>JAOPUL010000001.1:148244643-148258424 GCA_027564515.1 Octopus rubescens | reverse complement strand
AAAATAGGAATCTAAAGGAGAGTGGCAAGAAATTAGAATGGTTGGTTAAAGACGTTGGATATCAAGATGTATTTCCTAATTCTACAGAAAGCAGGTTTGCTTGGCAGAGCAAAGACCATAATAAAGGTGTTAAATACTTAAGGTAGTGGGATGTAGCTTGATATCTAATAAGCCAAGATAACAATAAAATGGTGAGGGAATGAAAGGAGTAATAACAATAATGATAATGATGATGATGATGATGATGATGATGATGATAACAATGACAATAATAAGGGTTTCAAATTTTGGCACAAGGCCAGCAATTTGGGGGGGGGGAGTCAATTACATCAACCCCAGTATTTAACTGGTACTTATTTTATTGACTCCAAAAGGATGAAAGGCAAAGTCGGCTTTGGCAGAATTTGAACTCAGAACGTAAAGACGGACGAAATGCCACTAAGTATTTTGCCCGGTGTGCTAACAATTCTGCCAGCTCGCCACCAATGGAAACAATTGACCACCTCATCTCTGGAAGCCTCAAATGAATATAAGTGGCTGCATTGAGAGTCTTGTTGCTAAGAAGCAGCCGTGTCAAGAGTCCTGTTGCTAAGAAGCGGCCAGGTCAAAAGTACTGTTGCTAAGAAGTGGCTGCATTGAGACTCCTGTTGTTAAGAAGCAGCCGTGTCAAGAGTCCTGTTGCTAAGAAGCGGCCACGTCAAAAGTACTGCTGCTAAGAAGTGGCTGCATTGAGACTCCTGTTGTTAAGAAGCGGCCGTGTCAAGAGTCCTGTTGCTAAGAAGCAGCCGCATCGAGAGCCTTGTTGCTAAGAAGCAGCCACATCAAGAGTCCTGTTGTTAAGAAGCATCCATGTCGAGAGTCCTATTGCTAAGAAGCAGCTGTGCCAAGAGACCTTGTTACTAAGAAGCAGCATTGAATGTCCTGTTGCTAAGAAGCGGCTGCATCAAAAGTCCTGTTGCTAAGAAGCAGCCATGCCAAAGAGCCTAGTTGCTAAGAAGCGACCATGTCGAGAGTCTTTGTTGTTACAAAGTGGCCATGTCGAGAGTCTTGTGTTAAGAAGCGGCTGCATGGAGAGCCCTGTTGGTAAGAAGCAGCCATGTCGTGACTCCTGTTGCTAAGAAGCAGCCGCGTCATGAGTCTTGTATTAAGAAGCAGCTGCATCAAGCATCTTGTGTTGAGAAGTGAACATGTCAAGTGTCTTGTGTTAAGAAGTGGCCGGATCGAGAGTCTTGTGCTAAGAAGCAGGCGTGTTGAGAGTCCTGTAGCCAAGAAGTGGCCACGGTGAGTCAAAGATATTGCTAGCCCCAAAGAGATGTAAAATATGGTTCTCAATCATTTTGGTGTGGTAAGGACAGCAAAGCCTTTTCTGGCAATACAAGGCACCAAAGGGATGCAAAATATGATTCTCAATTTAAGATAGGTCTATGTTTTGTTTGTCTAAGTTTGTCTTTTTTTTATCTCTGCTATGTTTTTGTGCTAGAAATGTGAAAATGTGCCCTTGGATGCAAGTTCCCACTCTACCTTGCTGTATGAAAATTTCCCCTCCTGCCCATCAATATGAAGGAGGTTTGAGCGCATGCGTGTGGGCTGCTGCTCTGCGAAGAGGGTCCAGGCACTTGTGCATGGGCCTATGCTGGGCTATGTATGTATATTTGTATATGTCCTTATGTCTGTCTATCCCCAGTCTATATGTCTCATCTGTCCCTGGTCTATATGTCCGTCTGGCTAGCAGTTCCCAGTCCTTATGTCTGTCTGTCCCTGGTTTATATGTCTCATCCGTCACTTGGTCTATATGTCCGTCTGACTACCAATTGCTTGTGTGGTGCCACGTAAAAAGCACTCATGAAGGTGCCATGTAAAAGCACTAGCACCGAGAGTCCAGTGCTGGTGGCACATTAAAAGCATCCAGCACACACTGTAAGGTGGTTGGGGTTAGGAAGGGCATCCAGCCATAGAAACCAAGTGAAATCAGATTGGAACCTGGTGCAGCCCCCCCCCTCCAACTTGCCAGCTCTGGTCAAACCATCCAACCCATGCCAGCATGGGAAAAAAACGGACGTTAAAGGAGGAGGAGGATGATGATAGACTTGGTTAGTATTTGTACTGGATCATATGTTGTAAGTCTGGACCCCCATGTGAGCACTGGTAGGAGCATATGCCTAATAAAGTAGTAGGAAATACAGATATCACCGCTCTTTGGGACTTTAGTACCCAAACTGATCATGCTATCCAGGAAAATAGACCAGATATAGTGATAAAAAAATCACATTGACAAAACATGTCTGCTCATAGATATGTCAATTCCAGCAAACAGCAATACTTCTTAAAACCATTTGAAAAGTTAAGTAAATATAAAGATCTTGAAATAAAGGTCTTGAAAATCTGGCATCTAAGAACAGCAACTGTACCTGTGATCATTGAAGTTTTGGGGAGAATACCAAATGGCACTTTTAAACACTATGGCCAAATACCAGGAAACCCCAAGGTAGCAGAACTACAAAAAGATTGTTCTCGTGGGTCCAGCCCACATCCTAAGAAAAACATTGTCAACTTGAAAATACTTAAAACTCTTTCAAAACTGAAATATTACAAATTTAACAGAATCTTAGTTCCCAGATTCTGGTCTCCTTCCTCTACGATATATCATTGCTAGTCACAAATAACAGCCATAGTAAAACGTCCAACTTGTTGTGATTTGAGGTCCCTGGGTGGGACTTGGAGCAGCATAAAACAAAGCAACAACAACATAAATAATAATCCTTTCTACTGTCAGCACAAAGCCTGAAAGTTTTGGGGAGTGGGGTGGGCTAGTCAATGACATCGACCTCAGTGCTCAACTGGTACTTATTTTATCGATCAAGAAAGGATGAAAGACAAAGTCGACCTCAGCAGAATTTGAACTCAGAATATAAAGATGGACAAAATACTGCTAAGGGTTGAAGGGTATATTAAGTGAATGGTGAATAAGAGGTGGGTGGAGAATAACCAATAATACATAATTTGGGAGAGGTAGGGAGGAGTAGAAGATGACTCGCAATGCTGAAAAAGGAAGGAAGAGGAGAACAGCAGAATAGTAATGATGATAGAGTAGACAGGAGAAGAACAAGAGAAAGATGACGTGGTTAGGTAGGTTGGAGAGAGAGAGAGAGAGAGAGAGAGAGGCAGGTATAGTGCATGAAGAAAGTGAGAGATGTATGGTGGTGGAGGAGAGGTAATTTGGTAGCTTAGTGGAGGGTTGTGTGATCAATGTAAAGTGTGGGTGGAGAGAACAACATTAATGGATGAAGGATGGATAACAAGTGAAGTGGTTCTGAGTAGTAAGAAAAGTGATAACAAGGAAGAGCTGCAGTTAGAGGGGTGACAGGTGATGGGGGTGTCTTGAGGAGGAAATTAGGCAAAGGGCCCAGTTGTATTCACACGCACAGTATGACCAGAACTCAGTTTTGCTGAATTGGTTGGGTCTTCTCAAGAAACATATAACCAGTCATCCCAATCTTGTCTTTTCCTCCATGAGGTTCAAGATCATGAAATCATCTTTCACCACTTCATTCCATGCCCTCCTTGGTCTCCCTCTTCCCCAAGTTCCATTCATATTAAGTGATTTCCCCCTTTTAATACAGCTGTCCTTATCCATATGCATTACACTACATTTGACTCCTCTTATGCCCAGTTTGTTTTTACTCACCACCTTTGTCCTATGTCTTTCATGCTCACTTACATTGCACATCCAACGGAGCATGCTTGCTTCATTTCTTTCCAGTCTTCTTATGTCCTCTGCATTCAAGGCCCATGTTTTACTACCAAGCAGCATTGCAGTTCCTTCCTTTCATTCAGAGGAAAAAGACCTTTATGGCCAACAGCAGTAGAAACTTTCTTTAACCCATTCTCACCCTGGTAACCAATTCCATTGTTCATTACATCTCCTAGATAACAAAAGCTATCAACTACATTTCATGAACCATCTGAGCATTTAAGAGAATTAATGTCTGGTGTGTTCATAGAGTGACCTGCCCCAGTGCATCTATCACATATGAAGCTTACATTACATTCTCTGTTAATCTGTTTGTGATTCCATTACACCTCATGTGTGTCCATTGCTTGCATTGGGGTCAGTGTATGGAGTTCCTACTTACACCTTTTCTGCACATTGAGAAAGGCCACTTCACTGAAGATACCAGGGTCCTGTCTTCTTTCCTACTTACTAAAACCTTTGTCTTTGTTAAGTTGACCTCTCAATTCTCCATTTAGCTTCGGTGCTTAGAATTTTCTAATTCCAGCAGGATAATCAGTTATAAGAACTACGAATAATAACAACAACAACAATCTTTACTCCCAGCCATCAGAGTTGACAGTGTTATCATATCACTGGTATGATAAACAAAGCCATTAAGAATATGGAGACAGGGAAGGCCCATGGGCCACCAGCAATCACCACTGAGATGCCCAGTCCCCTATATAGTCAATCAGGAGGTACAGGAAGGTGTCATACCTAATGACTGGTATAACAACATTATAGTTAATGGCTACAAGGGTAAAGGAGATGCCTTAGGTAGAAACAATTACAGAAGGTATCAAATTGCTGGACCCAATCATCAAAGTTACTGAGAGTTATAGCCCAATTGATTAGGAACAGAATTGGACAAGATGAGAGGCAGTTTGGTTTTGTGCCAGGGAGAAGTACTATGGATACCATCTTCTTAGTGAGACAACTGCAGGAGAAGTATCTAACTAAAAGTAAACCATTGTACTTGGCTTTCATCAATCTGGAGAAAGTTTTTGACAGAGTCCTTTGTTCTATGATAAGGTAGTATCTAAGGAAGCTAAGACTAATGGCTTGTGAGGGCCATACAATTTAGTGTACAAGTAGGAGTTCAGCAAGGCTCGGTTCTCAGTCCCCTTTTATTCATCAACCCAGCTTGGATTCAACTAGTTTTTTATTTTTGTCACTCTCATTATGTAACATTCCTTCTTGCATTGAGTGATGACTAATATTTGAGTGACACTCAATGACAAAAGTTTTTCATCCATTAAGTAAGGACTGGAATTTACTCTTCAGCTTTAATAGTGTGCTTCTGTTTCTCATAGTTGGCAACTATCATACTGAATGTAATCCAGCTGAGACAGATTCTGTGTTACGTCTTCAGTTTCTGGTCTTTTGTCAACATGAGGAAGGAGGATTAACTCTTTTGAGTTAATCCCCCTTCCTCATGTTGAGCTGTGTAACTCTATAAAACTTCAGTGTTACTAAAGTGCACATTTAAACCTATATACTTGTTTCTTTTTGCTATCATCAATGTCGTTTAGCATCTTCTTCAGTTCTATGAACAATTCACCAATCAGCATAATGTTATCAGAAGGCGGATGTTCACCATTCCCTGTAGTACCTCCATTTTCCCTGTTTGTCTTTTACATAACACCATCCTGTATGCATGTAAACAGGTGATACATAGTCACCTTACCTTGTACCTCTTTGCCAGCCCAAGGTAAGGCGACTATTTTATATCATTTCAAGTGATGTTTCTTCGCCTGTAATGTCAAGAACTTCATCTATAAATTAGTTGAACATTATTTCAGTTTCTTTCTTTTTCTTCTTCTTCTCCTTTTCCTGCTTATTTTGAATCCTCCTGCTTTGCTGTCCATTCCAGCAGTTTAAAGTTTAACCAGATTTCCTAACATCAAAACTCTGTCGTCTGCAAATCAAAAATGTGTGAGAAATTTGCTGTTGATTTTAATTCCTCATTTGTCTTTCTCCCAGAACAATATTTACTCCCAGCCATCAGAGTTGATAGTGCTATCATATCACTGGTATGATAAACAAAGCCATTAAGAATATGGAGACAGGGAAGGCCCATGGGCCACCAGCAATCACCACTGAGATGCTTAAGATATCTGATGGAAGCCCAGTCCCCTATATAGTCAATCAGGGGGTACAGAAAGGTGTCATACCTAATGACTGGTATAAAAACATGTATTTTCAAAAGACACGTACGCACCAAGAATGGTTTAAACAACCCTAAAAGCCTGGGATGGGGGTACCTACAACTTTACGGCATCTCACCTTGCAATCCTGAGCAAGGAATCTCTGAATATGTACAATACAAAGAGAAATACATCTTCTAGATATTTTCCTTCCCATGAGGCCATGATGTGGTGGCCACGACAATCTAAAATAGAATAAGAAAGAAAAGAAACAACAATGGATAAAGAGGAATTATATTGAGATTAATGGATTAAAAGAATATTGATGGAACCCAAGAATAACAAAACTGTAACCAAATTAAATCCTAACAGACCTGATATTGTTGTTTGGGACGACAACATATAAACATGGCTGTGTTGTGGAAGTCTGTTGACATTAATGGGGTAAGAAAATATATCCAGGGAAAAGAAGATATTTATAAAGAACTGATGGGGAGATTGCAAGTCCAGTACCTTAAACAGAGTTTCAGCTTTATAGCCATTATTTCTGGAGTGACAGAATGTGTTCCAGCCTGCTGGCCAATCTGAGACTCTTGGAGAAAAAAGGTAACTCCATTGGTTTATAGAAATGGTCGATATATGTTGAAAACTACTGCCACCAAAGCCATAACCGACACTGTTACCACCACAGCCACCACCACCACCACCAACAACAACAACAACAATAACTATTACATCTTTATTGTAATAAGTGAGTTTGTATGAATGGATACCAGCATGTGCGTGTGTGTATGTACTTGCATACATGTGTGCATGTGTATGTGCCTACATATATATGCTTGCTTGTGTGCATGCACATATACCTGCATACATATGTATATGTACCTCTATATGTTTGAGTTGATGCATATATGTGTATGCATATGTGTATATATTTGCATGCATGTGTATGTGTGTTTGTGTGTATGCACCTACATACATATGCATGTATCTATGTTCTCACATGAGTTTACAGTATATCACTGCTTCCATGTTATAAAGTTCAATATCTGTTGATAATTAATGTAAAAAGGTAATTTCCATATATGTTATTGACAGGAATATACGATGGCAATATCCATAAACAAGATTCCAACAAATTCGTAAGTAGAAATATTCAAATAGTTTTTTCATATCACATTTTTCAGTCTTCTACAAAAATATTTCTCTTCAGTCCTTTTTCTTTTAAATATTTCTTCTGGACAGGAGAATGGTATGAGAGATATTTAGCTCCTATTTCTAGCAGGTTGTGTGACTACATAGAGGCTGCCTACTTTGTTATTGCTCTCAACAAGTTTCTTCCAATCTGCTTTCAAAATCCCATTACAATATCAAGGTTATCACACAAACTCTAAATGTACCAGATGATTGACTGACACATCCCACACCAACACAAGTCTTTCTTATTGTCACAAGTCTACATTAAGACTAATCTTTGTCAACATAATAATTCTTATTGTTTTTGTTGTTTTGTTTTTTTTACTTCAGAAAAGAAATGTAGTTGCTAATATTAAGCATAGGTGGCCACAAACAAGAATTCCATACAAAATAGGTCCTAATTTTTGTAAGTACCAGTATATCTTTGTTAAAAACTGGTGTAAAGAATTTAAGATGGAATGTTAAAGATTAACTGTTGAAATTAAATGAGTAAATGTCTGAGACAAGTTGTTGCTAATAAAGATTATAAATGTTTTTAGTGAGAGAAGTTCTTATGTCACCATATTTAATGTGTCGTTATTGTAGATGAGTGTGAGCGTGTAATTACAATATCAGAAGGCTTTTGTATATAATATTTATTTCCATGGTAACTAGATCTGACCTGTTATGTGAGCAAGAGGATATTGAGTGTTGCTGTGTTGGAGGAGAGGACTTAGCAGCTATTGTTGTCGTTAGTTAAATAGTATGAGTTCAGATTGGTGGCAAGTTAGTGTGAAGTGATGTTTACTGTTCAATTTCCATCAGCTAACTGAAAACCAGACATGGCTTAACTAGCAGTGGAACTGTCTTTTCGCGTTAACGCGGCGCCTGGCTCTGATTCTTTGATACAGCCACGGCACGACTGTGTCATTTCATTATAGCTGACTCGCTACATGTTCAAACTATTGACCACCTCATCTTAAGAGATCAAACAGATCAAAACATTGTACAGATGTAAAAGATAAAAAAAATGTTTAGCGCTCAAGATAATCCGAGACTTCCTAATTGTTAAGAATTTTGCTGTCATAATTTGGATAGTTCCAGTAAATCTTGAAATTTTCGTAATTTATTAAAAATGGGTTTTTACAGATGCATTTAATGAGAAGAGAAAGAGCAATGTTATGACCATTTCTAGGATCTCCAAAATCTGAAGATGTCTTCAAACTAGAAGGCCCCATCTGAAGGTTTGTAACAGAGCAGTCCCTGCTAAAGACAGAAAAGAGCTTTCAGTTGAAGTTAAACCAGAAAATGGATTAAGTCTACCACACAACAACAGAAACAGTCTCCCCCACCCCCCACCCATGCTGTCAACTGGATTTCCCTCTCAAGGTTTTGTCAATCCTATAGTAGAAAATCCTCAATCAAGGTTCTGCACTGCCAGATTGAACTCAAAACCACGAGGTTGAGAAGCAAACATCTTAATCACACAACTATGTTGTGTGGACAAAGAAAAAGACAAAAAAATTAGGTGTTTGTAAAAAAATAACTCTGGATCAGTTGTAGAACTATGAAAGAGATTAAAGTTATAAAGAAGGGATTATGGATGATGTATTCAGAGATATTTATTGATCCATTGAAAGTGTAGAGAAGGTTTTAGGATTATTTTCATGACTGTATATCAATACCATGGTTATGAATCAATCATCTTGTCCAGTCATTGTGATCACAGCAATAGAATCCTTATTATTATAAAGACCTGTTTCTTTGGAGCAAGGAATTGGCAGAATCCTTAAAACAGTATTTGTTTCAGTACTCAACATTCTGGGTTCAAATCCTCTCAACTTTAACTTTCATCCTTTTAGGGTTATAAAAGAAAGTAACAGTCAAGTATTTGAAGGGACAATCAGCCCCTCCCCTCAAAAATGCTGGCCTTATGCCCAAACAATTATTAAGAACTACTCCAGGATAAAGTAATTATTGTTTAGCCCAAGGTCAGCCTCTACAGAAGATCTATGATTAACAGCATGCCAGCCATCACTTTGCCATTATTTATTTCAGACATAGTCTACCTAAGACTACATTATACAATGTATCCTTCCTCTTTTTAAGATCACAGAATGTGATGAAAGAGATATTTAGCTATTATATCTAGGAAGTCAAGTTATTACGTAGATGCTTCCTTGTTGGGTCGTACTGGGTGGGGGCATAAGATGTCTCCTTTGAACATTGAAAATATAAATTGCCTCTCTTCAGGGGTGGTCATTAAATCAGCCTTCACTGTAACACACACACACACACACACACACACACACACACACACACACACACACACACCCTCTCTCTCTTTCTCTCTCTCCAAAAGTTTTGCCAAAAAACATTGTAGACACCATGCCAGTGACATGTTAAAAACACCCGTGCCAGTGATATGTTAAAGGCACCTGGTACACTCCCTGGAGTGGTTGGTGTTAGGAAGGGCATCCAGCCATAGAAACCAAGCCAAAACGGACTGGATTCTGGTGCAGCTCTCTGGCTTGCCAGTCTCCAATCGAACCATCTAACCCATGCCAGCATGGAAAACGGATGCTAAATGATGATGATGATGATGATGATGATGATGATGATGATGACAGTCAAATCAAACAGCAATATTATCTAACTGTTGTTGTTTAACCCTAGGTTAGCCCTGATGAAGCAGAACTATGATCAAAGATATTCCAGCTATAACCATCCTGTCTTTTTGTATAGCTAGAACTTCCATCTCCATTGTGATCTTTCTTTTTTAAGATGGTAGCATGTGATTTGAGGAATATTTAACTGCTATTTCTAGCATGACAATAGATTTTCTTAATGGCTCTAATTTTATGTTAATTTTATGTTAATTTATGTATTTCAGCTGAATTTTACAAAAAGAAGTTTGTAAAAGCACTGAAAACCATTGAGGATCTAACTCGTTACAATGGGAAGGACTGTATTACATTCGTTAATCAAACTAACGAGAAAATATATATTAAAATTTTAAATGGAAATAGGTAAATATATTTATTTTTACTTTAACTACTGACAGAAATGGTGTCTTACATAGGAACGATTGTTGTTTAGCCATAGGTCAACCCTGATTCAACAGACCTATAACCAAATGTATTCCAGCTGTAACCATCCCATCTTCTATTCAGGTATGTGTCTAGGATCACAATAAGCAATGCGTCTTTCCTTTTTGTAAGAAAGTAGAGAACAAATTAAGAGAGATTTGGCTGCTATTTTTAGCAAGTAAACCAATGGTGCCTATGAATTACTGGTATTAATTTTATTAACCCTGAAGAACTGAAAGATGATGTCAAATTCAGCAAGGTTTGAACACAGGATATACTGTTATATAACTTTATATTAAAAGACATTTTTAACGTGCTGGTGACACATTAAAAACACCCGTGCTGGTGACATGTTAAAGGCACCCTGTACACTCTCTGGAGTGGTTGGTGTTAGGAAGAGCATCCAGCCATAGAAACCAAGCCAAAATGGACTGGAGTCTTGCACAGCTCTCCAGCTTGCTAGTCTCCAATCAAACCCATGCCAGCATGGAAAACAGACACTAAATGATGTTGATGATGATTTTGTCCAGCACTTGACCATTTCTGCCATTCCAGCACTCTCACCTTCAAAGAATTCAAAAAGAAAAGAAAAATTGTTAGTAACAGGTTGTGGAATAATAGACTAATACATGGAATTTGGTTTGTTATAAACGACCAGAAACCATTTCTCAATCCGACTGCTTTATCTTTTATAAAATCAGAATTCCCAAGACTATCAATCCTCTTTAAAGACAAGAAATCCTTAAATTAATTAGTTATTGCCTGCTGTCTATGATAACACACACACACACACACACACACACACACACACACACACACACACACACACACACACACACACACACACACACACAGTGTTGGCTAAAACATCAACAACACTTATTCTATATTACAAATATGGTACATAAAAAAACCCATTCTGCTTAAAGCATCAACTGTTATTTCAATGAACCAGCTGCCAGCAATACACTATTTATGCAAATCAGGTTTTCTGAATTAGTGAGGAGCCTAAATGTAATGCCTCTATATAGACAGATAACAATTGAGAATATGTAGGACCTACAGGTGTGGGCATTCAGCCAGTACATCAACTCAGGGCCTAAAAACCATGTAGGACCTTGTGAATATAGTAAAATCTCACAGTATCCTTTAATATAAAAGAATTTGGCTCCTTAGGCCCTAAAAAACAATCTTGTCTCATCCTGGGTATGTGGTTCTAGATGAGTGTTCCTAATAGGATTAAAACCTTTTTCTCTTCACAGAGATATTTTATAGGTGCTTGTTTATATTTATTTAATTGGTTAACCCTTGTACAATGACAATTGACTCCTTCTATTTTAAATTTACCATAAGAAGTATTGCAGCCTGGATTAGTTCTTGGTTTTCTGTAAAGTACACTTAACACCTATAGTGCAACACTGTTACCATCTTTGGGACATTGAAGAGATACTCCACATTTCTCATATATTGTTATTATAAGGCATTTAAAACCCGTTGGATACATGAATCACTATGATGTTTTTGGTGCCTTATAATTTAACATAAAAAATGTAATGGGCTGCATTTCCATCTGTGATTCTCAGCTAAAACACAACAAAAATTACCCATTTTTGAAACAAACAATCACAGGTGATAAAAGGTGCCGGAGAAAATGAAATGAACCACTTTTAACCATTCCAAAAACTGGTCAGTATGCAAAGAAGGTAATGTTCAATGTCTGGCGAGATTGGAAGGGTATTGTGTATTACAAAGTCCTTCTACAAAATCAGATGCTGAATTCAGACAATTATTGTTCCTGATTAGACTGATTAAAAGAGGCAATCAATGAAAAATGTCCATAATTGGCCAATCAGAAGTGTGTATTCTTTCTTAAAGTCAATACTAGACCTCATATTTCCTTGCAGGCCTGGCAAAAATTGGTACAGATTGACTGGAATGTTCTACCAGACCCACTGTATTCACCTGACCTTGCACCTTTGGATTACCATTTATTTTCATCCCTACAAAGTTCTCTTAATGGGAAGAACTTCTTTAAAGGACTGTAAAAACCACTTAGACCATTTCATGACCCAGAAAGATGCCAAGTTCTGGGAGGATTGGATCATAAAGCTGCCTCGGTGAAGAGTAGTGGAATCAATTGGAACATATGTAGGTGAAGGAAGACATTTACAAATATCTAAATATTGTTTTTGAATTTTACGTGGTTCCAACCCAGTATATACATACACCCATCCACACACATTATATATATATATATAAAGTCTGTCTGACTACCAATCACCTGTGTGGTGCCACGTAAAAAGCACTAGCGTCAAGAGTCCAGTGCCGGTGGCACGTTAAAAGCACCCAGCATACACTGTGATGTGGTTGGTGTTAGTAAGGGCATCCAGCCATAGAAACCAAGCCAAATCAGACAGGAACCTGGTGCAGCCCTCCCCTGACTTGCCAGCTCTGGTCAAACCGTCCAACCCATGCCAGCATGGTAAACGGACATTAAAGGATGATGATGATGATATATATATCCTAATATATATATATATATATTATTCACACATACAAATTATATATACATGCATGCTGCATACTTATACATTTACTACAGCCCTTAATCCAGTGCCCCCCCCCCCTATAACACCTTCCTCTCTTTCACTGTTCTTTTATTTCTCTACAACCCCCTCCTCCCATAATTCTCCTTTTCCTCCACCTTTCTCTATTTCATTATTCACCTTTTTACACATCCACCTCTTTCTCTCCTTTACTCCTCCCCCTCCTTCTCATTATTATACTTATTTATACAATGCCATAAATACTCCCCCCCACCACCACCACCACACAATCCAATTTGAGAACCGAGAACCATCTGCTAGAAGTGACTTATAACAAGGGGGACATAACTCCTGATGTGTGTGGGGTGTTTCTCTCAGATGGTTATTTCCCCTCTTTCTTTGGCCCCACCCCCATCCCACAGACATGCATAAACAAGTAGATACAGGTATATATGTTGCATATTGTTTAATTAAACTTAAATGAATAATTAACAATTTACTTGTTTGTTCATAGTTGTGGCAGTTTTGTTGGATATAAAAACAAAGTACAAGACATGTATCTCAGTGAATCCTGTGGGTCGACTGGTATCATAATCCATGAAGTTCTACACACATTGGGATTCTACCATGAACAATGCCGACCAGACCGAGATGATTTCATTGAATTAAATATAACAAACATTCTTAAAAGTAAGCTCATGTTTTTTATTTGATTTCATTAAAACACAGAACTGAAGACCAATAAATATGTTTGTTAAATTAATGAAACAGCAATAATCATCATAATTAATTTAATGTCTACTTTCTCATGCTTGTGTATCTTTGATTTTTCTTACTTGTTTCAGACATTAAACCGTGGCCATGCTGGGGCAACACCTTGAAGAATTTTTTAGTCAAATGAATCAACTCCAGTACTTATATTTATTTAAGCATGATACTTATTGTATCAATCTCTTTTGTCAAGCCACTAAGTTATGGACACGGACACACACACACACACACACACACACACACACACACACACACACACACACACACACACACACACACA
>JAOPUL010000001.1:148147931-148159273 GCA_027564515.1 Octopus rubescens | reverse complement strand
CACATACATACATATATATATATATATACGACGGGCTTCTTTCAGTTTCCGTCTACCAAATCCACTCACAAGGCTATATCTATATATGTGTGTGTGTGTAAGTGAACATGACCCAATGGGTCATGGGTGGTCTAGTATCATTCTAAAAATTACTTCATCAAGATCTCAAAGCTACAAGATAATGCATGATTAATTCAAAACAATTTGAATAAACAAACTAATTACATTTGAGGGAGGAGTAATCTGAATGGTAAAGGGTTAAAGAACTGGGCTTTTGACTTTGAAAATTTATGACAATTCTTTATTTAAACAATATAAATTGGAAAAGAAAGAAAAAAAACAGATTGAAGAAATGTAGAGAGAAAAGAAGGGTGGGGGCAGGCAGCAGGGGTGGCATGGGACCCAAGATGAAGAGGGTATTCAGCCGCACCCTGTGGTAATGGCCAGCAACACATGCTGCAGTAGCCACTCCATTTGACGGAGTTCATTTCTCTGCTGGGCCACAGCAGACTTTATTTGGCGGAGGAAGGCTGTGGTTTGAGGACCAAGGACACCAGACATCTCGATGGCTGCTGGACAAGCTCCTGTACTTACAGACCTTCATCTCCTCCACATTGCAGGCTGTGACACCGAGGTTTGCGGAAGAGGCCGCGAGATTGATGCTGGGGAAGGTGTCACAGCACGAAACTCCTTGAATTTACATTTAATGAATCTCAGTTATTTGAAGATTTTCCACATTTTGTTTTGTAGTTACAATGACCGTAATTTAAAGGAACAAGACAACCACAGGCATGGCAACTGTGTGGTTAAGAAGCTCACTTGGCAACCATGTGGTTTTGGGTTCTGCCCTGCTATGTGGCACCTTGGGCAAGTGCCTTCTACTACAGCCTTGGGCTGATCAATGCCTTGTGAGTGAATTTGGTGGACAGAAATTTGTGTGGAAGCCCATCGTATTTATGTATGCATATATAACTTCCCGAAAAAGGGATGGTCTTGGCTGGAATATCTTTGATCATCTCTTTGATCAAGCCTGACTCGGGGCTAAACAACAACACAATTAGATGCTTATGAATAGGGGGGGGGGGTAATTAGTTGCATGAAATAGCATATTTAGTATTGGTGTATTCCCCCCCCCTCTACCTCTGCTTTCACTCAGTGACCACTAGTACAGCTTCTGTAAAGCTAGATCTGTCAGGTTCTGCAGCAGCCACCACTTTATTTCATTGATCCCCAAATGAATGAACAAAGTTGACCACGGTAGGATTTGAACTCAGAATATCAGAAGGAACAAATATCTCAAAGCATTTTCTCCAGTGCTCTAACGATTGAGTCATTCGACCAACTTCTACATAATGTATCTAGGACTACATTATTTAATGTGCCTTTTTATTTCGAAGATGGTATGTTGCGATTTGAGGGGAAGACTTGGCTGCTCTTCCTTGCAAATCAAATGACCATTGTTTTTACAGCTCTTACCACTTCTAATCATTCTTCTGTGAAATATGGGTGGAACCTGCTACCAGATAGACTGAAGCAATTAGAATTATATGCTTTGTGCAATCTTAACATAATGATTGTAGAATAAAGAATACAACATATAAAACCATGGATATCATCATCATCATCATCATCATCATCCTTTAGCGTCCATTTTCCATGCTGGCATGGTTAGATGGTCTGACCGGAGACTGGCAAGCCGGGGAGCTGCACCAGACTCCAGTCTGTATTTAGCTTGGTTTCTACGGTTAGATGCCCTTCCTAACACCAACCACTCTAGAGAGTGTATTGGGTGCCTTTAACGTGTCACCAGCACGAGTGTTTTTAACGTGTCACCAGCACGATGCCTTTAGCATGTCACCGGCACAGGTGCTTTTAAAGTGTCACCAGCACGAGTGCCTTTAGCATGTCACTGGCACGAGTGCCTTTAACATACCTATATCAACATATACATGATGTCTGTGAGAAAACAATGTTAGCTTTATAGTCAAATTCCACAGTGGTGTTGATGCACTTAGCTCTCTTCCATTTAACAACAGTTCTGTTGTTTCAGTAAAGCAGTAAGATACCGCAATGTTTATTAACTATGCTAGTGCCACGTAAAAGCATCCATGCTGGTGCCACATATTAAGTATTCATGCTGGCAGCATGTAAAAAGCACCTGTGATGGTGCCACGTACAAAGCCCCCATGCTGGCACCACATATAAAGTACCCAGTCCACTCTATAAAGTGGTTGGTGTTAGGAAGGGCATCCAGCCATAGAAACCAAGCCAAAACAGACAAATGAAACCTAGTATAGCTCTCTGGCACATTGGAATGGAAAACGGATGTTAATTGATGATGTAATGTGTTAAAAACTAACATATTTTAATGATTAATTAACTAAGATATTGTAATGTTTAATTAACTATGTTCTCTCATTTACTTTTCAGTTACTTAACGAAGATGTCTTTGCTGCGTTTAATGAAATAGCTCAATCAAAGCCTCAGCAAAATCTCTTCCATTCCAAAGCCAACTGTAAGCCAGATTTACTTATTCCAAAATTGTTCATCATAATTCATATTGATAGGCATGGCCGTGTGCACACAGAGATTTGCTTTGTAGTCATGCAGTTTTGAGTTCAATCCCAGAATGTGGCACTTTGGGCAAGTGTTTTCTGTTGTAGCACAGCCTGACCAATGGCCTTGTGAGTGGAATTGCAGATAGAAATTGTATGGAAGTCTGTCTGTCTCTCTCTCTCTCTCTCACACATACACACATATATAATTAAATATACCAAATATACCAACCAGGGAGAGATGGGTTCATTTGACAGGCGCCTATTCTGATTTCACTCACAATGTCTGGGTTGACCTGACACCATGTGAAGAAGCTTGGTGGGATTGAACCTGGAACCATGCAAAAGTTAAGTAAACTTCTTAACCACACGACCATGCCTTTACCCCTAATTGCTGCTACCACCGCCACCGCCACTACTACTACTACTACTACTACACATGACCTAGTGGTTAGGGTTTTGGGTTCTCAATCATTGACAAGAGACCGAGACGTCTGGCGATTCGCTGTACTTGAGAAGATACGTCAAACTAAGTAAAACCATGACAGGCCAAACCACTCTCTTAAACACACCCACACTCACACACACACAATCTGTCCTCTGTCAAAACTCCCCCACACCCCTGCATCCTGCCTCTCCATGGCCATCAGCCACTGCACACCCCTCTACTCTGCCTCACGTGCTGTTCTGAACATTCTCCGTACCCTCATATATATACCATACTCCCCTATCAGCCACTCCATTTTTCTTGCCCCATCACTTGCTACAGTCACCTCTTCCCCATTTCTAAACATCCTCCCTCACATTCTTATGGAACATCCCCCTCTATCCCCCTCCATGCTACTTATACTCCCCCTCCCCCTCCACAGCTACCTGAAGGTAGATCCCTGAAATATCTCCAGCACCATCTATTTCTCTCTCTCTCTCTCTCTCTCTCTTTCTCCTTCCTCTTCCTACTGGGGTAGCCTATTTCTATCCCTCTATTATACTCTAACCTCTCACCTGGCTCACAGCCACTTCCCTCAGTTCCCTCTCTCAGCTGAGAGGTCTTTGTCATCTCACAAATTACTTGGCGACCCCACTGATGCTGGTGCCACATAAAAAAAGCACCCAGTAATACACTCTGTAAAGTGGTTGGTATTAGTAAGGGAATTCAGCCAAGCCAAAGCAGACAATGGAGCCTGATGCAGCTTTCCACCTGTCAAACCATCCAACCCATGTCAGCATGGAAGACAGACTTTAAATGATGACGATGGCAATGAATCATTAGATTGTGGGTTCAATTCCTGGACCAGGCAACTCAAAAACTACATCTGGCATTTTTGTGGGTCATTTCTGCAAGAATATGTTTTTTCACCCTGATATATATTGTGTTTGTAATACAACATGTTTACGAATAGATTTTATCTCAGACAAAATCCATTGCCTTTCAATGATGTATCATCATCATCATCATCATCATCATTTAATGTCCGTTTTTCCATGCAAGCATGGGTTGGACTACATTATATATATGATACACAGACTTCTCTGAGTTAGTTGAGTCTGCACAACTGTATATTTCTAGACATTCCTCTGCTGCATCATTTCATAAGTATCTACCTCTTCTCTATAGAACTTTCATTAACACCTCGTTCTACTTTGACACCCATCTTAATACAACATTTCATATCAGCTGTAAAATGGGATCATTGTCTGGTATTTTATATAACATCTCTGACATAATCAATACAAACCTTCAAGCAAAAATTTCACATTAGTTTTATTTTTATTTTTATAGATTTTGAAGAGAATGAGGAAAACAATGGTGATTGTAAACAAAATGAGGATTTAATGACGCACAAAACTTTAATTACCAAGAATGATTGGGATTCTTCCTGTTTGTCATCACCACCAAATTATGATATAAATGAACCTAGTCAACATAAAAATGAACCTAGTCAACATAAAAATGAACCTAGTCAACATAAAAATGAACCTAGTCAACATAAAACCGAAGCTAATCAATATAATTCAAAAAATCTTTTGTATCAAATGTCTTTGAATAAAGAGTCTGACAGTGGTGATGAAGATAGTGATTGGGATTCCACTGTTAATTCTACCAACTTACCAAAAACTGATGTTACTGATACCAAGATTATCATCACAACAGCAACAAAAGTCGACCAAGAAGAGGTCAGTTCATTAAAATGTTTCTTCTTCTCTTTTAACGAACCTAAATCTTTCCTAAATTTGTGTTCAACTTTTATTGTTTTATTTCATACTTTCTTGTTTTTTACGACTTATAAGAGAAATCATTAATAAACTTAATTGTCCTTGATTATAATTATGAAAGTCAGTTTATCTGCCAAGAACCGGGTCTAACCAGATCGTGGCAATAATATTGCAGTATTGCTACTCAGTGAGAGGGGGAAGACTAATTGGCAACAAAACATCATCTCCACCCACATTTTACATTGATCACCCTCAACCACACATCATCATCATCTCTCTCTCTCTCTCTCTCTCTCTCTCATCCTTCCCCTGTCTATCATACCATTATTATACCTTTGTCTGCACTGTCAGTCATTTACTACTCTCCCTCAACTCATATGTATCATTGGTTACCCACTATCCCTTATCCACCTTTCACTACATCCACCCCTCAATCCTGCTCAATCTCTACAGTTGTCACCTCCTCTTCCCTACCTTCCATCCCTCAATATTTGTTCTTCATTATACTTAACCTCTCATCCTCCCATGCACTTTTGCAACCGCTACCCTCCCACACTCCCTGTTCTCCTCTACCCACTCACTTCTACTCACATCTACCTTAAGGTCCACCCTGACATCTCATCACCCCTATTTATATTTCTCTTTCCAGCTCCATCCCAGCCATTCCCACCCACTCTTCTATGATGTGAATAGCCATGGAGTTCCTCTACAGCAAGAACCCTATTCTGTTTTGACCCTTCCCTCAGACTTCAACCCTTCATCCCATACCATGAAGCTACCTCCTTTTCTACTTTAGCCCCACTCAAAGGGGATCTTAATCTTGCAAGCTGCATGGTGACCTCACTAGTGTTGGTGCCACATAGAAAGCACCCAGTCCACACTCTGTAAAGTGGTTTGCATTAGGAGCAGCATTCAGCAGTAGAAACCGTTCCAAAACAGACATTGGAGTATGATGCAGTTTTCTGATGTGTAGGATCCTATCAAAACCATCCAATCCATACCAGAATAGAACATGGACATTAAATAATGATGATGATTATGATTTTCTCCAGTGTTTTTTCCTTGAAAACAGTTTTTTATTACTTTTATGTTTTTTTTTTGAAAGTTTTATATTTAATATATGTTTAATTTGTCCTTTTTACAATTTTGCTTTGGGTATCTTTCATACACTTAATCCTGCTGTATTAGTTTTCACCTGCCATCAAGT
This sequence comes from Octopus rubescens, assembly GCA_027564515.1. Lineage (NCBI taxonomy): Eukaryota > Metazoa > Mollusca > Cephalopoda > Octopoda > Octopodidae > Octopus > Octopus rubescens. The sequence goes on along the minus strand of JAOPUL010000001.1, from coordinate 148,153,297 downwards.
ATATTTACTAAGATTTTATCCAAGACTAAACTATTTCCCAGATGAAATAAACCACTATTTCTTTTACTATTTTCTTTTCCTTATTCTGTGAGTTTCTGGTTAGAACTGCATGTTGTTCCATTGCAAATGATTTCCTAAATTCTTTATAAGATAAACCAAACTGATTAACTTCAATTTAATTAACTAACACAGAATGAGCTTCTTTTTTGTGCATGTTTCTATAATAATTAAACTTTCTAATTAGTATTGGATACTGCCTGGACTTACTTGTATATTGTTATTTAATTAAATGTTTAATTAATGACAATAATGAAACCAACTTTGATTCTATGCATTTCTTTTTTCTTATGAAACAGGATTTATTGTTGTGTCGAACAGGGGCTGGGGATGGTGAATTCAAAAGTCTGTTTAGCATTAATATAGACTGGCAAACATGTCATCTCTGTCTCTCTCTGTCTGTCTGTCTGTCCCTCTCTCTCTCTTCCTCACACCTCCTCACCACAGCCTTTAGCCACCTCCTTACTGCATTCGTTAAACTTCACTAAGTGCTACGACTCAGAGATTTCAGGATAGCTGGTTTACTTCCCTGGCATACTGTTAGCCTCCCAGACTACACTAGACAGCTGAACTAGCTATGCCTGTACAAGTCACCAAGATTACATTTACATTAACCCATTTTTAGGATAATGACTATTCTCTCATCTTTTATTTACATATCATCATCCTTTAACGTCCGTTTTCTATATATGTATGTATATGTGTGTGTGTGTGTGTGTGTGTGTGTGTGTGTGTGTATCCCATTTGTATATGTGACCGTCCAACCCATGCTTGCATGGAAAAATGAACGTTAAAGGATGATGATGATTGTGTGTTTGTATTCAGCTCAGGAACCTCAAATGGAGAATCCCTGGATTGTCTTACAACTTTTCACTGTTGTTCTAATCCATTGAATCTGGAGAATGCTAATCTGCCTGCTCTCTTCTTTTTTGAAGAACTCAAGTAGATTTTAGGTCTCTATGCAAATTTGTTGTTATATAACCCAGTTCACCTAAGATAATAGGAACAAATGAAAGCCTGTAGGTTTTTCATCAGTTCTCCATAGATGTTCTCCATTTCCCCAATTTTCGACGAGACATTCACATCCTCTGGGTAACTGAATTCTACATAACTTTTGCTCCCTGTCCCATACTCTAATATCTGGCATATTCTGCTTACGCTGGGTTGCTGTTTTCATTGGAATATTCCACCAGTATTCTATTTTTAAAGGTTTGGATACTTTTTGGTTCTGGTGTGTCTCTGGTATGGACAACATAGCATTGTAGACCATCTTAGCAACAGTGTTGTTTGTCTCATGGAAAGGTAGTATTTTGCAGATTTTTTTGGTCAGCTACTGATGATATGAGTGATATCATCCTCACCGATACGGCACAGTCAACATTGTTTATCACACTGTGGTGGTTTAGAGGCATCCTTAACTCTTTTGTTGAGCAGGTATTTTGTAGATATCTCCTGTTTTAGGATAGCAAATGCATAATCTTCTAAGTGAGATGCAATGTACTTATTGCAGGTTTGGGAGAGGTTACCATTCTTATCAATGCTGCTGGCATTCTTTAGCTCATGGGGTATGTACCTATGCATAACTTTTCTGTTTGAGTGTTTGATAAGTGTTTCTCCGCCAAGTCTCTGTTTAAGGAAGTCACTCCAGCAATCCTTGGTTCGCTTGGATCACCTGTAAACTCAGAGTACTTGTTCAGGAATTCTTCATCTAATCTTATGATGTTATTTCTTTCATCGTTGAGTATACACCTGATATACTCATTTCTCTCTTTAATGCTCAGTAGGTGTTATTGACACAGCACTCAAAGATTGCCTGGACTGATCTTATGCTTCTACCTCTGTCTTTCCATTTAACATAAATCCTGTCAGTGTTACTGTTGATGTGGAAGTTACCAGTCTTTGTTAGTATCTTTCTAGTCCTGATTACCAAGTTGTGGATTTCTTCAAATGTCCAGCCTAGGTCTCCTAAATGTTGGTCCTAGCAGTGGCACTGCAAAACTATTGTGGGACTATTGAACGTATGCATGCATGTATGTATGATTTTTCTTTGAGTTTTATTAAAGATCTTCTTAAGCGAGTTCAAGCTTGTTGCTAACAAAGTGACAAGACTTTTTGAGTCAAAAGAGTTCTGGGTGTTTGTAAATATGTGGTTGAGATGATGTGTTTGTTGAGCTGTCAATGCACTCACTCAAGTGTGTGCAACCATTCACCTAAAGAAACTCAAATGGAGAATCTTTGGAATGTCTTACAAATCTTCAATGTGCCAATAATAAAATGGATTTGGAGAATCCGTGTCAGTTTCTTTGAAAAACCTAGTATTTCTAGGTTTTTGTGTAAATTGGTAGTTACATAACCTAATGCAGCTATAGGTAGAAATACCTATAGGGAGATAGGTAGAAATGAGAATTTATAGTCAGAGTACAAGAGCTGTAAGATCCCTTTTGACTGGCCTTGTCTGTATGTATTGAAAGAATTTCACAACAAAATAATGAAGAAACTATTAAAAATATATAAAAATAAAATTGTGAGAAAAATAAGAATTAAAATTGATATCATTTCAATGGTAAAGGGTCATTTGAATCCCCTTGTGTATTGGTGGAATGGTGAAGGGGTTTAAACATGAAGTTGCTACACCATGAAATGTATCATGACTAATGAAATAAGTACCTCTACCCACGACCACCACTACTCTCACTTCCACAGTGTTAGAGATATGTTAAATGTTGAAATATAGAGAAGATATTGATTAAATCTGTAATCTTCAGTATTTACAGCGAACGTCATCCTTAAGACGGATGAGCTCCGCAGCAAAGAACTTGGATATGGCAGCAAGTAAAATTATTGCTTGTTCCAGCCAACCGTCTGATTATCTTATTGAATCATCAGGTCTTTACAAGAATGCTTATGAAGAATTTGTCAGCAGTGTAGGACTTGTTGCTGATATGACACCAGACCTAACTGCCAAGACACAAATTATGGAGAAACTTGACAGCATCTCTGATGTCTCAAGTCGTTTGCTTCTGGTTGCCAATGCTGTCTCCACTGACCAAACTGACCACAGCGCAAAGAACAAACTATCGGACGCAGCAAGGTAAGGAACTCAGTTTTGTTTTACTTTTTATTTTATTCTTTTGGTGGAATTCATTGTGTGTCACATGTTAACCAATCATGTGACACATAATTATATTTGGGTAGAAGGCAGTGGGCTGACAGAATCGTTAGCATCGTTAGCACGCCGGGCAAAATGATTAGTGGCATGTCGTCTGTCTTTGCATTCTGAGTTCAAATTCTGCCAAAGTCGACTCTTTCTTTTAGCCTTTTCATCATCATCATCATCATCATCATCATCCTTTAACATCCGTTTTCCACGCTGGCATGGGTTGGATGGTTTGACTGGAGCTGGCAAGCCGGAGAGCTGTTAAAATTCTACTCAGTTTAACTTCATATTTCATTCTTCTTAGGAGTCAATAAAATAAAGTACCAGTTGCAAACTGGGGTTGATCTAATCAGCATTGATCATAGTCCACATTTAACACCTACATATGAAAGAAATGAATAACTATATTTCATATTAACCTCTCTCTCTCTCTCTCTCTCTCTCTCTCTCTCTCTCTCTCTCTCTCTACCCCTATAACTTATCTAAAACATAGTCTCATAAATATAAATCATTAGATTGTTGCTGTATTTACTCTTATTGATTACACTCAATAAAATCAATTTTAATGTCTATCAAATAATACATTTACATTCTGTGAATAATTAAATTGATACACTTCAATTGTTTTAACTGTTCCCACACCACTGAAACAAAAAAGAAACACCCAGTCCACTCTGTAAAATGGTTGGTGTTAGGAAGGGCATCCAGCTGTAGAAACCATCCCAAAGCAAACATTGGTACATGATGCAGTCCTTGGACTCGTCAGATCATGTCAAACCGTCCAACTCATGCTATTATTTAACCCATGGACATTAAACAATGATGATGATGAGGATGATGATGATGAGGATGACTTCCACACATCATTGTTTTATCTACCATTCTCTACTAAGCAATATTATTTACCAGTTCTTACCTCTCATAATCTCTTGTATAAAAAACTAGTATTCTTTTAATTCTATATTTGGAAAAGTTGCTGCGGGATTAAGGCAGTCAGAGGGCTCTAGCTCACCAGGGTACCTCCTTACACTCCACAGTTAGCATCTATCCTTACCAAAGTACCCAGAAGTACTCCTCAGCCAGCTACTATCCTTTCTAAGGTAGCTAGAGGTACTCCACAGCTAGCTTTTATCCTCACCAATGTACTTAGAGGTACTCCTCAGCTAGGTTCTATCCTCACCAACGTAACTAGAGGTACTCCTCAGCTAGCTCCCCCCCAAACTCTTCAGTGTTTCTTCTACAAAGATTTCTCCCTGTATAAGGAAACCCTCCTACATTGCATCCTGTTTCCTCGAACAATTACTTCTCTAACATTGCCAACAACTGACCTACATTTTCTAGCTGTTATTTCCAGCAGCACTGAAGTGATGGAAATGGTTATAAGCCACCACCTCATTTATCACCTTCAGTGATAGATTAATTAGAGAGAGGAGACACAGCAGATCTGTGAAGCTGAGGCTGGAACATGTCTGTAAGTGGCTTCAATGGATTGGCCTTTCACTAAATGCAGTCTGGGATGTCTTTGTGTGCAGGAGCAACAGCCCTGTCCTAGATGTGGGAGCAATTCTCTATTCAGGGCCTCACTTAAGTTTTATAGATTGTCAGCAGTAGTTAGGGGATTTAGTATTTTCTGGTCCTAAAGAGAAGAGCTAGTTTTTGGAATGGGGTCCTAGTAATGCTCAGAATGTGCTTTTGCCAGGAAAGATCCTCAATGATAGTAGAGCCCAGCATTTGAATCAAATATGAGGGCTCTAGTTGGGTGCCACTCCAGTTTATGGTGGTGGTGGTGGTTATTGGGGGTGGAGTGCTGTTTTCTTCATGTGAGTAATACATCAGGTGTTTTTGTTGTTGAGAAAGATAAGATTGGTATGGTCCAGCTACAGCATGTAATCAATACAAACACATTCTGTAAATGTATCCTCACATATAGATGTGTAAGTAGTACTGCCGGTGACACATTAAAAACACTTGTTTTTGCTAACATGTTAAAGGCATCCGGTACACTCTCTGGAGTGGTTGGCATTAGGAAAAGCATCCAGCTGTAGAAACCAAGCCAAAAATAGACTGGAGTCTGATGCTGCTCCCCAGCTTGCCAGTTTCCAGTCAAACCGTCTAACCCATGCCAGCATGGAAAACAGACGTTAAATGATGA
>JAOPUL010000001.1:148082085-148092523 GCA_027564515.1 Octopus rubescens | reverse complement strand
GCCCGAGGCTATAGTAGAAGACACTTGCCCAAGATGCCATGCAGTGGGATTGAACCCAGAACCATATGGTTGGGAAGCAAGCTTCTTACCACACAGCCACGCTGCGCCTGTATGAACAAAGTAATTAGGTGCTGGCATAGCTGTTTGGTTAAGAATTTTGTTGTGTAATTCTATGGTTTTAGGTTCATTCCCACTACATGGCACCTTGGGCATTTGTCTTCTACCATAGTCTCATATTAAACTAAGCCTTATGAGTTAAATTTGGTAGCCTGAAGATGTGTGGAAGTCTGTTAAAGGGACTGTTTCTGTTTTTGAGTATTAGATTTAATCTATCTGTTGCTCAGTTTAGCACCACCATGTGGTGGCGGTGTTAACTGACCCTTGATGCCTTTAGCAGAGTCAATGCTGTTGCATGGTCTCTATTCTGAGGATTAAGTTCTTCCCTTCTAGCCATCAATCTTGGAGACTGAAAAAGGTCTGGGTACTGTTTTTTCTCCTCTGCTTAGGCCATAAAGAAGAAATTTAAAAAAAAGAAACCTAAAATACATTTTATTATATTTTTTCTTACTTTTTTAAAATCAGTTTTCTGTTTTTGAATTTAGAATTTTTTTTTTTTTTTTTTAATCTGAAATGTGTGCTTCAAATAAATTCATGTTCATATACTACAGAATTGTACGAGACAGCAAACCTGATTTTATCTTATTGCCTGATTTTCCTTGTTTGATGTACTTGCTGTGTTGTATTGTGCTCTCTTCTGTTTGTTTGTGCTTTTGAATTGGGCTAGACACCTTTATTTGTTGTTGTTGTTAATATTTGTCTCATTTCATGTACATCCATATCAACTCTTAATTATAGTTAATTATACACTCAGCTGCTGAATTTCTAATTTGACTAGAAATCATGAAAACGTATTTTTATGAAATGAAATATGTCCTTTTAATCAGCTGTCTACTTTAACTTTTGTGTTGTGTGCCAAACAAAGGTTTATTCTAAAAAAAAAAAAAAGAAAGAAAAAAGAAGCAATCTATCATTCTCTGAACCATTGGACTACATGCTCATGGAATTGAGTTCAAATCTACTTAGAGTATTTTGATGTTTCTGTTAAGAATGTTTTATGTTGTATTGCACTCACCCCAGTTCACCTGGCTGTCAACAGGTTTAACCCTTTAGCATTTAAGCCGGCTATATCAGGCCCAAATATTCTACCTGTTTCATGTTCAAACTGACTAGATCTAGCCTCTCATATCTCCCCTACAATGTTATTCTATTAAAATCTCATAGCAACAAGATAATACATGATTAACTCAAAACAATATGAATAAATAAGTAATTTGAATGCTAAAGGGTTAAGATCTAGTAGTGACACCTGTGATATAGTATCCTAACCAGAAGAAGAATTTTAAAAAAAATGTTTCTAATTGTTTATGGATTGAGATCCTAAAACCAAGGTGCCACATAAAAAGCATCATTGTGTGTGCTGGTGCCACATAAAAAGCACCCAGTACACTTTGTAAAGTGGTTGGCATTAGGAAGGGCATCCAGCTGTAGAAACCTTGCCAGAACAGTCAATTGGAGTCGATTGGTGCAGCTCTCTGGCTGGCCAGCTCCTGTCAAACCGTCCAACCCATGCCAGCATGAAAAACGGATGTTAAATGATGATGATGATGATATATATATTTATATCAATTGGTTTGGACGACAGTGATCACAGTTGTTAGCTTGGTAACTTCCAGCATGTAATTGGCTAGCAGTCTACTCTGTAGAAACATTAATAAATTAGTTAATTAATTAATTAATAATATTCCCATGTTATTCCATTATAAAATTAAGAGCGATTATTTAAAGATAACAGGTACTCCACGACTCCAATCTAAGTAGTAACATTAGTTATATATGTCATGTAGTAAAGAAATATAATAAAATGGAAATGAATGGACAGTAGTGGTTCAATTTATGCTACATATGTTTCAATAACATAGCATGTTATTCATAATTGGTATGTTATGTCATACAACCATTTCATCAGGCATCCGACTGCTAACAGAATAAGAATTAATTGCACATAGATTCAAGCCACAGAACTGTAGGAGAAAAATACATTGGTCATATAAATAGTTGGAGGGGTTGAAAAGGGAATTTAACCAATGAAGAGTCTTTAATATAGAATCATCAACCCCCCACCAACACCACCAAATAAATGTGGTCAACATTTATCTACATCACCAAAATCATTTATGCTTAGGCATGAATGATTTACAATTTCTTTGATGACACTTGACTCCCCCCCCCCCCGACACAAGAGAATTTTTTAGGTGCCATGCGAAATTAAGGGTATATAACATTGATTAATTGTAGTTACTCACACACACAGAAAGGGAGAAAGGGAGAGAAGGTGGGGGTTGAGCATGTCCACATCCATTGTCTATGTTTTTCCCTGTTTTACCATATGGTCCTTTGTAATTTACACACACATTCACTTTGTTATATCTGTCTGTCTGACCATCTGTCCGTCCGTCCGTCTGTCTGTCCGTCCGTCTGTCTGTCTGTCCGTCTATCAGTCTGTCTGCTTGTCTCTCTATCTGTCTGTCTGTCTAGCTATCCATCTATCAGTCGGTCTGTCTGTCTGTCTGTCTGTCTATCCATCCATCCATCCCCCACTCTCTCTCATACACACACACACACACACATGCACACACATGAAAAATAAATCCAAAATGCTGTTATTGAAACAAATGAAAGAATTAATTATGTGTGTGAAAATGTTATCTTCATTAATAGTTAATGAGGTTATATCTATTACTAATATAACCTAATGTGTTCCTCGTTTTGTGTGATTTGTCTACGTCCACCTTGTTTATTTTAGGGAGAAGTCTCCACTTGATCTCAACAGTTCCATTCTGAATTCTTCATCAAAGTTTCATGCAAGAAATGCTGCTATGAATTCCACACCAAGTGAAGTTGGTCTCATTAACCAAGAATATAATGCCGTTTACGGCAAACTCAAAGACGAGATGCACCGAAGCATTAAAAGACATCTGGAAGCTCGTAAGAATTGGTTTCAATAACATTCCAACTTTCCTTCACCTTCCTTCACATTCACCATTAACAATGCCTCACTTATGTTCACCATTCACTGCAGCTATATCTATCCTCATCTCTACCATCAATCACTCTCCTTTCATATTCTTGAACCTACCCCCCCCCCCTCCTCAGCCACCCTTTATTCTCTCTTTATCCATCTTTTTGTACCTTGCAGGTACGCCCCCAACACCTCATCTCCTTTTCCTGCTGGGTAACAAGATACCTCCCCTATAGCAAAACACCTGTTTCTCTCCCTCTGTCAGACTTCAGTCTCTCAACACCTGGCATAATAGAGTTTATATTAATTAAGCTCTGCAATTAATTCATAATAACAGAAAAACAACAATAGCAATAAAAAAAAATAATGTTTTGACATTTGAATAAATTATGAAAATTAGTAGTTCAAAAGATTTTTGTATGTTATATTACAGTAATTACATTAATTATAACGATATATCTCATTATATTACAGCTCCTTTTGATGAACAACTATCAAGTGACTCTGCATATATGAAAATGTCACCATTGACTGTATTACAAGGTGAGTTTTACCATTTCATATTCATCATCATCGCCACCATCCTCATCATCAACTGCACTAAAGGCAAAGATGTTCTATAAAGAAGCAACTCCAGGGACCAAGTTATGAAAATAAGAGAAAAAGTTTATATTTCAGTTAATTTAGGAAAAGCATGAGATGAGATTAAATGCAGTTTGGATTTGTGCTACTAAAAAAAAGACTAATGTTGTGTTTTTAGTAAGATAACTTTAGGAGTAGTTCTTAGTTGAGAGCATTAAACTTAACATTAATTGGCTTGTAGAAGATGCTTGAAGTACCACGCTGTGTGGTAAGTTGGTGGAGAGGAATGGCTTAATAAAGGTGAGCAAGCCATGGACAGAAATATTGTCAACAGGGAGAGAAGTTGTAATGTGTTTATAATATACAAATTGGTGACCATCAAGGCTTCCTCTCAGCCCCTATTTATTATAGAGCTCCAAACAATAACAAAGAAGTTTAAGACTAGCGGTTTGTCGGTACGTGTTTATGTCAATCACTTCTCAGAGTGGAATCTGTTGAAGAAGTTGTAAACGTAGAAACAGAAGCTTAAACTGGAGAGGCCCTAAAGTAAACCAAGTAAACAGAAAAGTTTTAGTTAGCAGAGAAACCAGTCAGACTGTGCTGCGATTCTGGGGTCTGGTTATATGATTCAGTGGTGTGGAGATAAGGAGCATGTGTGCAACTAGTGGTGCAGCAGTATTACAGACATGTTGTCAGGACTTCTCAGGAGTTGTTAGTAGTGAGAGCACCCATGAATTGCTACATGTCAACAGTGATTTTTGTTGCATGAACCACATTTCTAAAACCATCAAAAGGGTCGAACGTGTCTTAGCTTCACTCAGTAAGACCCTTCTCAGATGCTAACCAGCAATCTATTTAAAGCTATGGCTATGATATGTTTGCATCTCCAGTTTGGAACCCCCAGATTGTATGATGCTTATATAAATATATGAAATACATTATTACATTATATGTCTGAAGTATAATATTACATGTGCATTCCATGTGGTTGGTGTTAGGAAAGGCATCCTGCCATAGAAACCAAGCCAAAACAGACTGGAGTCTGGTGCAGTGCTCCAGCTTGCTAGTCTCCAGTTAAATCGTCTAACCCATGCCAGCAGGGAAACGCTAAATGATGATGATTAAACATGGAGAATGTGTGAAGACTAGATGGAAACAGGATGAACATATTCCACTTGATGTGTAATGTTAGGGTGTATGAACAATAGACTACAATGAGTAGAGAGAGGGGGAAAAGTGATTTGGCATTGAAGAAAGAATGCTGTATTGATTGTGAGATGTGTGCATGAAGGATGTTGGATAAAGAAATGGTAAAGGATTCCAGTGGAAGGAACTTTTGGAAGAATAAGACTGACAGTTACATGGGGAAAAGTATATGTGTGTATATACACATGTACACATATATATATATATATCTGTTATCTGTTACTTGTTTCAGTCATTAGACTGCGGCCATGCTGGGGCACTGCCTTGGATTTTTAGTTAAATGAATCGACACCAGGACTTATTTTTTTAAAGCCTGGTACTTATTCTATCGATCTCTTTTGCCAAATCACTATGTTACGGGGGACGTAAACTCACCAACACCGGTTGTCATGCGGTGGTGGGGGACAAACACACATAGATATATACATATATATATATACATACACGATAGGCTTCTTTCAGTTTCCATCTATCAAATCCATTCAGAAGGCTTTGGTCGGCCCGAGGCTATAGTAGAAGATACTTGCCCAAGATACCACACAGTGGGATTGAAACCGGAACCATGTGGTTGGGGACTGTGTTGTTTTATGACCAGTTTATTGTTGTGTGTCATGGTTGAATGAGTGAGGACATGGTGCAGGTAAGGAGACACCCCATATACTATATACAAAGAATGGACTTTGTATAAAAAATACACATTAGAAACTTAAATTGATAGAGAAACAGGACACAGAACATTTAACTGATATAATAACTCATTAGGGATGAAATCACTTCATAAAATTAAATATCTAACAAATGTGGCGACAGCTTAGTAAATTACAACACAAATAACGTTTGGAAATAAGGGCCTTGGACAGTGTCCAAGTTTCACAACTATAGAGCAGGACAGGGAGGGCCAGAGACCGTAAGACCCGAACCTTTGTCCTCCTGCATAGATATTGGCAGCGCCAAACACCCTTGTTTGATGAGTTCACAACTGCATCAACTCGTTCAAGTCTTTTTAGGACTTCAGACTCAGAGTTAATGTTGCTATGAATCTCACTGCCAACAGAAGAACATGTTTGATGTTCATTAAAAAAAATGTGTTTGTTGTGTTAATAGAAACTAGTAAACATCAAAGGAAAACTAGTACATGCGAGATGTGGTGATGGCTTGGAGGATGGGAAAATATTGAAGAATCGACAAAATATAAAATAATAAATTGTAGAATGGAAGACTGTTAGAAATTGTAGTAAGTCATATAAAATATGATGGGTAGATAGCGAAAGGGGAGACTATCGGAATACAATAACTGTACTTATTTGCTTACCTCCCTTAATGTTTTGAGTAGATTTTTGGCTACATTGATTTTAGTTTATCATTTGTCTGAGATCAATAAATTAAAGTTAAAAATCAGTAAAATCAATGGTTAAGTGTGGCCATGCTTGGGCAACACCCAACATCTTGATAGTGTTGCCTCAGCATGGCCATTGTTCAATGGCTGAGACCAATAAAAATAGAAAACAAGCAGGCATAATGTGAGTGATGTATTTTAATATGAACTAAACTGGATTTACTGTGGATTAATGATTTATTGTGAATTAATGGATTTATCGTGGATTAATGAATTCATTGTGGATTAATGTATTTTATTTTTTAGGTTCTGCCAGCAAACCTTTGGGACTGATTGAGTTAAATAATGCCTTGTCTCAGTCGAAAGCAGAATATTTGACTTTGATGAAACACAAATATTGTTTATGAAATCATGTTTATCAAGTCTCATTGCTGTGTTACCGATTCCACAGACGTCTGACATCACCCTTGTTATCATTTCACAAGATTTCGCTTGTTTATCACCATAAATCCGTTTGTATTCAATTCCTCATTTAACTTTCTTCAACAAAAAAATCTATCAACAACAGCAAATGTCCTCCCAAATGACATTTTGTTATAATTAGTTTATTTCTTAAAGTTTTTCTGCCAACATCACCTATCAACAGAATGTTCTGTTAATGAGAAAACATATATATATATATATATATATATATATATATATATATTATGTATGTATGTATGTATGTATGTATGTATGTATGTATGTGTGTATGTTTCTATTCTGCTTTTAATCATTTAAATTCTTCCTCTCAGGAAGGAACTGATTTTTAACAAAGATACAAACCTCCTTCATTGGAATATAGATAATTAAATCAATGTCACATTTTAAACCTGAGAAAAGTCTTGCATAATTTTACCGTTCCGCTCACAGATTGTATCTGTAATGTGCAGGTCAGTTGGTTGATTTCCTTTTCTGAAAATCCCAACTTATCCAGACTGACAGTTAGGCATTTATTTACAAAACCAAGTGCTCCAATTATTATTGGTATAAATGTAAATTCGTAATCAAGATATAGAATCTGGAGGTTTCGAAGTAGTTGTCCATATTTATCTTCTTTGCCTTTGATTTTTAAAGAGATATTCACATCAGCAGAACAGCTGACCTCTATGACAGTACATACTTTTACTTGACTGTCCCAAACAACAATATCCGGCATGTTATTCTTACACTTGACATGTTTTGATGGGAATATTTCACTGGTTTTCCTTGTGCTGATATGTGTACGTATTCAATAACAGGGGGATTCTCAATATTATTCCATGATAGTCTTTTTTTCCGAATGGCATTGTATATTGTTTTTACAACAACATCATGTCGCATAGGGAGGTAGTACCTTGATAACATTTTTGGGCAGCTGCTAATCACATATAAGATGTATTCCACAGAAATATGACATAATCTACATTTTTCGTTGCATCTTGGAACTGTCTCTTTTGTTGATTAGGTATTTAGTAGGAACCTCCTGTTCTTGGATGGCAATTGCATAGCCATCGAAGTGTAATGTGATGTAGCGGTCTCGAGTCCAAAATACGCTGTGATTCATCTCAATGTTACTATCTTCTTCAAGTCTTCAGGAAACATAACCATGCACGATCTTTTTTTTTTTCGGTATGCTGAGCGTTTCACCTCCAGGTCTTCTCTGAGGTATGCTAGTCCGGCTGATTTGGGGTTGTATAAGAGGTCATCAGGAAGAGAGTGTTTACTGAGGAACTCACTTCCAACACGTAAGATATTGTTCTCTTCACTTTTCAGCACTAGGTTAATGAATTTAATTTTGCCGCTGTTGTTTAGCAAGTGCTGTCTGAAAGAGACTATGCGATATTTGAAGGTTGTCTGCACTGATATCAAGCCTTTATCTTCTTTATCTCTTCTCAGGTAGAGCCTGTCGATATCCTTATTTCTGTGGAAATTTTCAGTCGATGTCAGAATCTTGCGGGTTTTAATGTCCATGGAGTGGATTTCTTCTAGAGACCAGTCAAGTATCCCAAATACTGGAATCAGCACTGGTACTACAAATGCATAGTGGGATATGGTCTTGTTGTAAGAGGAAAGTTCAGACTGCCATAATTTTCTTTGTCTGGTGTAATATTCTTGGGTCACTCTAACTTTATGCACAGCAACTTCGTATAATATATTTTCATCAATGGTTAGGTATTTATATCAGTGTTTTTGTGGGACAGGAGAGATAGAGAGACACTTGTTGCATAGGTTTTGGGTCTTGGGGACTATTCTTTTCCCGTTCAACGATCAAATAAGAACATTTCTTCTGGCCAAATTCCATTCTTATGTCAACTGAAAACGTTGTCATTAATTCCAGCTGTTATTTGGCATCGTTAACATTTTTAGCATAAATATTGAGGCCATCAACAAAGACATTATGGGTCACATTGATATCTCTAGCAGTTGCAGACTCTAGCATGTAGCCGAATGTTTTTTGTAATAGGAATGATAATGGACATAACGCCAAAATGAATAGAAGTATAGAGAGACTATCTCTCTGGAATATTCCCTTTGAAATATTTATGGTATTGGGGTCGATCGTTCCACTCTTTGTTCCAAGAGTGAGGATTGTTTCCCAGGTTTTGTGAGCCTCTTAATGGCGGCCATTCAGGTGGCAGGCATTTCTCTCAATTGGAGACACTTAAGCGGCAATGAGTGGGGAATGACGTCAAGTGCCTTCCTATAATCAAGCCATACTGTTGTTAGGTTCTTACGATGATTTTTGCTTTTACCTCAGACAATACAGCATTGTTTATCAAAAGTTGTTTGGCATATCTCCACACTCCCTTCTTTCCACCGGTCTGCTCATCAGTCACTATGTTGTTGGACTCACAATGATCCTGGAGGAATCGGTCGAGGCAACTTGTGTACATAATGTTTAGACAAGCAATGTTTTGTACATAATGTTTAGGCAAGCAATGGGCTTGTAGTTTTCAGGTAACTTGGTGGTTCTATTCTTGGCCACAAGATTTGTCCGTGCTATATATCAAGCCAATTTGACCTTCCATAGTATTTTGAATATACTTATTAGTGGTTGCCTGTAAAATGTCAGCCTCTTACACCAGTATCCAACTATTAGGTCCCTTCCAGGTGCCTTCCCATTATGCAGTTTGACTACAGCTATGGTGAAATTTTACTGGTCAATTGCATATGTTTTACTGTTGATGCTGGCACAGTATTCTCCCTTTACTGCATATAGCCATGATGCATTGAAGTTGAGATTCCTCTTTTCGATAATGCGTAACTAATAATATACTACTGTAAATCATACTTAATGTTCTTATTTTTTAAATCCCAAATGCATTTGCTAAGATTTGTTGAATTAGCTTTTCTTCTATATTTAAATGAATGAGAATGATTATGAAATCTAAACTTCCAAATCGTAGCGGTCGAACCTATGTAATAATACTTATAATCCTCTGTTATTACCTTACATTGACACACTATATTTTTCCTTAAACATTGATTAACTAAAGGACAGGCAATTCTATTTTTACAATTACACAGGCGTTTATTAACTTGTATTTGGTACTCAAGGTTAAAATACGTCCTACTAGTCCTCCTCTCGAAATCAGTTGTTAAGGCAAGAATATTATCAGTGCTATAATTAATATTAAAACTAGGTGTTACATTAACTATATTATAGGAATCAGAGTTACTTTTACTTAAAGAGTCGAAATCTAGTTCATGAGAACCATCAATAGAAATAATTTCACAGTCCATACAATCTATCTCACTCTTCTTTTCCGATTTTGAGTTGAGATACTCATTAATTCTTCGTTTGTTATGCGCTGCTATAGTTTCAGGCAAAATTTCTATTGGTTGAATACGAAAACTTTACACTGTGGCAATTAAATGATTTCCCATATTTACTTGAAGCAGGGAAATACTTATCTAGCGCAGCAAATAATTTTCGAGGAATATTGGTAGTTACTGAGCATGTGAATGGAGCATTATACCAGATAATAGTCCTTGATTTATTTATTCTATCCTTTATATATAGCATTTTCTTA
Source organism: Octopus rubescens (assembly GCA_027564515.1). NCBI lineage: Eukaryota > Metazoa > Mollusca > Cephalopoda > Octopoda > Octopodidae > Octopus > Octopus rubescens. The sequence continues at coordinate 148,082,265 of JAOPUL010000001.1, read as the reverse complement.
GTATTAATATTATTAGTACTGAATTTCTTCCTACTGTAATTCTTATTCTTAAATCTATAAACATTATTAAACTTCTTACTATTATTATTATTATTATTATTAGTATTATTATTATTACTATTATTATTATTATTATTATTATTATTATTATTATTATTATTATTATTATTATTATTATTA
>JAOPUL010000001.1:148070567-148081985 GCA_027564515.1 Octopus rubescens | reverse complement strand
GAGACAGTGACTGACTGCATGAGACAGTGATAGACTGCTTGAGACAGTGTCAGTCAGTGTACATGAGACAGTATCAATCAGTGTACATGAGACAGTGACTGACTGCATGAGACAGTGATAGACTACATGAGACAGTGTCAGTCAGTGTACATGAAACAGTATCAAGCAGTGTACATGAGACAGTGACTGACTGCATGAGACAGTGATAGACTGCTTGAGACAGTGTCAGTCAGTGTACATGAGACAGTATCAAGCAGTGTACATGAGACAGTGTCAGGCATTGTATAGGAAACAGTGAAATGTTAGTTGTGCAGGAAGGGATCAAAATGTTTTGTAATAAAAAGAACCAACGTTGGTCAACGTATTGTAACTGATGGCTGCACATGTTTGGGTGTAGAGCTAAATGGATGATAATATTAACTGCTTTTGGTGGTTATACATAAAACATGAAAGGAGGGGGGGAAGTGATATAATTTCATTCTATTTAAATATATAGATGTGATGTATAATTGTTATTGTGGGTCATAGAAAGGTGATATGATGTAAAACCTCAATCTCATACAAACAGATATAAAAGATTCGGGCCTTGTGATGGGCTTAAATAGTTTGCTTCCTAATCATGTGGTTTCAGGTTCAGTCCCACTGTGTGGCCCCTGAGGAAAGTGTTTTTTTACTATAGCCCTGGGCTGACCAAAGTCTCTTGGGTGGCTTTAATAGATAGAAACTAAAAGACGTCCATTGTGTGTGTGTGTGTGTGTCTCATTTTCCTGACTTTGCATTGTAGATGGAAATAAGTGTCACTGTCATACAAGCAGTGTTCTTCACTTCCAATCTTCTGCAAAAACATGTCTGGCCATGGGGAAATATTACCTTGCTTGCAAACAGGTGAGGGTTGGTGACAGGAAGGGCATCTGGACATAGGAAATATGTCTCAATTTGACTCATGCTAGCTTGGATTAATAAGCATTAAATGATGATGATGATGGTGGTGGTGGCAGTGGCAACAATGATGAGGATGATGATGATGATATTGTGTTTTTATATATTTGTAAGAGGATAGTAAATTCTAGATGTTGATAGATAAACAACACGAAAACAGAAGAAATCATAGAAGATATACAAGATTTATGGTGATGGTCCTAACACAGTTATTTCAATATCTGTATTGGCACCATCACCATTTCAATATTCTTTTTATCTTCACTTGCAAGAATATTATGAAAATGACCATTTTGGGATTAATTTTCAAATCACAGACACAGACACCTGAACATTTAAGAAAACTAAAATAGTAATATTTTAACCACATACACTTCAGATGGGTTTTATTGGAACAAAGTGTGTGTGTTAAAAGTAAATCAAGTTTAACATTTTCATGGTTTATCTTTTAGAAAAATCTCAAGTTGCCAATTTCTGAAGTGATTCTGATGAATATCTTCTATTTTAGAGAAGAAACTTGAAACTAGGCTGCTGCCCTGACATGTAAGATCAACTTGGAAAATTATTTAAAAAATACAAATCCTGGTTACAACTTCTTCCCTGTTAGTCTCTCTCTCTCTCTCTCTCCCCAAGGAGGAGACCTTCATTCAATCATTAGAAGAACTGGTCAAAATTGACAAGCATAAAATGGAGAATGAATACCAAAGTAGAATTCACAAGCTGGAAGTATGATACAGCAAACTGTTCAGTGAAGTACATGATGAACAAAGTAGTGTGCATTTACCACCCATCATGTATTCACTGTGAAATAGTATTTATATATTGCTCACAAAGTATTGATTTCATTGAATAAAAAACTACAACAGATTTGGGGAACTAACAACAGATACTAAACAACTAATGTAAATGTCTATAGTTTAAACAGATTTGGTTCATAAGAAATTCTAAAATTGTTAAAGAATAAAACAAAGAATTTCCTGTCAAACTGAAGCAGACTTTTTTTTATCTAAAGTTAGAGATTGCTGCAAGATGCTACATGTTACTACATGTTGTCAGGTTTAAAGTCATCACTAAGTGGTTAATTAAATAGTTTTGTTATTACAGTAGCAGTTATATCATAGAAGAGTCACTCTAGTCATTTTTTATCACAAAAAACTGTTAAATATACTTTCAAATTAATTTCATGAATGACAAATCATAAAATAAATTTCAAGTAAATTGAACAATTTTTGTGTTGTTTAATGAAGAGGATGACTCGGTACCGCAAAGGAGTGACTTCAGTTTTAACCTTTGGCCTTAGAACAAGTCACTTGTGAGATAAATACAACTCCACTATCACAAGAAGTTCACATCAAAGGGAGATAAATCTTCAAAAGGAGAGTAATACTGCTGTGTAAATAAATGGTTTCAGATTTAGGCACAAGGCCTGCCGTTTTGGGGGAGGGATTTTAGTCGATTACACCAACCCCCAGCATTAAACTGGTAATCATTTTATCAACCCCAGAAGGATGAAAAGCAAAATTGACCCCGGCGGAATTTGAACTCAGAATGTAGAGATGGACTAAACGCCACTAAGTATTTTGCCTGGCCTGCTAACGATTCTGTCAGCTCACCGCAAATAATAATTACTTTTATCTCAACAACAACAGGTAACCTCTCCTAGTCATTCGTAAACAACAGCAGAAGAAAACTGACAGGTCACTTGAATGAGAGAAGAAAATAATATTATAAGAAATGATATTTGTTGCAGACATGTAATTAATTATATTTAATGAAATGGCAAAGAATAAGCAGACATTAAAAGATTTAAAAAAGAAAGAAAGAGTAAATGTTTAGTGTAAGTTACTGTTAAGAGTGGATGTTGATATCTACACTTAGTTTTAATGTTTGATCATTATGGGATGTCTTATTCATTGATGTCTCCAGACTAGCAGATTAGATTGAAATGTGGAACATTTATTTCCAAATTAACAACAATAATGTACTTACATAGTATACATGCACCAGTAAAACAAATGTAAAGAATGATTATTTTGTGGAAAATATTAGAGTAGCTAAACAATGAAAAAATAGTGACTACAAAGATATGTTGAACACACCAAAACCAATTTCATGAGATGACTCCATACAGTAAGGAGATAAATATTAATGTAAAATATTGTTGAATTCAGTTCCATTTTTACCAACAAATTTTTCAGTAAGGTTTATCAAGTTTGCAAGGAATACAAGTAAAAATATAGATGAGGATCAATTACTGTGGGTAAGGTGCTGCATTAATTAATTCATGAGTTCAATTCACACAAGCACAATCTAAGCATCCTGAATGTTATAGGTTACAGGATTAGCAATAGTTACAAACTCTATTTCACAGTTGACTGATTAGCAATTATTAGTAACTCTACTTCACATATACGAAGACAAAGTTATCATCCTTTGGTGGGGACATGAGGAAATCAACTCCATTTTGGAGTTTAACTGTCTGAGGGGTTGAGTGAGAATGTGAATATTTTCTAGTAAACAGATTTGGCACTTCTTGTTAGAATGTGCTGGAGAAGATTCTATAATGAACCATCATTTAATGCTGTAGTTGGTTCCTTTGTATTTTAAACTCCAAATATACTTGGACAGAGTTGTTGTAATTTGGTGGGGACATGAGGAAATCAACTCTGATTTGGAGTTTAACATGTTTGTTGGAGTGGAGGAGATGGAGTGAGGGAGTGGAAGAGGTGAAAGAGATGGAGGTAGAAATGGAGTGATGGAATGGGGGAGGAAGTGGAGTGATAGATGACTGGCAACACACAAAGTGTGAAGATAGGATTTGGGGTGTAATCCTTCTTAGATGGATGTCTACATGGGAGAATGATAGAGATGGAATACAGATAGTATTCCATCTCTATTTCTATTAGATTTAATACAGATTGTTTCAATATCATTCCTCCATTCATAGATGGCATGATGCAATGAATTGGAGGGTTGGGTGGATTTGTTGTATCAATTGTGGGGTGAGATCAAGCTGGCTGGGTATATAACGACAAAAGCAAAACTCATGAACATTTAACAACAGATTTTATTAAGGGAAGGCTAAACATGAATACATAAATTATTAAATCCTCATTTGTACAGAGACTAGAATATAGGGATCAACCAAACTGTTTTTCTTGGCCATTAGTTATTTTGAAGATGTGACTCTGCCAAATCTTGTTGATGCTTTTTCTTTGATTTGCTTGATGAGAGCTGAGTTGTATTGTGTCTGAATAACTTCAGAACTTTAAGTGATTTTTAGTGATAAACCTCTCAACTAGAGAAGAAGGGTGCAACACTTAGGGACATTTGAGATGATGTTCTCACTGGTTGTATAATCTCCTGCAAATTGATTGGTCAATAAATAGTTTATGTGAAGATCATATGGCCCAACTGTAGTTTATTCATGATTAAGAACTGATAATTTTGCAGTTGGTGTTCAAATCCTTACAAATTTAATACCATCCCTTGTTGTATAATACAATGGAAGAGAAGAGAGAGAGAGAGAGAGTGATGTGAACGTATGATAAAAGAAATCTGACCCCTAATCCTATATTTTTGTCTTCTAACACTTCCTTTTCAATTTCTTTCTGCCATGTTCTATGGATGGTGGAATCTTCTCCAGCCACCACTACATAACACCAATAGTTGTAGTCTTTTGTGAAGTTCAGTTTTCCTCATTTCAGTTCATTTCTTTCTCAGTCTTTCTCTTCCACAGGTTCTATTCACTTAAAATATTTGATCATCATCTTCTCTACACATCACATGTTGGTACCAGTGCAGTTTTCTCTCATATACACTAACATTACACATATAGCACAGTGTATTCACTTCATTTCTTTCTAGTCATTGCAAATCTTCTGCATTCAAGACCCATGTCTCATAACCATGTAGCATCATAGTTTGTATACAACAAGTATTATATAATCTGTCCTACACTCTCAGAGAGAAGTCCTTTCTTACCAGCTCCCTGAATTTTCTCCAACCCATTCTTACTCTGGTAGTATACTTTTGGAACACGCACTCCCACTACAAATTTGGTTGCCTAGATAACAAAAGCTATCAATTACTTTTAGGGAGCTGCCTGAATACTTGACAATCTATTATTTGGTATACGTTATTAGTGTTTACTGCTAATGTGCATCTGTTGCATCTGAAGAAGATTATCTTGTCTGTTAGTCTATCACTCCACTGCCCCTTCTTGTGCACCCAGAGTTTACACAGAGGATATACAACTCCTTTTCTGCATAGCAAGCAAGGCCATTTCTCAGATGGTAGCAGGGTCCTGTTTTCTTTCCTAGCTTCCATGTCTGGAAGTTCTTCTTTATATCTTACAAGAGATTTGGTTATAATTGCTTTGTCATCAATAAGGAGGAGTTGCCATGGGTAGCCAGTCTTAAACACCTGGAGAGCTATGAGAGACAAGAAGAGAATTGAACCCTGATTGACCCCTACGTCTGCCATCCATACTCATTGCTGACTCTTACCTTGTTGACTGCACCTCTGTACACAACTTGCATTGCCATTGCAAGCTATTCATCAACTTGTAGCTTCATTAGCAATCACTAGAGTGTGGAAACCTACCAAAGATTTTGTAATCTTTAGAAGTAAAATTCTGTTAAGATAAAATTATTTCAATTGTAAATATATTTAATATTACCTCAAATAAGAATTATGAAAATAAAAATTAAGAAAAACCTTATTACATTTCCTGGTTATCATTAAAGATTTGTGTCCAACATAATAAACACATGGAATATGATTGTAGTAAACCATTTATTGAACTTTACCAATTCCAATCACGCTATCTTGCAAACACAGTGAACACCATTGATTAGGTTTTATTATAACAAATATGTCACAGGACACAAAAACAATTTCCATACTCATACACTTCATACACAGAAAATAATTATTTTCCCAACAACCTAAAATAGGATAATTAACAGCAGATTGGATAAAATATGATAATTAACAGCAGATTTGAAACAAAAAAATTCAAAATATAATAAATCAAAATAAAAAATTTTTTTTAACAAATTTGCGTACTTTTTCAAATTTTTGTTCAATATGTCATATTTCTTTATTTCTAATTTCATCTATCTCTACAATGGCAGTAAAAGTGATTTCATATATTCTTTATACATTATTTGTAAATATTTCCACTTGTCAAGAATTATTCCAGTATATTAGTGAGTTCAAGAAATCTAAAAGATGAAGGACAAAAACAAAATAACTAAATCTACAAATAAAAAAACAAAACAGTCATAGAATCCATTAAAATATAGTTAAAAAAGAAACAAAATTTTAAAAAATCAACAACATGAGCATCAATCTGTAGTTATTTCAAGAAATAATAATAATAATAATAATCCTTTTTTTTTTATATGCAATGAAAATAAGAAAAATTAAGAGTCAGAATGGCAGAGTTGCAAGTCTTTAGTGACAAGTGTGACAGTCTGGAATCTTTTCAGAGGCAATAAGAAACAGAAATAAATAGCAATATCATTATTATTATTATTATTATTATTATTCAAGTAATGGCAAGCTCTGCTTACCTTTCTGGTTTAGATGTTCTTTTATTTATTTAGTTTTTTTTTCTTTTTGTCCTTTTCAAAAACAAAACAATTCGGCCAAGTAATTTTAAACTTTTTTTTTGTTATTTTATTTAAAATACCAATTTCCTTTGCCCATAGCTGTTATATTTGGTTAAAGAGTGACAGTTAGGACCAATCAAGGAGAATTAATAAATTATACATCATTCTTCTTCAATCCTTAAACAATTCTCTTTTTCTTTCTTTTTTTCTTCTTTTCCTTTTTTGAACAAAAAAAAAGATAATCCCGGTTCTTAATTCTTAATTTTCTTTTCCAAGTGATTTTTCTCTCTCCTCTGACCTCGCTGCTGACCAATATAATTCAAATACTCACAACAAACATTACAATCATTCATATTTATTATGTGAACGAGACTTCTAAATAACAAACCTCATTCTATTTGATAGTCTATGTTTTTATATTGAAATCTATGCTGCAATGTGGCCAGAAAAAAATATTATCTGGCTTAAAAAAACAGTGGTTAAGCTAACAAAAAGAAAAATCAAAAAAAAAAGAAGAAAAAAAGAAAAGAAAGAAAAAAAACAATGGAAGAAACAAGGAGAAAAAATGTCTGGAAGCCTGAAGAAGGAGAAGAAGAAGAAGAAGAGACAGCATTGAGATAAAGAGTCCAAAAGTAAGATTAGTGAAGGAGAAGAAGAGAAAGAGGGCAAGAAAGATGTTTGCTCATTATTGTATCATTTCTACCTCACTATCTTCTCCCTCTTCCTCTACTTCTTCCTCTCTGTCCTCTTCGTCTTCCTCTTCTGATGTCATTTCAGAGTCAACATGCGACGCAGAACCTTCTTTTGACTCACTAGGCTTGTTCTTGTTTTCTGTGATTTGACTTACAACCTTTGAGGCAAGTTCTTTAATGCGAGAATATGGTCGTGGATCAGCCTTAAGCGCCAGAAGAATTTCTACTCCAGATTCTTTCTCAAGAAGAGAACAATAACGCTCAGCTGAAAAACAAAATAATAAATTAATAATAGTAATAACAAATAAATAAACAGTTTAAGATCATATAATTTGTTATTTGCTATGATAGCAGAGTCGATACCAAAGGAATGGAAAAAAATTGAGAAATACCAGCATCTAGCCAGAGAGCTGAGGAAATTGTGGAAGACCAAGACAAGAATTATTACTATGGTAATTGGTGCACTTGACACAACACTCAAAATGCTGCCTAAAAGACTGGAAGAGATTGGAAGTGAGACTTGTATTGTCAACCTGCAGAAAAGTATCATCCTATATTCTGCACTAAAGTACCAGTTGAGTACTAAGGTTAATGTTGTAGACTACAACATTGACCTTGGTACTCAACTGGTACTTTATTTTATTGACCTCAAAAGAATGAAAGGCAAAGTTGATTTTGGTAGGATTTCAACTGAGAATGTAAAAAACTGGAATGCTGCTAAGTATTTTGTCCAGTGTTCAAATGATTCTTCCTGCTCCTATTCTTTCAGGGTTGATAAAGTACCAGTCATATACTGAGGTTAATTGGATCAACTAAACTCCTCTCTTCAAAATTGCTGTCATCTCCTCCTCATTATTGTCCTCTTCACCTACATTTTACATTGCTCACCCATCTTGTGCTATCAAATCGTTTCACCTTCTCCATTATCTCTTATTCTTCCCATACAATTCACCTGCCTCTCTCCCCCTGCACCCTGTTCTTGCAACCTACCTGATCACTCACCATCTCTCATCCTTCCCCTGTCTGTATCCTTATTAGTATTCTACCCCCATCAACATTGGTCACCCTCTACTGTTTATCCACCATCATTCATTACTTCCATCCCTCAATCGTACCCAATCTTTACAGTTGTCCCCTACTCTTCCCTACACTTAGTTCTTATCCTCCATTCACTAGTTCACCCATCTCTCACTCTCTTATATACTCTTAAAACCTCCATCCAACCATAATGCCAGTTCTTCTACCCTCATTCCTGCTATTTTTATCTCTTCCCCACTTCACCCAAATTAACTCCCACCCTCTTTTCTATAACGTAATTGGTCATGTGACCCCTCTACCACAAGGAACCTGCTCTGCTCTAGCCCCTTCTCTCATACTTTAAGCCCTCATTTCCCAGTATAAAGCTACTTCTCTCTGGGTTCATAGTCTTGCAAGCAAAATGATGACCTTAATAGTGCCACGTAGAAAGCACCCAGTACACTATCAAGAGTGGTTGGCATTAGGAAGGGCATTCCAGCCATAGAAACTAAGCCAAAACAGACACTGGAGTTCAATGCGATCCTGGGACCCATTGGATCCTATCAAACCATCCAAACCATTCCAGCATGAAACATGGGCGTTAAATCATGATGATGGTGATGATGATGATGATGATGATGATGATGATGATGATGATGATGATGATGATGATGATTTCAGACATATATTGTGTTGTTTTGAAAACCGAACGAACAAATAACAACCAATGACAACAGATTCTTTGGGATTCCTTCATCAGCTGAAGTTTTAAGCCCTTTTCAATTCCCAGTAATGTGGTTTGCTGTAACAGTTCTATTAGAATTTCGATCTCAATGTTCTTTATTCATGATTCCCATTTTGTTCATCATCATAAGGCAGTGCCCCAGCATGGCCACAGTCTAATGACTGAAACAAGTAAAAGATAACAGATAAAGATGTTCAAAAGAGTCACTATAAACAGCTGTGGCTCCAAGTCATTTCCCTGAGGCACTCCACTCGCCATTACTGTCTCCTCGGAGAGGGTCCTATTGGCTGCCACAATCTGGCTTCTGTCTTTTAAGAAGTCATGAAACAACTCCCCCTGTTTTCTGACTATGCTGAGTCTCTGTAGCGTATGACATAAAATCCCCTGATCAACCTTATCAAAGGCCTTTACAAAATCACTTTTGATTAGACATCTAACCCAATGCCTTGTCTACCTCGACAGGTGACCCAATACATGGTCTACCTCGACAGGTGTTCCAATACCTTGTCTAACTCGACAGCTAACCCAATGCCTTGTCTACCTCGACAGCTGACTCAATGCCTTGTCTACCTTAACAGGTGACCCTATACCTCGTCTATCTTGAAGGTGACCAATACGTTGTCAATCTCGACAGGTGACCGAATGTATTGTCTACATCAGCAGGTGACCGAATACCTTGTCTACCTCGACAGGTAACCCAATGCATTGCCTACCTCGACAGGTGACCCAATACCTTGTTTACCTCGACAGGTGACCCAATACCTTGTTTACATTGACAGGTGACCCAATAACTTATTTGCCTCGACAGGTGATCCTAACTTGTCTAGCTCGACAGAAGACCCAATACCACTTCCAACTCGACAGGTGACATAATATCCTGTCTACCTGGACAGGTGACCCAATGCCCTTTCTACCACGACAGGTAACCCAATGCATTGTCTACATTGAGAGGTGGCCCAATACCTTGTCTACCTCGACAGGTGACCGAATACCTTGTCTACCAAGAGAGGTGACCCAATACCTTGTCCACCTTGACAGGTTACCCAATGCCTTATATACCAAGACATGTGACCAATGCCTCGTCTACCTCGACAGGTGACCCAATGCATTGTCTACCTCTACAGGTGACCAATGCATTGTCTACCTCGAGAGGTGACCCAATACTTTGTCAATATTGACAGGTGACTCAATGCTTTGTCTAACTTGACGGGTGACCCAATACCTTGTCTAACTTGACAGGTGACCCAATGGCTTGTCTACCTTGCCAGATATCCCAATACCTTGTCTACCTCGACAGGTGACCCCAATGCATTCTCTACTTCGACAGGTGACCCAAAAGCTTGTCTACCTTGACAGATAACCCAATACCTTGTCTACCTTGACAGGTGACCAATACCTTGTCTACATCGACATGTGACCCAATACCTTGTCTACCTCGAGAGGTGACCCAATACTTTGTCAATATTGACAGGTGACCAATGCCTTGTCTACCTCGACAGGTGACCCAATACTTTGTCTACCTCGACAGGTGACCCAATGCCTAATCTACCTCGACAGGTGACCCAATACCTTGCCTACCTCGACAGGTGACCTAATCTACCTAGTGTACCCACAAACTGAAGGTTTTGGCTACACTAGGTACCCAGCCAACCAGTGACCTCTACTGAAGAAAACTAGAATATGTCTACTGAAACGATTAACAAACATCAAAGTAAAATATTTTCTATATTCATCGTGTATTTCCTATTAAAACTATTTCATGTTTTTCTTATAAAAAATTTTGTTCATGTCGTCTATTGTAAATAATGATTATAAACTTTTAACGCAGAAGTGAATTGTATGAAAGGGAGTGAGGTTGTGGCTGGTAACGTTTTCTTGGAAAAAACATTGATGTCATATGAAGTTATTTTTAAACATATCAATGTCTTAAAAAACTATCAACTAAATATTCAAGTTTCAGTTTTGCTTAAAGTTGTTACGAGGTAAGTTTTTTATTTTATATCTTCCTGATTTAATATCTTCTCCGTTTCTCGATTGGTTTACAAATACTTAACAAAATCGCATTTATTACTTTTCACTACATTATAATAACACAAATTTGTTTTCTCATAACTTTCAGAATATATATATATATCAGGCAGTCAGGCAGTCGTGGCAACAAGACGTGTTTTTCCTTGCTCCGCTTAGTAAGCAGTAAGTAGTTAAAGAAACAGAATCATTTCTCTTTATAATTTTCAATCCAAATTCTCGCGAAAACTGCAATACGAAAACAACAGACTATTTTGACCCCATAGTGCCTGAAATAACTTGTGGAAAAACATACAATTTCCAGTGAGTACAGCGTAAATTTCTCTTGAAGTTTCTCTTGTGATTTTATTGAATATATATTAAATGCATTGAACACTCA
>JAOPUL010000001.1:147490271-147501584 GCA_027564515.1 Octopus rubescens | reverse complement strand
CTTAGCGGTTCGGCAAAAGAGATCGATAGAATAAGTACCAGGCTTGAAAAATAAGTACTGGTGTCGATTCATTCGGCGAAAAATTGAAGGCGGTGCCCCAGCATGGCCACAGTCTGATGTCTGAAACAAGAAAAAGATAAAAGATTTAATGGTCTCTTGCATGTTTCCAGCATTATAAGGAAAAGGCGCTTGCGTTTTGCAGGACATTGCAGACAAGGTAAACAAGGGCTGGTAAGTGACCTACTGCTAGGGATGCCAAAGCATGGCCATACTGAAGCAGGTCGTCCGAACGCAATGGATGTAGATCAACTCACCAGAGATATTGGATACTTACTCAAAAGACCTTCCTCAATTAATGTAGGACTGAGGTGGATGGTGCGTGCGGGTTTAAAATGTCTGAGCAAGCTTCACTAGGGGATGATGATTCTAGTTCCAAGATACACCTCATTGATGCTCTGGGGTGCATCATCAGTGTTGTTCCTGGGGGGTCTTAGGGAAATTCAGGTCTTACAACATTCGACCCCCTCACCCAGTGGACTCAGCTGGGGTTGAGCAAGTCCCAAGCTTGTTTCCCAATAGCAGTAAACCACCAATCTGTCTTCCTAATTCAAATATATCAGTGGCCTCTCTGCTGCACCAGTAACTTCAAACCAAATCAGAGCGTTACAGTACAAACGCCCCACAAAACCCGCCAAATTACTCCAATTACCTCGCAACGTGCATGCCAGCCGTTTTCTGCACAATTCTACCAACTTATTAGTAGAAGGAAAATAACTTTGGGTAATCGCCCTTTGTTAAAATATTTGAATTATCTCCCATCGCAAACATGTTTGAGTTGTCTCCCATTGTAAAAATGTGTTGTCTCCCTTAGTAAAAATATTTGAGTTGTCTTCCTTTGTAAAAAACGTTCGAGTTGTCTCCCTTCAAAAGTTCATGCTGTGATCTGTGCAGGTAAGCAAGCAAAGCAGAACTTAATCCTCTGGCTTGTCGCATCCTGTCCAACCATCCAACCCATGCAAATGGAAATAATTTTATTATTTTACTCTAAATGATAAAATCGGTGGAGCAAGGAATGAAATAGGTTGTGTTATTACATCTCTTGTTTGACTTCATTCTTCTATCATTCATGTTTCTGGTTTTGATACAAGTGTGTACCAGTCATATACTGAGGTTTATTCAATCAACAAGACACTCACCCCATCCTGATGTGTAGCCTGTGTTAAAAATCATCAATTAAATGATTTACAATTAGCAATATTATGATAAATTGTTTGATATTTCCATAATTGCCCGTCCAACCCATGCTTGCATGGAAAAACGGACGTTAAAGGATGATGATGATGATGATGATGATAATTTCTTTTCTATCTTTGGTACAGTGGCACAATCTGTCTGTTGACTTTGCTCAGGCCCAGTGGAGGTTTGTTCTTCCTGAAAATGCTGACAAACATATCAGACCTCCAATTACTCTGCGTGCTGGGGATTATAACCTTGATGGATATCCAGATTTAGTAACTGTCCTCACAAACCAGTAAGTAGCAGATTTAGTTCATTGCGAAGACTGGATGGGTGGGGTTATGTGGCTCTCATTTGCAACATGTTACAAGCCAGACACCTGTGTGTGTGTGTGACCTGCAGGCTTTCACAGGTGATATGCTTGGGCGAATTGACTGTAACCTGCTGGCTGTTACACTTCGTAGGTGTAACCAGTGAATGAGGGGTTGTTGTTTTAGTGACACCAGCAGCAGTGAGTTCTCCAAATAATTTACAAGAGAAGCCCCACCCCCCTTCAACTGAGGGTGGAGGAGCACTATTGAGGGAGGTGGCTTTGTGCCAGGTGATGAGAGGTTAAAGTATGAATAGATAGGGACAGAAATAGGTGTCTTGCAGTAAAGGTGTTTCATGGCTACCTCAGTAGGGGAAAGTGGGAGATGAGGAGAGAAGATGGTGAAGATGTGACCAGGGGGAGGGGAAGGTGTTCACTCAAGTTAGAGGGAGATGTATAGAGTAAAGTAGAACCAAGGATTGGGGTGGGCAGGTGGGTAAGTTTACAAGATTGTGAAAGGAGGGTGGGGTGGTGGTGTTAGGAGGATATGTTGTGAGGAAGAGATTCGATAGGGTCACATTGTGTGCAAGGGTGGGAAATCGAGGGGAGGGAAATACAGTGAGTGGTGAACTTAGGTGGGGGGAATGGGGAAGTTTATCCTGGACAGATTGTGTGCAGGAACATGGATGTAAACAACATGCTTTTACATCCTTGATTTTACTTAGCTGGATGGGTCTTCTCAAGCATAGCAAATCATTCTTGGATACACACATGCCACGTAAAAAACACCTGTGCTGATGCTATGTAAAAAGCACCAGTTCTGGTTCCACACAAAAAGCACAGGTGCTGGTTCCACACAAAAAGCACAGGTGCTAGTGTCATGTAAAAAGCACAGGTGCTGGGTCTACACAAAAAGCACAGGTGCTGGGTCTACACAAAAAGCACAGGTGCTGGTTCCACACAAAAAGCACAGGTGCTGGGTCTACACAAAAAGCACAGGTGCTGGTTCCACACAAAAAGCACAGGTGCTGGTTCCACACAAAAAGCACAGGTTCTTGTTTCCACACAAAAAGCACAGGTTCTTGTTTCCACACAAAAAGCGCCAGTGCTGGTGTCATGTAAAAAGCACCCAGTACACTATGTAAAGTGGTTGGCATTAGGAAGGGCATCCAGCTGTAGAAACCTTGCCAAAACAGATAAATGGAGCCTAGTGTAGCTCTCTGACTTGCTCACTCCTGTTGAACTGTCCGACCCATGCCAGCATAGAAAACAGACGTTAAATGATGATGATGATGATGAGAGATTGATATTGAGGAAGAGAGAAGAATGAAGCAAAGAGGAAGATTATTGTGAGTAAGTTTGAACCATTTTTCTCTGTTGCAGGAACCACACTCGGAAGGTGTTTTTACTGAAGAATGTGGCATTTAACCAGGACAATTTCACACGTACCTTCAGTATTGATTACAAAGCTTCATTCCCTCAACCAGCTGGAAATGCCATTTTGACTGCCTTTTTTGACATTGATGAAGATGTAAGTAAAATATTGTTGTTTAAGCACACATCAGCACTGCTTCAGCAGACTTATCATCAGTTCTAACCATGACCATCTCATCGTTTCAGGGGTATGGGAGGGGGAAATATCTGATGTGTCAGTCTGATGTTTAATTAAGACATTTTGTTGGGATGTGAGGAAGATTTGCTGCTTTTTCTAGGTGGTCAGTGAAACTCCCTAGTTAAGTACCAGTGGTGAACTGGGGTTGGCAGTCAGTTAAATTCAGTTGATCTTTCCCTTGTTATTCCATTGTGTTGCTGCTAGAAACTATTATTGTTATGTGTAGGTGTGGCGATATGGTTAAGAAGTTTGCTTCCCAACCACATGGTTCTGGCTTCAGTCCCACTGCATTGCTCCTTGGGCAAGTGTCTTCTACTATAGCTCTGCATTGACCAAAGCATTGTGAATGGATTTGGTAGACAGAAACTGAAAGAAGCCTTTCATGTGTGTGTGTGTGTGTATGTATGTGTGCATGTTTGTGTTACTCTTTCCTTGTCTTGACATTGCTTGATAGTTGTAAGCAAGTGTTACCATCGTGCAAGCAGTGTCCTTTGTTTTCAGTCTTTTGAGACATGTCAGGAACCTTGCTTGGAAGCAGTTAAGGGTTGGTGACAGGAAGGTCATCCAACCATAGAAAATCTGCCTCAACATGCAAGCATGGAAAAGTAGATATTAAATGACAATAATGATAATTATGATGTGCCTAAATTATCATTAAGGCAGCAAGCTGGCAGAATCATTTGCATGGCTGGTGAAATGCTTAGCAGCATTTCGTCTTTATGTTCTGAGTTTAAATTCTTCCGAGGTCCACTTTGCCTTTTATCCTTTTGGGGTCGATAAAATAAGTACCAGCTGAGTACTGGGGTCGATATAATCAACTTATCCCTACCCTGAAAATGCTGGCCTTGTGCAAAAAATTTGAAACCATTATTATTATTATTATTAAGGTGGTGAGCTGGCAGAATCGTTGGCACGTCGGGCAAAATGCTTAGCAGCATTTAGTCTGTCGTCTGTACGTTCTGAATTCAAATGCCACCGGGGTCGACTTTGCCTTTCATCCTTTCGGGGTCGATAAAAATAAGTACCAGTTGAGTACTGGGGTCGATTGAATCATCGACTATCCCCATCCCTGAAAATTTCAGGCCTTCGTGCCCAGTATAGAAAGGATTATTATTATTAAGGCGGTGAGCTGGCAGAATTGTTAGCACGCCGGGCAAAATGCTTAGTGGCATTTAGTCTGTCTCTATGTTCTGAGTTCAAATTCCGCCGGGGTCGACTTTGCCTTTCATTATTTCGGGGTTGATAAAATAAGTACCAGTTGAGTACTGGGGTCAATTGAATCGACTATCCTCATCCCCGAAGATTTCAGGCCTTCGTGCCCAGTATAGAAAGGATTATTATTATTATTATTGGTGCAATGATCCTCCCAAGAAACAATGCCATTTATTTATTTATCTAATTAATTTTGCAAAAATAGGTGCAGACATGGTTGTATGGTTTAAAACATTTGCTTTGCAACCATATGTGGTTTTGTGTTGAATCTTACTTTGAGACACCTTGTGTGTCTTCTACCTTGGAGGCCAGTCTTATGAGTGAATTTAATACACAGAAACTGCAAGAAGTCCATTGTGTGTGTGTGTGTGTGTGTGTGTGTGTGTGCGTGCGTGTGTGTGTGCATGTGTGTGTGTGTGTGTGTGTGATATGTCAACTTTGGACAATTCTTGACATTATCTCCCATTCTCGTATGGAGCTGGTCTCAATTGCCATTTGGTAAATATGACACATCGTCTAGGATGAAGAGATAATTCTAATAAAGCAAGAATTTATGCTGTAAAGTATTTGAAATCACTGAGTTATTTCTCAGAGCTCATCTTAATATATACTATCATCCTCATCATTTAACATCCGTTTTTCATGCTGACATGGATTGGACGGTTTGACAGGAGCTGGAAAGGCCAGGTACCACACCAGGTTCCATTGTCTGGTTTGACATGGTTTCTACAGCTGGATGGCCTTCCTAATGCCAACCACTTTATAGAGTGGCTGCTTTTAATGTGGCACCAGCGGCAGTGCTTTTTATGTGACACCATCACCAGTGCTTTTAAAGTGGCACCATCACCAGCGCGTTTTACATGGCACCATCACCAATACTTTTTATGTGGCACACACACACACACACACACACACACACACACATGTATGTGAATGTTGATATTCTACATTTGGCATCACTTGGGTGAGATAGTGATGATATTGACTTTTCTTGACATTATAACTGGTCACTCTACACTTCCAAATACTCGTGGAATAAAAAACAAAAAAACCTTACTTGAAAAACCAATAAGGGTTGGTAACAGGAAGAGCATCCATCCATGAAAATCCAACCTCAAACAACTCCCTGTCTAACTTATGTTGACATAGAGGATGTGACATTAAATGAACAAATAAACTGTATCTAGGACTGCATTATCAAAGGGTCTTAATCTTCTTTTTAAGATGCTTAGGCATGGGCATGGCTCTGTGGTAAGAACCTTGCTCTGCAACCACATGGCTCTGGGTTCAGTTCCACTGCATGGTACCTTGGGAACGGGTCTTCTATAGCCTTGGGTTGACCAAAGCCTTGTAAATAGATTTGGTAAACAGAAACTGAAAGTAGCCCATCGTATATATAAATATGTGTGTGTCTGTGTGTGTTCTCCACCACTGATTGACAACTGGTGTCGGTGTGTTTATGTCCCCGTAACTTAGCAAATCAGCAAAAGAGACTGATAGAATGAGTACCAGGCTTATAAAAAATAAGTAGTAAGGTCGATTCATTCAACTAAAAGTTCTTCAAGGCGGTGCCCCAGCATGGTCGCAGTCAAATGACTGAAACAAGTAAAAGATAAAAGATATGTTTTGAGGAAAGTTTAACTGTTATTTCTAAGAAGTCAAACAACTGTATAGAGGATTTCCGATTAGTTCAAAGTAGTAAGGTGTTATCGTTGTATGGGATATACAAGGCAGTGAGTTGGCAGAATCGTTAGCACGCCAGGCAAAATGCTTAGCAGTATTTCGTCCGTCTTTACGTTCTGAGTTCAAATTCTGCCGAGGTCAACTTTGCCTTTCTTCCTTTCAAGGTCGATAAAATAAGTACCAGTAGAGCAGTGGGGTCGATTTAATTGACTTGCCCCCTCCCCGAAATTGCTGGCCTTATGCCAAAATTTGAAACCATTGTATGGGATGTAAGAGTAGGTCTAAGAGATGATGCAATTTTTGTTAGTCTTACAGTCTGTCATTGTAAGTGCATCATCAACCAGGTAGCCTCCCTGTGTCCAAGAGTCAGCTTGCAAAGACTCTCCACTTCCCTCTGTGTTGTGCTGCATCCACATAACCAGCCAGACTCTTGTTCCCAGTCCATTAGTTGATGTTGTCTCTCTACAAGCGTCTTTGAAAGCCTCTTGTTCTCTTCCCGGTCTTGGGCAAAGACTTGTGGCACATTCTATCTTTTATCTTTGACTTGTTTCAGTCAATTGGCTGCGGTCATGCTGGGGCACCACCTTGAGGAATTTTTAATCGAATGAATTGACCCAGTACTTGTGTTTTTCTTTTTGTAAGCCTGGTACTTATTTTATCGGTCTCCTTTGCAGAACTGCTAAGTTACAGGGACGTAAACACATCAACATTGGTTGTCAAGGTGGGTGACAAACACAGACAAAAAGACACACACACACACACAATATATATATATATATATATATATATATATATATACACACACACACACAGACACATATACACACATGATGGGCTTCTTTCAGTTTCCGTCTATCAAATCCACTCAGAAGGCTTTGGTCAGCCTGAGACTGTAGTAGAAGACACTTGCCCAAGGTGCCACACAGTGGGATTGAACCTAGAACCATGTGGTTGCAAAGCAAACTGCTTACCCCATACAAAATACGATAGCATTGTGGACTTGATTCTTGACAACGGGTGTCTTTGGACTTTCAACTTTTCTAGTACTGCAGCTTTTGTCACTGTTTTTCCAGCTTATTCTGTCCAATCTGTGAAAGATCCGCATCTCAAAGGCATCCAAATACACTTCACATGTCAGACTACCATAATGTGAAAGCATACAATGACTCCAGCTGATAAACGTGGACTCCAGATCTCTTGCGTTGTTCGACCCAGGTCTGTTCTTATCAAGTATAAATATAAGCAAAAACATTTCAACAGTAGCCATCCAGTTCTTTTTTCACTCTCTCTCTCTCTTTTCTTTTTTTTTTTTTCTAGATTTATAACTATTATTCAATGCATCCTTCCTGTTTGAAGATGGCAGGGTGTGATTTGAAGATCTAGATATTTCTATCAGATGAAGCAACTATGTAAATATTCCGTCCTTTCTGGTGATGTTGCCATTGTTTAACCCCAGATCATATTCTGGTTGACTGAACCTACTTTCAAAGACATCCAGCTCTGACCATCCCATATTTTTGTGTATATAGCACTCCATCACCCAACATGTCCTTTCTTTGTTAAGATGGTAGAGTATGATGAGAGAATTTAGCTGCTATTTCTACCAAGTCAAATGACCACATAAAAGCTGCCTCCTTGGTTAAACCATACTTTTAAGAATCATTTCCCAAGCGACTGTTGCTAAAGTATTCACTCATAATAGCATAGAACATATTTATGCTTGGTGTTGTTGTCTAGCCCAAGGTCAGGCATAATACGACAAATCTATGATCAAAGATGTTCTACTTGTTTTTCTTCTTTCTGCAGACAGTTTATCTCAAACTTCATTAACCAATGTCTTTCTCTTGTGTTTTTGTTTTGTTGTTTTAGGATGGCAGGGTGTAATTTATGGGATTTTGCTGCTATTTCTAGCACACTAATTGATCATGAGGAGGATTTCTCATTCATCAATTTCATGTGAAACTGCCTTTTATAGCAGTGTATGGAGGGAGCAAGTTACGTCATGCAAACTATGTCAGTTTTGTATTTAAAGCTAATTAATTGCTTTCGTTCTTCCAACTGCAAAATATTCCATGTTTCCACTCTCACATCTCATACTCTGTTTCACTAAGTTTAGCTGCACTTCTTTATGTATATAACCAGCATGGAAAAACAGACGTTAAATGATGATGATGATGATGATGATGATGATAATGATGATGATGATGATGATGATGATGAACCAAACATCTTTTCTTACTCAGTTCAGAAAATCAAGCCTGAGGTTTTTATTTAAATTGTATTGCCCAATCGAATCACAACCATGTAATAATGCCTGTCATAATCAGATTCGATTTAACACAGAATAGCCTGCCAAAATGTCCTGGTAGAATGGTAAATAGGTTTATGCTTATCTGTAACTTCTAAGACTTATACAGACACTATAAAGGCAGAATGCAATAAATTAACACTTTCTATTTCTTTTTAAACATCCACTTCTGTCAGCAAACTAACTAAACACACATAAATATCTATGTATAGCTATAGATGAATCAAATTTGGGTAAAAACCATGTAGTATGCTGAACAAAGCTCGTCAACAGGTATTGGCTACCTGATGTCATCATACAGTAGGAATACTCCTGTCACTAGATATACATCTAGAATTCCATAGCAGTTGTTAAAGTTTATATAAAGAGATGAATAATAGAAAATGGATTGAATGACATTCTTTATTCTATATCACTACAATTGTCTCAACACATCATTACACCCGTATTACATTGGTGAGATGATATAATTAACATGTTGCGTAATCACTACTATTCATCAAAGGTGTAAGATGCACTTCTTCAGGTAGACGGTCATTTCATTCTATACAAGAACAAATCATTCGTTTTAAAGTTTAAGAAGAACAATGGAACGTTTATTAATAAGGAGACTCTTAGGTGTAAGCAAGGCTGCATGGTAAGAAGTTTGCTTCCCAACCACACAGTTCCAGGTTCAGTTCCACTGCATGGTACTTTGGGCAAGCGTCTTCTACTATATATAGCCTAGGACAGACCAAAGCCTCATGAGTGGATTTGATAGACGGAAACTGAAAGTCCATCGTGTATATATATATATATATCATCATCATCATCATCCTTCAACGTCTGTTTTCCATGCTGGCATGGGTTGGACGGTTTGACCAGAGCTTGGAAAGTCAGAGGGCTCTATCAGGTTTCAGTCTGATTTGGCTTGGTTCCTACGGCTGGATGCCCTTCCTAATACCAACCACTTTACAGTGCGTGCTGGGTGGTTTAACATGCCACTGGCACCGGACTCTCAGCACTAGTGCTTTTTATGTGGCACCGTCACGAGTGCTTTTTGTGTGGCACCAGCACTGGACTCTTGACATGGCCACTTCTTGCAACAGGAACTCTCGACACAGCTGCTTCATGCAACAGGACTCTTGATGTGGCCGCTTCTTGCAGCAAGAACTCTTGGTGTGGCCACTTCTTGCAACATGGACTCTCGATGCAGTTGCTTCTTGCAACAGGATCTCTCAACATGACTGCATCTTGCAACGGGAACTCTCGGTGTGACCACATCTTGCAACAGGAACACTTGGCACGGCCGCTTCTTGCAGCAGAACTCAAACTTGATGTGGCAGTTTCTTGCAACAGGACTTGAACTCTATGTAGCCACTTATATGTATGTGTGTGTGGGGGTCTTTTATCTGTGTTTGTCCCCCACTACACCACTTGACAACTGGTGTTGGCTTGTTTACATCCCTATAACTTAGCGGTTCAGTGGAAGAGAGTGATAGAATATGTACCAGGTTTAAAAAAAAGTTCTTCAAGCATGGCCGCAGTCTAATGACTGAAACAAGTAAAAGATACAAGATAAAGAAAAGATGATCAAATTGACTAAATTTCACAAAATATGCAAGTGTGAGTTTGTGCATAAAGATTACTGAAGTAATCTACCCTAACAGTGTCCCTACCTTTTCTTTACAATAAACATTATACCCTCTTCTTCACACTAACCCCTAACATATTCTTCCTCTTCCTCCTCCTTTGTCTCCTTAACTCCTACCCCAACACTATTCCCTCTCCTTTACCATCCTCTCACAATAAATCTATTCTTTTCCATCATGAGATGTTCTCTTTTACTTTGCAAACTACACAGTGACCTCAACAGTGTAGGTGCCACAAACAACACCCAGTACACTCTAAGTGTTTGGTAATCAATCCAAACATGGCAATGCAGAGCTTGAGAGGATTTGATGATGGTCAAGCAACTTCTATAGTGCTGGTGCAACCAAAAATACACCCAGTACACTCTGTAAAGTGGTTGATGTCAGGAAGGGTATCCAGTTGCTGAAACCATGCGAATAATGAGATGTTGGTGAAAGATGTGGTCCACAAACTCATAGAATCCTTTTGCTAGCATGGACAGTAAATATAAAATGATGATATAATACATGCACCCCCCCCCCCCCCACACACACACACATACATATATATATCATCATCATCATCATCATCATCATTTAGCGTCTGTTTTCCATGGAATAGGTTTGACTGGAAACTGGCAAGCCAGGGAGTTGGGCCAGACTCCGGTCTGCTTTTGGCTTGATTTCTACGGCTGGATGCCCTTCCTAACACCAACCATTCCAGAGAGTGTACCAGGTGCCTTTAATACGTCACTGGCATAGGTATTTTTAACATGTCACCGGCACACACACACACACACATACACATACACACACACACACACACATATATATATATATACACACATCTACGACGAGCTTCTTTCAGTTTCTGTCTACCAAATCCATTCATAAGGCTTTGGTCGGTCCAAGGCTATAGTAGAAGAAACTTGCCCAAGGTGCCACGCAGTGAGACTGAACCCGGAACTATGTATATGTGGGGAGGAAGAGAATAAGACACAGAGAGAGAGAGAGAGAGAGAGAGAGAGAGAGAGAGAGAAAGAGCAGAAATGTCTCATCAGCGTAGGTATGTTAAGCAGTGATTACTTACAGACTAAAACTATAAAGAATAATTATTAATATAAAATTCATGTTTATTATTACTATATTTACTGAGTACGTATTATTATTGAAGACGTCGCACAGTATCCAATATTGTGATGTTGTAGATTGAAGATATTGTGTGTAACGGGGATTTGTACTGTCTTATTATTATTATTATTATTGAGGCCTCATCGACTTTTTCAAGTTTCACTTGAAAAAGAAAGTGAGGGTGGAGAGGGAGGTGCTGTCCTCGAGTGAA
>JAOPUL010000001.1:147401010-147413636 GCA_027564515.1 Octopus rubescens | reverse complement strand
CATTTGAACTCAGAACGTAAAGTCAGAAGAATTGCCGCTAAGCATTTCTCCCGGCGCGGTAACGATTCTGCCAGCTCACCGCCTTACAACTAATAAAAATATTGATGAAAAAGTAGAAAAGTAGAAAACACAACATGGTGACCCTCACCCCAAAATATAAAACAATGCACCAGTACCTATAGACCCCTACAGTCTTACCTTTCACAGTATCAAATCTCACTAAGGCACAGTTTAACATATCATTCTTCTTCAGTACTGTAGTTTGAACATCCATTTTCTGGATCTGTCCACTTTTCCTCAGATTTTTGGAAACATTCTGAATTGGAAGTGACTGGAAATAAAGAAATGAACATCAATGTCAAATATTCCTAAAATATCAAAACATCATCAGTATCACCACCACCACCACCACCACCACCACCACTGCCATCATCATCACTACCACAACCACCATCATCATCACCACCACCACCACTGCCATCATCACCACCACCACAACCACCATCATCATCACCACCACCACCACTGCCATCATCATCCCCATCATCACCACCACCACCACCGCCATCATCATCCCCACCACCACCACCACCACCACCGCCATCATCATCTCCACCACCACCACCACAAGCAACAACATCAACACCACCACCACCACCACCTCCAACAACATCCCCACCACCACCACCACCACCACCGACATCATCAACACCACCAACACCACCACTAGCATCATCATCACCACCACCACCACCACCACCACTGCCATCATCATCCCCACCACCACCACCACCACCACTGCCATCATCATCCCCACCACCATCTCCACCACCACTACCATCATCACCCCCACCACTACCACCACCACAACTGCCATCATCATCACCAACACCACCACCACCACCACCACCACCATCATCATCACCACCACCATCTTCATCACTACCATCATCACCACCACTACCCTCAGCGTCGTCGTCATCATCACCACCAACATTATCATCATCATCCTCTTAACGTCCACTTTTCCATGTTTGCATGGGTCAGACGGAATTTGTTGAGGCTGATTTTCTGAGGCCAGATGTCTTTACTGTCACCAACCCTCACCGGTTTCCCAGCAAGGCAATATTTCCCCTGATGGCAAGGAAATGTTTTCAAAGAAGATTAAAAATAAAGGAGAATACTTGTATAATGATAATGCTTGTTTACCACTATCACACAATGTCAAGACAACACACACACACACATGATGGGCTTCTTTCAGTTTCCTTCTACTAAATTTACTAACATGGCTTTACTGAAGCTATAAAAAAGACACTTTCCCAAGGTGCCACACAGCAGGGCTGAACCTGAAACCTCATGGTTGGGAAGCAAATTTCTTAACCACACAAGAGGATTGTTGTTCTTTAGCCCAAGGTCAGACCACATTAAACACACTTACCATAAACCCTTTAGCATTCAGATTAATCTGTCAAATGTAATGCTTATTTATTCGCATTGGTTTAAACCAGAGGTTCTCAAACTTTTTCAGCCACATAATAACCTCAGCGCCCCCACCTGTATTTTTATGTATAAATAAATATTCTATAATTTACTAATTTATATATAGTATGAATCATTTGATATTATGTAATTTGTATACAATACTATAATAATATTATAATAAATTTATAGCATCCCCCAATCCATTGCCAAAAGAGAAACCCTCATTACATACTCTTACTTGATGAAATAATGCACAAATTTACACCGCATATTGGTGAAGTCAGCAATGTAATGGCAGGTGTGTTTTTTAAAGGTTTTAGTTATAACAGGAGAAGGCTTTGGGCTTAATTCATACTTGCATGGGCAAAATGAAACTAACAGCCTCTCCCTTCCCCCACAATGCCTCCTTTCACTCTACTGCCCCCTTAGGCACCAGCACCCACCAGGACCATCTCAATACCCACGGGTAGTGCCCACTATGAGAACCTATGGTTTAAATTAATCATGCACTATCTCGTAGCTTTCATATTCTGATGATGCGATTATTTCAGTTATAGAATGACATTGTAGAATAGGTGTGGAAGGCCAGATCTGGCTGGCTTGAACATAAAACAAGTAGAATATTTGGGCCGGATATGGCCAGTTTGAATGCTAAAGGGTTAAAGATAATCCAGCTATAAGCATCCTACATAGTGTACTTAGGATTACATAAACAAATGTGACCTTATATTTTTCAGAAAAACAGATCATAATTTGACTGTTATTTCTTGGAGGTTCAGTGACCTGAGGAACTCTTACAGACTTGAGTGTCATGAAACTAATTTACAAAAACCATTGAAGAAGAAGAGTTCTTCTTCAATAAAATAATACCATGTTTACTGGAACTTACCAGAACTCTGTCTTGGATTCTTTCTTGCTTCAAGTAATAAGTTGACTTGGTAGATGCATCTTGCTTTGGTATTCCAACAGTTATAGCTCTACAATTATTGAAACACTAAATATATAAATATATGTGTCTATGTATGTATATATATATGTGTGTGTATAAATATATGTGTGTATATATATTGAAAAAAGTAATGATGGTTTACACAAGTAGATTTATATTTAAAACAAAACTTTGAAGAACTTTTTGAGAACTTTATCATATAAAAAATGAGTAAAAATATTTACATTTTTAACAAAAGATACTACCGGTTTCAGTTCATGATCATCATCTTCATCATTTAGCATCCATTTTTCCATGCTGGCATGTGTTGGATAGTTTGACAAGGAACTGACAAGCCAGAGATCTGCACCAGACTCCAATTGTCTGTTTTGGCATGGTTTCCTATGTCTAGATGCCCTTTCTAATGCCAACCACTTTACAGAGTGTACTGGGTGCTTTTTATGTGGCACCAACACAGGAGCTTTTTTATGTGGTAACAATATAACCATGCGTAAAGAGAGACAAAGCAATGAACTGAATTAAATTAAATTAATCTTTCATGATTAATTTAATGTTGAAATTTCACATGATTTTCTAAAAAAAATTGACCTGGTAGCCATTGTTTGGTCACCCCCTGATCATTGATGGGTTGTAATAGTAGTAGTAGTAGTAGTAATGGTAGTACACACATATTCACACACACTTGTTCTTCAGGACGATGACAATGATGATGATGACAACACCAATGGTGACAATGATGACAATGAGAATGATAATGATGATGACAATGATGATGAGAATGACAATGATGATGATGACAATGATGACAACAACAATAGTGATGATGACGATGAAGACCATGATGATGAGGACAACACCAAAGGTGATGATGATGATGAGAATGACAATGATGATGATGATGATGATGATGATGATAACACAATAATGGTGACGATGATGATGATTAAGATGTCAAGTGACTTACAAGTAAGACTGGTACAATGTCCCCTGAGACTTGGCCCTATCTAAAGACTGCATCATTCTGTCCTTTCCATTGTTATGTTTGGTCAGCAACAACACTCCACTGTAGAACCTGTCAGGGAGGGAGAGAAACAGAAACAGTGGTTTACTATAATGGTGTACACAGAAGTGGCAGGAGTGTGGTATGGGTGGTAGTATCTATGGTGCAAGGGAAATGCAGTCACTTTACAGGTGTTAGTGTGTTTTCTGCAGTGGTGGTGGTGGTGGTAGAGAAGTAAAGTTACTTTAGAAGTGTTCAGGACAGTGGTATAGGTAGGGATTTCTGTAGAAATGCTGGGAGGGTATAGATGACGGTTGTAGTGGTGCTAGAAAAGCAATGTCAAGTTACAGGTTTTTTTTTGTATTTTCAGCTTTTCTAATACTGCAGCATTTGTTACCCTGTCTTCCCAGTTTATTCTGCTCAATCTACAAAAGATCCACATTCCAAAACACATCACTATTCATTTCCATTGTTTTGTACATCATCCAAGTTTTTGCCATATAGAGGAGAACTGGCATAGTGTTTACTGTAGTGGTCATCATTCATTCATTTCATCATTTTCCTTCAATGTCCGTTTTCTATGCTGGCATGTGTTGGACGATTTGATCAGAGCCGGCAAGCCTGAGGGGGCTGCACCAGGTTCTGGTCTGATTTGGATTAGTTTCTATGGCTGGATGCCCTTCCTAATGCTAACCATATTACGGTGTGAGCTGGGTGCTTTTAACATGTCACTGGCACCGGACTCTCGAGACTAGTGCAGACCGGGGACAGTCAGACATAAGGACCGGGGTACACATAGACCAGGGACAAATAGCATTTGTAGACCAGGGATGGACAAGGTATATAGACCGGGAAGGGCTGGGGTGCACATAGACCAGGGACAGGCGAGGAGGCATATAGACCAGGGACAGGCAAGGAGACATATAGACCAGGGACAGATGAGGAGACATATAGACCAGGGACAGACAAGACATATAGACCAGGGACATACCATGGTAGTTGTAGTATTGCCAGGGTGAGGGGGAGATTTGGTGTGGTAGCATACGTGGTAGTAGTACTGATATTAGTGTGTTGACTATTGTAGTGTGGGTAGTAGTGACATAGTAATGGTGGTGCTAGTGAATTTACTGTGGTTGTATGGGTGGTAGTGGTTGTGGTGGTGTCACTTTATTGATGTTTACTGTAGTGGCATGGATTGTAATGTCACACTGTACTGGTGCAAGTGAGTTTACTGTGGTTGTATAGGAGGTAGTAGCAGTGGTTGTTGTGTCACTTTACAAATGTTATACCTTATCCACTAAGTCAGTTGCCTCTAATTAAAATATTCCTAAATCCTTAGAACATTCCAGAATTTTTCTTTTTACCGTTCCTGTTTCCCTTGAATGTTCCACAAGTCTGCTATTTGGCGTTTTAAATCAGAATGTTGAGGTACATAAAATATCAGAATTATAGGATATCCAAGGGAAATGGGAAGATTGAAAGCAAAATGTATAGAATGTTCTAAAAGGTATTAACCAAAAGAAAAAAAACTTATTGCTTACATTTTGATTGAATGAACAATGGTGAGAGCAGGAGATTTGAAATGTCTTCTAAGAAGTGGCATTATGTCAGCCAGACAGAGATAGGAATTTGGTTCTGAATCAGCAAATATTGGGACGCAATAACCTTTCTCATCTTCATGTTCACGAATTTTCTGACCTGTAAATATGTTAAACAACATTTCAAGGTTGACCAATAATTTTATATAAATTCAATTTGAGGTTATATGGTGCAGAGGGGTGAAGGTGGGGGGTTAGAAAATGTCACCCACCTCCCTCCCAAAAAGAAAAAAATATATTTGAATGAAAATGATTTCAGAAAGTAAGAAATGAGATGAAGACAAAATTTAAATGACTTTTAACATCAGCAACAGCAGCACCCCCACCCCCACCACCACCACCACTTCCATCATAATCATCATCATCATCATCCTCATTATCATGATTATTAAAACCATCACCATCATTTCTTCTTTTAGCAATATGGGTTGGATAGGTTTGTACCTTCACATATCTCCACTCTACTATCTTCATTATTAACTCTTTGGGTAGTTTTATTCAGGTTGCACCCATCACCGTTTCTCATATCATTAACCTTGGTCAACCCCTACCTCCCCACCATCAAACCATTTCATCCTAATCTGCCACAAGGTCCTTAACTCTACTACAACACCACCCCCTTCCACTTGACCTCTGGTTATTTTCAATACATATCTTGAACATCTTCATTCTCTAGGCATTGATACACTAAATTTCGACATCTACCGACTGTCATGATAGATGCCCACCGTCTGTAGGCACAAGGCCTGAAATTTTGGAGGAGGGGGTAAGGCACAAACATGGCTGTGTGGTAACATGTTTGCTTCCCAACCATATGGTTCCAGGTTCAGTCCCACTGCGTGACACCTTGGCCAAGTGTCTTCTACTATAGCTTCAGGCCAAGCAAAGCTTTGTGAGTGGATTTGGTAGACGGAAACTGAAAGAAACCCATCATAATGTAATGTAGGTACACATGTACAAAAGAGTGTCAGTGAACTAAGAGAAAAGCTGGACATAAGAGGAATTGGAGGTAGTGTGCAAGAGAGAAGGCTGCACTGGTTTGGCCATGTGACAAGGATGGAGGCCAATAGATCCTTAAAGAAGTGTCGTTCACTCAAAGTGGATGGAACCTAGGGAAGAGGAAGACCCAGGAAGACTTCAGAAGGCTGAACCTTTCAGATGAAATGATGGGAGACCGTGATGCTTGGCGCCTTGCTGTATTAAAGAAGACCCGCCTGCACCAAGAGTCCTATGCTCTTTAGGCAGCAATGCACTGAGAGTCCTGTTGCAAGAAGCGGCAGTGTTGAGAGTGCCAATGCTAAAAGCTGAAGGGGCTGCATCGAGAGTTTGTTGCAAGAAAGCGGAAGTGGCCGTGTCGAGAGTACATTGCAAGAAGTGGCCAGTTGAGAGTTCAAGAGTCCTGCTGCATCCTTAAAAGTGAGTTTCCCAAGCGGTCATTAAAAGCTGAGGTGGCGCTGCACCGAGAGTTTGTTGCAAGAGGTGACAGTGCCATGAGTGCCGATGCTAAAAGCGGAAGTGGCCGAGTTGACAGTTTTGTTGCAAGAAGCAGCAGTGTCGAGAGTGCCAATGCTAAAAGCGGAAGTGGTCACACCAAGTTTGTCGCAAGAAGCAGAGTTTCCCATTCTACCTCGCTGGATGAAAATGGTCAATATTATTCGGCACACATGTTTCAGTACAGGAGGGGAGGGCAGACACGAGACTCCGAAGCCTTTCTGGAAAATACAAGGCACCAGAGGGAGGATAGGTTTGTGTTTTGTTCATCTAAGCCTGTCTTACTTTGTCTATGCTAGACATGTGAAAATATGTCCTAAAGGCGAGTTTCCCCTTCTACCTCGCTGTATATCAATACTATTTAAAACACATGATTCAGTCGGGCTTGGCATTTCGGTATTGTAAGGCAGGCACAAGACCAGCATTTCTGTATGGCAGGGCAGGGCAGACACAAAACTCCAGAGTCTTTCTGGCAAACACAAGGTGCCAAAGGGATGTGAAATACACGGTTCTCAATATAAGATAAGTTTGTGTTTTGTTCGTCTACGTTTGTATTATTTCGTCTCTGCTATATTATGCTAGAAATGTGAAAATATGTCCTTAAGTGCAAGTTTCCCACTCTACCTCGCTGCATATATCAATATTATTTAACACACGTGATTCAGCCAGGTTTGGCACTCTGGTATTGTAGGGCAGACACCAGACTCCGAAGCCTTTCGGGCAAATACAAGGCGCCAAAGGGATGTAAAATAAACAGTTTTCAATATAAGATAAGTTTGTGCTTGTCCTATTTCATCTCTGCTATGTTGGGCTAGAAATGTGAAAATATGTCCTTAAATGCGAGTTTCCCACTCTTCCTCACTGTATGAAAACTATCAATACGGTTGAACACTCATGGTTTGGTCATGCTTGGCATTTTGGTATGGTAGGGCAGAAGACACAAGACCCTGAAGCCATTTCTGGCAAATACAAGGTGCCACCAAATACACGGCTCTCAATATGGGATAAGTTTGAGTATTATTCGCCTAAGCTTGTCGCCTCTGCTATACTGATATGCTAGAAATGTGCTGCTATATTGTTGTGCTAGAAATGTGAAATACGCCCTTAAATACGAATTCCCACTCCACCTCGCTGTATCAAAATTGCCAATAGTATTAAGCACATGAGATTCAGCTGGGCAGTGCCAAAGAGGTGTAAATACATGGTTTTCAATATAAGTCTGTGTTGTGTTTGTCTTAGAAATGAAAAAATATGTCCCTGGGTGCGAGTTTCCCGCCACTCTACGGAAGGGGTCCTGGTGCATATGTATGGGCCTCCAGACTATATATGTATATCTCCCCAGTCTCTCTGGTCTTATGTCAGGCTGTCCCCAGTCTATATGTCTATATGTCCGTCTGTCACTGGGCTGAGGTTAGGCAGCCCCTGCCCTATATGTCTGTCTGTCCATGGTCCATATGTCCGTCCCTGTCTGTCCGAGGTCCATATGTCCGTCCCTGTCTATCCATGGTCTATATATCCTTCCATCCTGCATCTATATATGTCTCGTCTGTCAGACCAACAATTGCCATGTGCCGATGTCACATAAAAAGCACTCGTGACAGTGCCATGTAAATCACTAGCATCGAGAGTCCAGTGCCAATGGCATGTTAAAAGCACCCAGCACACACTGTCAGGTGGTTGGCATTAGGAAGGGCATCCAGCTGGAGAAACCAAGCCAAATCAGACTGGAACCTGGTGCGCACCATGGATTGCTAGCTCTGGTCAAACCGGCCAACTCATGCCAGCATGGAAAATGGACGTTAAAGGATAATGACGATGGTGATGATGATGATGATGATGATATAGGATATGTCCATGCATATATATATATATATATATATATATATATGAATCTGTATTTGTGGCTGCATGAATCTGTGTTGATGTGCAATCATAAACCAACCAAGGGTAAGTATCTACAGGATTAAATCAGACAGACATTGATGGATACTAAATCAAAGGGTGATTAAGATATTAAAAAGATAAGAATATTAAATGATGTACATTTAACGCCTGGTGTGTGTGTGTGTGTGTGTGTGTGTGTGTGTGTGTGTGTGTGTGTGTGTGGACACAAACATTGGCCTGTCATGAAAATGGTAATAAATATATATGTTTTTATGTACCTATATCTATATGTGGGTGTATATATAAAGTTTTGCTTCATGAAAATGTAAAGGTCACATAGGGTCAGTTTGAACGTCCGATTGTGTTTTACGTTTTGTTCTATCCATTGTTTTTTTTTTGTTTTATTTAATGTTTTTCATTATCAGAGTAAAAGCATATTACTTGTTTATTTTTATATTTATTTTATTTATTGATTCTTTGTAAGTCACTTTATTACTTATATGAGAAGAGTTCTTCATTAGAACCCAGTTTCTCGTGTTGACGAGTAATGAACTACAACTACCAAAATGTATTCTAATCAAAATAAGCAAAAAGGAGATTAAAAAATGAGGTATCTTTTGACAAGTCACCTGACGAGACACCAATGATGCCCCGCTACTGTCTGTACAGCATCTCACCTGTGAGGCACCGGTGCACGATGGGTAAAAACAATTGTTGGGAATAATTCTTTATACATACATATATACAGATATTATATGTACAAACAAATATATATATAAATATTATATCTATGTATACATATATTCATGTAGCATAGAGGACAACTGAAAGTTCCTACGACACAACTTACTGGGAGCCACAGACCAAATTTGTGGTTGATGTAAGGTCCCAACCATATCTAGGGTGACATGGTGGTGGAACAGTGTGGTTGACAGAGACATTAGAGCAAAGAAACAGGCCTGGAAGGATTGAAAAGGTGGTGATAGCAAAGAATTATATCAGGTAGCTAGAAAGGAAGCTAGGAGGCAGGTATACTTAGCCAGGGAGAAGCAG
The DNA here is from genome assembly GCA_027564515.1 of Octopus rubescens. Lineage (NCBI taxonomy): Eukaryota > Metazoa > Mollusca > Cephalopoda > Octopoda > Octopodidae > Octopus > Octopus rubescens. The sequence goes on along the minus strand of JAOPUL010000001.1, from coordinate 147,404,176 downwards.
AAAGGAAGAAGTTTGCCAATGTTCTGAGGTGTGAGGACCAGTGCCTTGAAATATTTCAAGACAGTGTGTCAGAAAAAATCCTGATGTTGTAAGAGAGAAGTGCATTCACATGGATGATGTCTCACTTGCAGTTAGTGATTCTGCAAAGAAATAGGCTTAGAAATGCCATTATAAAAGATTGCTAAATGTAGAGAATGCATGGGAAAAGGAGAGTCTGCCTAACGTGGACCCAACAGCAGAACCAACTATCCAAATAGACTTTGTTGATAGATTTAGAGGCCTGACTACTTCCCAAGATCATCTGAGAGAGAGATTTTTGTTGATGGTATTCACTATGATGTGGGGGGAGGGGGAAGGATTACGCTTTCACATAGCCATTCATCGTTGAGATGGTGGATTTCAAAATTGGGGAACACTTGATTGATTAAGCTATCAACACTTTCCACAACAGTACACAAAGATGAAGGATCAATACATCCTTCAGTATCAAAAGATATTTTGCCTCCACTAATTTTCAGAAACTTCTGAGCAAACTCTTCGAAAACATTATCAGCTTGAAGTTGTGCCTGCACGTAGGTTCTTAAATTGAGTTTGCTGATATGTGGCCATAAAGTTGATGATTTAAGGCAAGCTCGAACTTGATCAGCGCATGTCCCCTTTGGTATCACAGGTAAAGTTTGTCTGAAGTCCCCAGTGCTGTTGCAGATATGAGACTCCAGCCTCAGTCATTTCTGCTCTTGTATCTCGTATTTCCTTAAGCATGCTTGTCTATCAGCTTGAGACTCCAGCCTCCATCGTTTCTGCTCTTGTGTCTCCTGTTCCTTCAAGCGGGCTTGCCTGGTTGTTTCGAACTGAAGTCTTGCCTCTTGTTGCTTTTGTGTGTCACCACACCATTTCGTTGTCTCTGAGATTGAAGCCTGCCCTGCTCTTCTTCTTGTGTTTCCCGAGCCCTTCAACATCAGATGACTGAAAAGTTTTATGTTGTTTTCTCTGCATTATAATAACAGAAACATAATGGGTTCAATTCGTAGCATATGTAACACAAAGAATGTTCAAATAGTAGAACAATTCAGAAAGTGCATACCTGTAATTCCGAGGTACCCCCTCCCTCCCCACGTAGTCGTTGTCGAGTGAATACCTGTGTGTGTGTGTGTGTGTGTGTTTGTGTGCGAAAGTGTATGCACTCATACATAAGCATGCATATTTATATACACTTAAGCATGTACATACACATAGATATGTGTGTATGCGTGTATGAGTGTGTGAATGTGTGTGTGTGTGAGCATGTTTGTTTACATTTGTCAGATCAATGAGATGTAAAATACCAGCAACATAATTTGTTTACCAGCAACTTCAAAACAAAACATTTTAGTACAATTTGCCTGCAAGAAGCATCTCTAACTGTCACTTACTCCCACTCCATTTGTTGTTTTAGCCTACTTTTTCTAGCGTCAGTAATGAAAGATTTCTCAGTGACTAAAAGCTGTCCATAAATTATCTTTACAACTTCCACATTTCCAAACTTCAAATTGTAAAGGTAATTTATAAACTACCCCCAAACCCGTTTTCAGAAAAATATAGTCCATGACACAGGTCAGATTAGTTGAAAACACAAAAAAAAAAACTAACATATTACTAATTTCATTCAGTGAAAATAGCAGTCAACAAACAAACAAACAAACTTTGCTTTTTATTAGTATAAAGATATCTCTGTAGCACTCTTCTCCCCCTCAATCTGTAGCTCTCTTCTCCATCTCCCTGTAGATCTCTTACTACCCTCTCTCTGTAGCTCTAATCCAAACCTCTCTCTGTAGCTATCTTCTCCCCCTCTCTCTGTATCTCTCTTCAGCACTCTCTCTCTCTCTCTCTAGCACTCTTCTTCCCCTCTCTCTGTAGCTCTTTTCTCCCCCTCATTCTGTAGTTCTCTTCTCCTCTCTGTGTAGATCATTTCACCCCCTCTCCCTTTGTAGCTCTCTTCTACCTCTCTCTTTCTCACTCTGTAGCTATCTTCCCTTCCTCTCCCTGTAGCTCTCTTCTCCCCCTCTCTCTGTATCTCTTCTCTCCCTCTCTGTAGCTCTCTGCTCCCCCTATCTCTGTAGCTCTTCTCTGCCTCTCCCTATATTTGTAGCACTCTTCTCCCTCTCCCCGTAGCTCTCTTCTTCCCTTCTCTCGTTCTCACTGTAGTTTTCTTCTCCCCTTTATCTCTGTAGCTCTTGTGTCCCCCGCACTCCCTCAGTAGCTGTATTATTCTTGTCTCTGTAACTCTCTTCTCACCTCAATCTCTGTAGCCCTCTTTTCCCCCTCTCTAAGTAGCTCTTTACTCACCTCTATTGCTATAGCTCTTTTCTCTCTCTCTCTCCCTGTAGCTCTCTTCTTCCTTTCTCTCCCTCTCACTGTAGCTTTCTTCTCCCCCTCTCTCTCTCTCTCTGTGTAGCTCTCTCCTCTTCCTCTGTCTCTGTAGTTCTCTTCTACCCCTCTCGCTGCAGCTGTCTTGTACTCCTACCTCTGTAGCTCTTTTTCCCCTCTGTTTGTAGCACTATTCTTCATTTCTGTATCTGTCTTCTCACTTTCTCTCTGTAGCTCTCTTCTGTGCCTAAATCTGTAGCTATCCTCTCCCCTCTCTCTCTCTCTCTCTCTCTCTCTGTCTCTTCTACCCCTCTCTGTATCTCTCTACTTCCCCTACCTTTGCATCACTCTTCTTCCCCTCACTCTGTAGCTCTCTTCTTCCCCTCTCTCTGTAGCTCTTCTCCCCCTCTCTTGGCAACTCTCTTCTCCCCTCTATCTCTGTAGCTCTTCTATACTCCTCTCTGTAACTCTCTTCTCCTCTCTATATCTGTAGCTCTCTTCTCCCCCTCTCTCTATACAATGTAAAGCATGACTGGAGAAACCAACCAACCAACATTCATTTCTGATTAAAAAAAAACAACAAAATAACAAACAAAAATGTCTTTAAGGTAAAAGCAGGTACATACCATTCTTTTGGTTTGGTTGTCTCTTAATTTTAAATATTTTTCCAGCTTTTTGAAAACTCATTTCCTCAATGTTATATGTTGTATCATTCCAAGTAACACATTTCTTCTTCTTTGAGAAAGCTTTCTCAAGCTTGGCATTTTCTTTGTCATTAAACATTTTCAAGTTTTCTGGATAATTTTCATCAAAGTAATAC
>JAOPUL010000001.1:147352067-147364296 GCA_027564515.1 Octopus rubescens | reverse complement strand
ATCCTTTAACGTCCGTTTTCCATGCTAGCATGGGTGGGACGATACCACAGGAGCTGGCCAAGCCGGAGCCTGCACCAAACTCCTGTGGTTTTGTTTTTGGCAGGATTTTACAGCTGGATGCCCTTCCTAACACCAACCACATCACAGTAATATAATATAATATGTTCTGAGTAATATAAAGATTTCCTTTCAAATGTTCCAAGTTACCCTGGTGGTTGAAAAAAAAAAAAATTGGAATGTGTATAATTTATGATGCATGGGCACCAGGGAAACATGTCTTGGGTGTGACATGTAACACACAGGATAGGCAAAGGAATAACATGTGTGTGAATATACCAGGTTGGTGAATTGATACAGGGGATAGAATACAAAAAAAAAGAAAAAGAAACTAGTGTACATAGAATTACACATCTGAATCTACCTATTTCTATACTCTAGCAAAGCTACCCTGAGTTACTCTCATCTACCCACTTTTCTGAGATTATACTTAAGACAACTTGTCACTGCTGAGTCTGGGTGATGCTTTTACGGCATGACATTCATTCATCTATGATGCTCCATGCTCCCATTATCGTTCCAGACATGTTCTGGTTAAGGTTTCACCTTCTGAGAAAGACATTTGTTGCTGCTGATGGTGCGGAAATACATTGGCCAGTCACCTGGGGAGTGGTGGTGGTAGTAATGACTGTATGATGACTGTTAAATCCTTTCCCCAGTCATAAACTGGCTGCTGTGGGATTGTTCAGTGATGGTCAAGAGATGTTCACACTAATCAATGTCATACAGTTAAAATAAAACAATTAAATAAAAAAAAAATTACCATTTTATTTGCTGCTATTAAAATTGCTTTATAAATTTAGTAATTAAGTACCGAGAATGATAAAGTACTTAGTAACACATTGATTTTTAAAGAGATAATTTGCAATACTGTATATATTGTAATATAAATATAATCTCCAACTGAGGGTTATATATCACACAGTTAAGGGTGGGGGTAGGATTATGGATATATCGGTCATTTATCAAGATTGGCTTATTAAAAAAAACAAAACAAAAAAAAACATGCATTGGAAGAGATAAAGAAGAAAATGTTGTTCTGAAGCTCATTCTCTTAAGAAAGAGAGATTTTCTTGTGGCTTTCTTCGTAGAAGAGGGGGTGGGTGGGTAGGAGGACAGAGGACCGGCCTTTCTCATGCAGGAGAAACTACCCTAACTAAAAGTATTATTAGGGGTGTAAATCAGGCAAGAAAATTCAGTGGTGGGGGTAGTTTCACTGCATCATCATATCTGAGATTCCAGAATCGGTAATAACACCAACAATAGTGGTTAGAACCATTTGACTAGAGATAAAGAATTTTTTTTTTTATACATGAATACGTTTAGTTTATAAAAATTAAATAAGGGAAAAAAAGAAAAAAAAACTGGATATAAATGTAATATACACACACACAGACACAGATATACATAATCATCATATATAAGACATACATATATAGATAGACATGTTGTTGCAATAATTGGACAGGGATGGTACTTATTTAGTAACATTAATATATATAAACACTGAAAATATAATGAAAACTAAAAATTCTCATGTTTAAGCCAAAGAAGTCTTTCATTATGTAAATAATTTCATAAATGTTTCAAGTCAGATTTGTAAGGCAACTAAATATCTGACTAATAATGGCCGACAATCTCTGGTCAATAATGGGATTGAGGTAACCTGAGTTTTAAGAAACACATCCATAGGGACATGGCCTCTATTATTTCCTTTTTACCTCATTCTTTCAACAAAAAACAACACAGAAATTAAAAGCAGTGGTAGACAATGGGGAGAAGAAAGAAAAAAAAATTAAAAAGACTTAAAATCAGTTTTTAAAAAAATGAAATGAAATAAAGTTCTTATAAAATCCCAAACTCTGAGTTAATTTTACAGGAAATACTCTTCCACACTAAATTCATTTCCTTTTGTTTCAATGACTTCCTCAGATTCAATTGAATTCTAAAAAATATTGTGAAGATTTTTTTTCTTTCTTTCTTCTGATAAACAGCGAAGTAAATTCTTGATAGATCTTTGTTTTCTCTCTCTCCCCCAGGGCTACAAGGCAGAGAAATGAAAGTCAAAAGGAGGTTGCATTACTGGGAGGAAAACAGAACATCAAGAAAATACCACTGTACACCTAGAGTATATTGTCTACACATATACAACTGCCTACATCTATAGACAACACCTGCCTATAGATGTAGACAAGCACTGTCTTTACAGCTGTCTGCATATGTACATAACATCTACACATACAACTGTCCACATCAGTAGAGAAGACTGTAGGGTGGGGTGGGGGTGGTGGGGCTAGTGTTGTCTGTGTGATGTAGACAAACATCTCAATAACAAATATAAGCAAACATCACAGATTTCTAAAATAGTTTTAATTATAAAAAAAAATACTTCACAATATTTTATTTTTTTTACTTACTGTAGAGTTTTATTTCCCTCCCTTTGGGTTTATAAATCCTTTCTCTGATCCTAAAAGGGGTCCAGAAAAAGACGAAACTGATAACAATGCCCGAAATGGAGAAAAACCAAGAAATGGGGGTGTGGGTGGGGAGACATTACATCAATCCCTCATCCCCCCACCCCCTCCACAGTAAGTAAACAACAGCGAGGTAGTCCTGGTGAACGGAACCCTAGCCAGACTCCTCTTTCTCTAAAAAATAGAAATTACTTTAAAAACCGAAAGATTTGCATATGTTTTGAGAAAACAAATTTGAAATTTCCAAACTAAAATGGAAGACACCGAAAGGGAAACCGAAAAGTCAAAAACTGAAAAAAATAAATCCTACTTTAAAAGAAGACTGTGAAATAAAATAAAAGTTTAAAAAAAAAGGGAGTATTTCCTGTAAATGTTGTTGATGAAGTAAAAACACGTGTATGTATATATATATATACACATATATATATATATGGTCATGAAATGTAAATGAAATGAAATACTAAAATATTTATAAGATTTTACAGTTGACGGACATGATGGATGGGGTAGTGAGGGATTTTTAGTTGACAAAAGGAATTTAAAAACAGTTTTTAAAAGATGGCTCTATAAATTATAATTAGAGAGAAAATAAAAACGAAACTAGAATTGTCCATTAGAGAAATAAAATTAATAAAAAAAAAATGTGATAAGTAAATAAAAATTCACAAAGAGGAGGAGGAGGAGAATTAATGAAGTAAGCCTGTTGTAGAAGTAGATGGGATGGGGGTTTAGGAGGAAGCGAGAAAGTGTTTCGTTAAAGGATGTTGCTATAATTGTACAAACGAAGAGAAACTAACAGCCTTTTGGTCATTCACTTTGATTCTTATTTCCTAATTAATTGATGAGTTGACCAGTTGGGTGGGAGGTTGATCCTCGTTAGTACTCATCTGGTTAAGCAGACGCCGGATTTGGAATGTCACTTCGTTTAGCTGTCGACCGAGTTCTCGCACCTCGACCAAATGCTGGAGCCTTTGTCTCTCCTGGAAACAAGCCAATTCGCGGCGAGTGATTTCCATCTGTTCCAGTCGAAGACGCGTTTCTCTCATGCGAGCCCGTAGCCGTTCATATTCCTTGGGACCAGTTCGGCGATTTACAGAGCGATGGTAGATAGGACCGACATGATTTGAATTGTTATTAGGGCTATTAGTGTTAATGGAGACATTATCAAGCTCAGTAACTGGGGGAGCAGAGGGCTGTGTGGTGGTGTTCACTTGGAGAGCATTTCTAGAACGGCTACTACTACTATTATTATTAAGGCGACTGAAAGGAGATGGATGTGTGTTAGTAGTAGTAGCAGGAATGAATGAACGAAGGACATTCTCTATAGACTCATCTGTTCCTTCATTCAAATGGTTGTTGTCAAGTGTTGGGTGTTGGCGTTGAATACTAACTAAAGAACTACTACTCCTATTATTATTATTATTAGTAATATTATTATTAGTAGTAGTATTAGTTACTGGTGTTGATCTGGTAGAAGATAGAACATTTCTAGAAGTGAGCCCTGTACTAGGGGTCGTTAATGAAGGGGACAATTGGGTGGTTGTTGCGGTGGCCTCGGTGAACAAATTATTTGAGGACAGGTTGGCTTCTTTTCTCTCATTCCGGATTCTTTGGAGGATAGAAGCTGCTGATGAGGGTTCCTTTGGTAAAACCCTCTCCGTTATTTCAGTGCATCTGTCTTTAATATTCAAATTATTGTTGTTACTATCATTATTGTTGTTATTGCATGATTTGCTTATCTTAGCGTAATTGTCTTCATGATGTAACTTTTTATTGAGTACATGACGGTGATTGTGAATGTTTTTCAGCTGACCGACCCATACACAAGAGCGGAGGAGACAACGCACTTGTCTGTTGTTGAGGTTATCTGCAATAGCACCACTTGGTAGATAGTAGCCACTCACACGACACACGGGACATTTGTTGTGGTTTTCAGAATTCCCGCTTCCTGACCATACAGTCACACAGGAACGACAGAACTGATGTCTATTCATGCAGTGACACGGGTTCTTGCATATCAGAAAACTGCAACGAGAAAAAAATAAATTGATGAATATATTAAAAAAGAAAAAAAAATATATATATATTAACAATTTAACTTTGGGAAAATGGTCTTTTTACTGTAGCTTCCAGACTTAATATGGTGCTGACAGTTTAAACTCTGTAGCATTTAACCATTTAGCATCTAAACCGGCCATATCCGGCCCAAATATTCTATCTGTTTTATGTTCTAACTGGCCAGATCTAACTTCTTACATCAAACCTACAAATCATTCTGAAAAATTAAGTTACCTTATCAAAATCTCATAACTACAAGACAATGCATGATTAATTCAAAATAATGTGAATAAAAAAGCATTACTTTTGACAAAATAATGTGAATACTAAAGGGTTAAACTGGCTATATCAGGCTCAAATATTCCATCTGTTTTATGTTCAAACTGGTTAGATCTGGCCTCTTACACATACCTTACAATGTCATTCTAAAAATATACAATCACATCATCAAAATCTTGAAGCTTTGACATAATGCATGATTAATTAAAAACAATGTGAATAAATAAGCATCACATTTAACAGAATAATCTGAATGCTAAAGATTTAAACCTCTAGAGCAACTTCTGATAATAATAATAATAATTGTTTCAAACTTTGGCACAAGGCCAGCAATTTTAGAGGGAGGGCTTAGTCAATTACATGACCACAGTACTTAACTGGTACTTTATTTTATCGACCTGAAAGAATAAAAGGTAAAGTTGACCTAGGCAGTATTTGAACTCAGAATGTAAAGAACTTAAAAAAAAACAAAAAAACATACATCTAAGTCTTTTGTTTAACATACTAACAATTCTACCAGGTGGCCACCTTAACCTTTTAGTATTCAAAACAGCCATATCCAGCCTAAATATTCTACCCCCTTTCTGTTCAAACCAGCCAGATCCAACCTCTTACACCTACCCTACAATATCATTCCTAAAGTAATGAGTCACATCATAGAAATCTCACAGCTATGAGATAATGAATGACTGATATTCAAAACTATGTGAATAAATAAGGATTACATTTGACAGAATAATCTGAATACTAAAGGGATAAAACAGGAATTTTGCATCATAGAATGAAGAGTGATCTTGGGTGGATTTGTATTCATAAGGATTAAGTCATTGCCTGGATTAATTCCACCCACCCTGGTACCTTAGGTGCCCCCCATAGAGTCTACTCTGTTTCTAGTATTTGAGCCTGATCTCTGGTTCAAGGATAGGGGGATCACCCTCCATCTCTTTCAGAGGGTCCTGTTACAGGTCATATGCACTACCATCTCACCTGAAGAAAAGATTAAAAACAAATGATTTTGTGTATTCATTTATTTATTTATTTATTTACATTAAGATACAAAACTTACTTTTGCGGGTGGCCTCATTGGTGGGGTTAGAAGGTTTTACCTCAAGCATGTCGTTCACTTTATTTACAACATCAAATACTGCATTCATTGCTGCATCAATATCACCAGCCTGAACTGCTGTTGCAGTTATAGCTGTGATTTTAGCAATATTTCCCACAGGCACTGAAGATTCCTCAATAAGGTGTTGAGCTAAAGCCTTTACCATTATGCTAGCCACAAAACTAGAAGCAATCCTAACAGTTATAGACTTCTCATTCTCCTCACTCATCGTTCGGCCATTTATTGTTCTTCCATCAATTTCATTTTCATTTGAAACCCCACTTTTGTTTTCATACAGGTTCTGAAGTGTTTCCTTTGAACTGTCAGCATTTATGCAGGAATTCTTACTATTGTCTTTTACAGACAAACCTTCACCCTCCATGTTGTTGTTGTTTGTTCTTTGGAAGTCTTTATTTTTTTCATCCAATTTCCATTTTATCTGGAGCGCCGGCTTCTTGTTGGTCTTTGGAACTGCCATCTGAACGGAATGTCTTGCTGCTGAATAATTATCAACAATCAATGGACTTTCTTCACTCTGTGAGCAGATTTCTTCTTTCTTGGAGAGGATTAATTCCATCATAACAGAAATGGAACCAACAGACTTTAGTACTAGAAACAACAAAGAAAATAAAAGCAAAGTTCAATATTGAATTGGAATAAGTAAAGTTCTTCAAGGTGGTGCTCCAGCATGGCCGCAGCCTAAGGACTAAATCAAGTAAAAGATAAAAAGATAAAAGAACATGACTGTACCACAATAGTACCACAAGATTGTACCTCAACATGACTGTAGCACACTGTACCACAACATGACAGTCCCACAAAATTACAGTCCATGAATGAAATGGAATGTCTTTGATCATAGATCTACTGGACCAAGGTTTTAACCCAAGGCTAAAGAACATCTGGCCAGTATAGGAATGAACCAAAACTTACCTTCAAATGGAAAAAGATGATCAACTTTCAAAATTCTTTCTCTTTCTTTATTTTCAATAATCAAAGGCTGTCTGTGAGTCCATGCTTTTAGACAGCTTCCTGTTGAGAAGACATGTTGGTGAGTGGAATCTGTAGCCGTTTCAATGGGTTCATAGAAATATTTACCTAATGGCACCAGGTAGGTACTATACATTAATCCATGGAAGGAGCTGAGCATGGAAATGGCAGCAAGAATAAGAGGAGCCATTTTAAGCCATGTCATTTGTATAGCAGTAGCTTCGCTTCCTTGGAAGTCTGTGTTGATCCGACCAGTTATATGGAAACGCTTGATGTTTCCTAATGTGTATTCAATACAGAGCATCACTTCTCCAGCACGTACCAGTACTCCGTGTTTCCATATGTGTTGGTAAGTTGCATGTTTGTGTATGGCTTGGTGACAGCAACACAACAGTCGCTGCATCAGACCCTCTGGAGGATCACCCAAGATAAAACGAAACCAGCAGCTGATCTGAAAAGGAAATTATATCCATTTAAGGTCAGTGGTAAATCTCTAAAAGAGTGTGGTCAGTAAGATATAGGAACAAGACAGCTGGAAGGACATTGGTCAATAGAGATAGGAACATGGGAAAGTGGCCAGTAAGCTAAACAGATACAGAAATAAAACAGACATACATGACTGACATGCAGTCAACCTCTGAAACCCACAGATATACTGATACCTCACTTTGTCTTTTTATTGCTACTATAATGGCCTCTGTTCTTTGTAGCTCACTCATCTCTCCTTTCGTCCTCCATATCGTGTTCCCTTGCCCACTACACTCAACCCTTTCCCACCAAAGCACCAACCCAGTGGAGTTCCTTTCCTGTCCTTGTTTTCCTTGCAGTTTGTTCAAGATGAACATAAACCATATTGACCTCACTTTATCACAACCCTTTCTTCCTGATTAAATCATTAAAGAAAAAAAATGAAAACAGAGGATAAAGACCTGAGTGGAGACATAACTCCATAAACAGACTTGTTCCATGCTAGCATGGGTTGGATGGTTTAACAAGATCCAACAAACTGCAGTATTTTCTCTGACATGGTTTTTATGGCTGGGTTCCCTTCTTAACAACAACCTCTTTACAGAGTGTACTGCATGCTTCCTTCGTGACCTGAACACTGATGAAGTCACCATGTAACTTGCAAAGTAAGAAAAGAAAAGTAAAAAGGCACCCTTAAATGAGTGAGTGGGGGGTATTTGAGTGAAGTGGAAGTGGTTGGTTTTATGCCAGGTGTTGAGAGATTAAAGTATGATATGGGTGGGTGAGAGTAGCTGGAAAGAAGATAAAGCTACATACACATGTACACACATGTGTGTATAAATATATATATATATATATACGTTTATGTATTTGTTTTGCAAGATTCTTGATGTGAAATCGTGTGTTGAAACATATATTGTTATATTTGGTGATGGTCATCTTTTGCTGATTAAAGACATACACTATTTATTTGATCTTCACTTTAGTTTTTATTCATATTATTTTTAGTTTATACATTTGGAAAAATAGAATAAACAGGACAAGAGGCGACACATGGGGCAGAGAGTCACTGATAAGGTTACAGGATGTGTGACGAAAAAACTTTGACAGATGTATAAACTAAAAATAATACAAATAAAAACTAAATTGAAAATCAAATCAAGTGCATGTGCTTAATTGGCAAAAAATGACCATCCCCAAGTATAACAATATATATATATACATGTCACATTAAAAGCATCCAGCACACACTGTAAATGTGGATGGTATGGGAAACGAGAGTCCGGTGCCGGTGGCACGTTAAAAGCACCTGAGCATCGAAAGTCTGGTGTCGGTAGCACGTTAAAAGCATCCAGCACACACTGTAAATGTGGATAGTATGGGAAGCGAGCGATGAAGGTCCGGTGCCGGTGGCACATTAAAAGCACCCAGCACACACTGTAAATGTAGTTGGCGGTAAGAAGGGCATCCAACTGTAAAAAAACAAGCCAAATCAGACGGGAGCATGGTGCTGCCTCCCGGCTCGCCAGCTCTGGTCGAACCGTCCAACCATGCTTGCATGGAAAAATGGACGTTAAAGGATGATGATGATGATGATGAGGATGATGATGATGATGATGATGATGATGCCTTCAGGGTACACCCACACCTCTCTTTCCAGCTCATGTCTCTACTCTTTAGTAAGACACCTGTCCCTACTCATTTATTATACTGTCACCTCCCTCAATATTGTACACCCACTCAATCAAGGGGTCTTGTTTCATGAGTTACTTGGCAACCTCACTAGTACTGGTTCTATGAAAAAAACATCCAGTACTCACTGGATGCTCTTCCAAATGCCAACCATTTTACAGGTTGGCATTTGGAAGAGCATCCAACTGTATAAACTATTTCAAAGAAGACATTGGAGTTTAATGCAGTTCTCTGGCTTGTCGGATCTTGTCAAATCATCAAACCCATGCCAGCATAGAACAAGAACGTTAAATGATGATGATGATGATGATGATGATGATGATGATGATGATGATGGTGTGCGTGCGTGCGTGCGTGCGTGCGTGCGTGCGTGCGTGCGTGCGTGCGTGCGTGCGTGCGTGCGTGCGTGTGTGTGTGTATAGTCTTCTTACCTGTAAATCTCCTGGGTATGGTTTCGGAGTCCAGTTGAGCTGAGGTCGAAGGTCATTGAAGCAATCAATGACTGATGCATAATAATATTTGTTCGGTGAAAGTGTTGGGTATGTGGGAAGCGATAGTGTTGTTAAAGATGAACCATGTATACTCGAATGAAGCGGAAATAACATACCCAGGTTGACAAAAACTTGAAGTAGAAGCTTCACCTGACTTTCATCTAATGTTGGGAACTCTTGCCACAAAACTGGGAACAATGTTTCAGGAATAATTCCCCGGACTTGAACTGTTTCTAAGACTTGAACCAAACTCTCAGAACTTGGTTTGTTTTGTTTGTCTGGCCAGAAGTGATTGGATTTTAACCGGAATTCTTGGGTTTCTTCTGCAATGTGGAATCGGCACAGAAGTTTTGTGAATGCAATGGGATTCACACAAATAAAATGGTCATCAAGGTCGAATTGGTTCCATCCACATTTCTGTAGGTCAAGAATATCTCCCTGAAGAAAGAATTAAGAAATTACAGATGTTCAACATCTGGAATTAAAGATCAACTGACACTCACCATCAGTTATGACGACACGGGTTCCAGTTGATCTGATCAATGGAATTAACAAGCAAATTACTGAGCACTCCGCAGACACGTGTAACCTTAACTGTAATTCTCAAGGAGATTCAGTGAAACACAGAATGTAACAAGGTTGGCCCTTTGAATTACAGGTACAACTCATTTTTGCCCGCTGAGTGGACCGGACGTAAGTGAAATAGTATCTTGCTCAAGGATACAATGTGCTACCACCTTATGATTGTGAGCTGAGTACTCTAACCACCAAGTCACGTGCCTTCACAATATCAAAAAGAATATACATTTTTCCTGCACTTGTTGACTTACAACTGTTTAAGCATAACATTAATCAGATCCACTTCGCCATTCTCCAACGACCTATGTATATGTTATGTGCTTTTTTTTCCTTGACTGGTGCCTTAACCCTTTAGCATTCAAACCAGCCATATCCGGCCCAAACATTTAACCTGTTTTATATTGAAACTGGCCAGATCTGGCCTCTCACCTCAACCCTACATTGTCATTCTAAACCTAAGCAATCACATCATTGAAATCTCTAAACTACAAGATACTGCATGATTAATTCAAAACAAAGTGAATAAACAAACATCACATTTGACAGAATAATCTGAATACTAAGAAGTTAAAACCATCTCCACCCTGTTCTTACTTTAGCATACTTTCAGAACATCCTCTTCCTCTGCTAATTTGATCACCTAGGTAACAGAAACTATCTACTACGTTTATGGCTCCTCCTGGGCATTTGAGAGAATATATTTCTCATGTGCTCTAACATGATACCAACATTTAAAAGACTTGGATTTTTAAATTCTTCTTTTAAATAGGCTTCCCTTCATTGTTTTGCAATGCATGAAAAAAAAAAGGGTAATAAACTTAAATGGGACAGCTATTCTGAAAGTCGGCTTTTCCAGTTTCCAGTAGGGGCTAGGTGGGTCACAATGAGTAATATTTACTGCAGTTTTGACTTTGAAAAAAAGATGTTTTTTTACAAATGTTTGCTACCTTACAAAAACTATATCAGCTAAGCAAATGCCCTTCTCTAAAGGCAGTAAAAACACTATAATGTATTCAGAACACTATTTCAGAAAATTATCACCATTCTCTTTGAGCAGATCAAAGGCAAATTTAGGTGGAATTCTGCTTTAAGCAATATAACCCCTTGTAACTTTTTTTTATTTTTTGTGAATTTCTGTTCTACACACAGGGAATCCATATGACTATGAAAAAAAAATTTTTTTTTTTAATTTTTCGAAATTAAAAATAATTTTTTTTTTTCTAAATCACAGTTTAAAATATGGCCAGTCTGAATTTTTGGCTTAAATCCCAGCAATAGCTCATTAAATGTATTTATGGGGAGAAAGATATTGAAAAATATCAATATGTTAGAGTGACACAGAAACAAGGACAGTATGAGGTGATCGTGAGATGTGCTAGAAATAACAGCTAAATACCCCTTAAATCACACAAACATTTTTTTTGTTTTTAATTTTAGTTTTATGAATTCCTGTGTGTAGAATACAAATACACAAAAATTTTCTGAAAATGGGGCAAAATGAGTAAGAAAAGAAGAGGCAGATTTGTTTCTTCAATTCTCCAGAATTACATTTGAGAAAAGACTCCTACACCTAAACATCCATCCTTAGACATCAAAAAGATCAGAAATGCAACAAAAATTTTAAATATTTTGGTCAAATGAAAGAGGGTCATGGAAAAATAGCACATGATATAAAATTCATGAAACTCGACTAAATCTAAAAACTCAACATAGCTTCTTCATGATCTGCTGGAGTGGCTCTCTTCCATATATAGTTATGCACCATGCAATTAAAGAGAAGAAATTATTAAAATTAAGCATTACTCATTTTGCCCCGTTTTAGACTTTTTTTTGGAAACTTGAAAATTAATAAATTAGATATTAGTGTGGGGAAAAAAATTGATGTGAAATTGATGTGGAATCCAACACAGAAAAGAATATTGATGGTTAAACACCAAAAATTTTCCAGATATTTTATTAGCTAGGCGCAGGCGTGGCTGTGTGGTAAGAAGCTTGCTTCCCAACCCCATGGTTCCGGGTTCAGTCCCACTGCGTGG
>JAOPUL010000001.1:147105523-147118345 GCA_027564515.1 Octopus rubescens | reverse complement strand
AGATAGATAGATAGATAGATAGATAGATAGATAGATAGATAGATAGATAGATAGATAGATAGATAGATATAGATATAGATATATAGATATATATACATATACATACGCGTGTGTGTGCGCGCGCGTGTTCTTCAGCAAAACACTTCACTTCATGTTGCTCCAGTCCACTCCACTGGCAAAAAAGAGTAATCCAGCGACGGACTGCCGTCCCATCCTGGTGGGGAATATATACGCCACGGAAGCCGGCCCTATAAGTCTATATGACTCGGGAAGGACCTTTTGCTTTTCATATATACGTCGTGCTTCTTTCAGTTTCCGTCTACCAAATCCACTCACAAGCTTTTTGGTCAGTACGGGGCTATAATAGATGACACTTGCCCAAGGTGCCATTCAGTGGGACACAACCTGGAACTGTGGTTGGGAAGCAAGCTTCTTACCACACAGCCAAGCCTACGCCTATTTCGAAGAATTATTTAAATAACTTTGTCTTTATTAAGCTGATGCTTGGAGCATAAATTAACATGTTTTAATTTTGATCGCTTTTAAAACACGGGATTTACATCATAGAACCAGGAGTGGTTTCAGACAGGTTTGCCTCAAAAGGGTTAAGTTACACCCAGTTATCGTATTCAAATATTATGACAGACATTGTTGTCATGGACAGAATGATCGTAACTAGATTTCCCTTTCAGCAAAGGGGCTGTTTGATCAGAGTGGATGTTGAACTAAACAACACACAAACCTTCTCTCAATGTAGCACTACATCCACCCTACACTATCACATAACCAGACCACTGCCACCCACCGTCCTTCATCTATCATTCCACTCCCGCCAACTCTATATTATACCCACCACCTATTTATCCTTACAATACATTATATACCAACCTTTCATCCCAGTTTATAAACGTTCTTCAATCCCTTATATTCCATATTCAAACCCCTACCTTATTGGTGTATTTAATATGCGGAAAGACCCCCCTGTTTTCTTCCTTGGCCCTATTGTTGATATTCATAAGCATTGTCACTGTGTTTCCTCTATAGTTATTGATCACTCTTTGTCTTTGCCAAATGACTAAAATATGATTCGTTGAGGACGGCAGCTATTAAGAGCGAAACATCGGTTTCTTTCGCTCCAGACCACATCACCCCCGTAACCAATCTCATATTTTACAAAAAATGTCAATCAATTGAGTATATTAGAGTTATTTCCCTTGCCAGTTGTTTTCGATTTTAAACATTCCCAGGAGTTTTCGTTCACTAATCGCTTGGATATTTTTTTAGTTAAACGAAATGTTTTGAAGTCATTATATTATATATGAGATTCTAATGTATTTATGTTTAATATTTAGATATGTAGAACGGTGTCCTGAGGTTTACAGTCTATCAGCCATTATTGTCAACCTCACAAAGTATGAATCAACGAGGAAGTTTGTATGTGGTCATTTGTCTTAAATACGAGAAAAACACATCACATTGAGAAACGTAGTCCTAGAGACGCGAGCTCTAAATAAAGACAGGCTGGTCACTGTTTCCGATCATAGGTCTGATTAATCATGATAGACCTAGGGTTAAACACCACCGCCACCAGAATATATCATCGCAACCAATACAACACACACACACAGTAGTTTTACCATTATTTGCTGATGTATCATCGCTAACACAAATTAAGCAGAAGCCACTATGTGATACATTGACATACCAGAAATAGCAGCCAAATTTCACTCAAGCCATACCCTAATGTTTTTTAAAACTAAACAGGAAAGGCACATTGGATTATGTAGTCCTAGATGCATGATGTGGGTCAGAAATAAAGATGGGACAGTCAAGCTGAAACTTCGTTTGACAGTAGATCAGTTGGGTAAAGTCTGGCCTATGGCTAAACACCAATCATCATCATCATCATCATCATTATTACCACGCATCACAAGACATCGCCATGACACTACACTATACTACAACACAGACCATTGTCACCACTAGACACCATCACATCAATAATAGACCAGCATTACATAACTATAACCACCCACCCCTATCCTACTACAACATCAACCACAATCACACACGGCCACAATACACCATCTCCAGCCAACAAAAGAACTCCTACGTGCTCACTTTACCTGCTAGAAATAGCAACTACAAACTACCGTCTTAAAACGATACCTAAAACAACAGACTGGATAGTAATTGCTGGAATGCCTCTGCTCATAGGGTTACTCAATCAGAGTCTACCTGGGGTTAAATAACAACATATATACACATAATCATAACCAATATCAACCACAATCGATCGAACTTCTACACGGTCGTTCGATTTGCTAGAAAGCAGTCAAATCTTTCTCCGACCACACCCTGCTGTTATAAAACAAGGAAATATAAATGAGATAATGTACACAAAAGAAAGTACTGTCTAGTAAACAAACAAACAGACGGAATGTTCATGACTGGAACGCTTTTAATCATGGGTTTACCTAACCGGGTCTGGCCTAGGACTAAACAACAACAATGAATATAACATGTGACAATAATCTATGAATTACGATACAGTTCGAACCCTCCTTATTGATGCATCTAATGTAATAACGGCCACACAAAAATACATACCCTATGTATAAACTCCATGAGCGTCGGGTAAACTCCTCCTATCCGGTGTGCAACCCACTTCTATAACGTGGGTAACCAAAAACTACTATTACCGATTACAGAGGTTGTTTACTAGTATCACATTACCGACGTATTTTCTTACATGGAATCTGATTGGTCGAACAAATATCCAACTTAAATCTAATTGGTTATATCAGTTTCTCACTTAAGTGTCTTTCTGATTGGTTGATTGAACTTCAGCGGGATGTTTTAAACATTTAATTTAGTAATTATATTTTATGTGCTATCATCGTTATCATCAAAATCAATTTTGTGCCCTTTCCCCTACCCCAGATTTGCAAGGGTTGACCACGTCTGAAATCGTACCCCCCCGCGGTTGCGATCCTGTATCGTTTGGCCTAAACACGGAGCAATAGGAAATATTTATATCTTTGTGAATAAAGGACATTCTCCCATTTATAAACATAAGGGATACAAAACTTTTCATTTATATAAATTTTTCATGCAATTAGTAGACATAAACTAATCGTCTACTAATTGTTGATAATCTTAGTTTAGCGAAGTTTTTTTTTAAACTCGTCTTCTAGTATTAATATTTTAGTCTGCCGTATGCAGAGCGATTTTCTTCACACAGCCATGTGTGTGGGGGGGGGAGCACTTACACAAACGTACATGTGATAAGAAGTTTGCTTTCCAACCACATGGTTCAGTCCCACTGTGTGGCACCGTGAGCAAGTATTGTCTACTAAGGCCCAGGACCGGCCAAAGCCTTGTGAGAGGATTTGGTAGAAAGAAACTGAAAGAAGCCTATTGTGTATATATATAAATATATATATATACATATATATACATGTCTCGTTCGTCCCTGCTCTATATGTCCGTCTGTTTACCAATCGCCTGTGGGGGTACCACATAAAAAGCACTCGTGTCGGTGCCACATAAAAGCACCATCGTCGAGAGTCCAGTGCCGGTGGCATGTTAAAAGCACCCAGCACACACTGTAATGTGATTGGCTTTAGGAAGGGCATCCAGCCGTAGAAACTAAGCCAAATCAGACTGGAACCTGGTACAGCCACGACACCATCCACCCCCCACCCACTGGCTTGCCAGCTCCTGTCAAACCGTCCAACCCATGCTAGCATGGAAAACGGACGTTAAAGGAAGATGACGATGGTGATGATGATGATCTATATACCTATATCTGTGTCTTTGTGCTTGCATTTGTCCCCCACCACCACTTGACAACCATTGTTGGTTTGTATATATCCGAGCAACTTAGTGATTCAGCAAAAAGAAACCGTTGAAATAAGTACCAGGCTTAAAAAGAAAAGGACTAGGGTTGATTCTTTCAACTAAAAATCCTTCAAGGCGTTGAAACAACTAAAAGAAAAGATATATATTAATACATATGCCCGTAATATCAGCACCAAGCAGTGTTTAGGCATAAGCTTGTGTGAATGTGGGAAGGGATTGTCTTAAAACTAATAGACAACCTCTTCCACCACTTATTCAGCCATTACAACCAGGATAAGCATTTCTTCCTCTGGACGAAAATACTAAATATATGCATCATATGAACTTCATACATAGAAGATACATGCCCTCATGCTGAGCTCTCACAAAGCACAAATACACGAGCTCTACACACATCCAGGACATTACATAATATAAACAAATTTAAATTTCAACAACCCAAAACCTTACAAATTTAATGTTGAAATACGTATATGAATATGTAATGTACATGAAGTAGACATGTAAAACATACGCACGCTAAAACCCATAACAAACTCTTGGTGACCAAGTACATATACAAGTACATACATGCTTTTAAGTGGAAAATACAAATATGCATAGGCAAAAAACATTCATAATTTCAATTTGTTACCCAAAAAAACAAATTCAAGGGAAATAATCTCCAGGTCCCCCCCCCTCCCAAGTTAATTACAAAGTGTTGTTCCCCATTGATTTATTATTTACTGAACATTCTTGCAAGATTGTCTGTGATTTGCTTTCCAAAATGGAGACGAACACTAGTTTCTCTATGTGACCGGCTTGAAGAACTGTTAAGTTCTCAACACGAAACCAATGGTACCCCTAATACACAAATAAAGTGTATATAAATATATCTTTTATTATTAAAATTACCAGAAGCAACAGAGTTACTCAAGAGCCGAGAGTTTCGTGCATAGGCACTAAGCAATATTTTGAGTTCTATTTTTCCTGTTTGCATCAGGAAAAATAGAATCATTTCTTTTATTTATAACATTATTTCTTTCATACTTGATAAAGAAGCTGAATGTTAATTTGCATGTGTTGCATTAAACTTTATATAAAGTTGGTGGCATAATTAATGAATCATAACCATCAGTGTTTTAATGTTTATTTTACAAGCTTGTATGGGTTGGACATGATAAGTATATAAGTTGTCACCAAATATCCTCAATCTTTTACCTCTGCTGTGAGACCCAGAATCATGAATAATGTTGATTTATTCTTAAATTATTATTATTATTATTTTATATGTAGAACATTTAACCAAGTTTTGTACTGACCCAACCATACACTATAGAATTCACAGATTAAGTCAATGTATGATGAAAGCTACACATTTCTTCATATTTGATCTTCATTATGTTAACTTTTGAGCATTATAATTTGTTGACATTATTTGATAGTAACTTCTAGATACTAGAGGTTATACTGTGGTGATTGGACAATGAATAATAGCAAAGGTGTGGCTGTGTGTTAAGAAGCTTACTTCCCAACCTTGTGCAAATGTCTTTTGCTATCACCTCAGGCCGACCAAAGCCTTGTGAATGGATTTGATAGATGGAAACTGAAACTTGTCATATTATATATGTGTGTGTGTGTGCGATGCTGTTGTGTCTGTGTTTGTCCCACACCACCACTTGTCAACCAGTGTTGATGTGTTCAAGTCCCTGTAACTTAGCAGTTTGGCAAAAAAGATTGATAGAATAAATACTAGGCTTAAAAGAAAAAAAAAGTCAATTCATTTGACTGAAAATTGTTCAAGGTGGTGCTCCAGCATGGCTGCAGTCTGATGACTGAAACGAGTAAAAGATAAAAGACATGTACATTAAATGATGATGGTGGTTGTGGTGATCTAGGGAAGTTGTGCTAGAGGCCAATAGAGAGGAAGTCCATGGAGAGTTAGAATGTAATACTTATTGTTTTTATCCTATCTTTGTTGATTGTAATATAACCATCTACGTTTGTGATACTCTACCATTTTTTATATCAAACTACGTGGCAACATGTACAGGGTGTGACAGGTATTTGAGGATATATTTGGTAATTTAATATAAGGTGCTGGTGCCATGTAAAAAGCACTGGTGCTGGTGCCACATAAAAAGCACCCAATATACTGTAAAATAGTTGGTATTAGAAAGGTCATCCAGCTGTAGAAACCATGCCAAAACAGAAAATGGAGCCTGGCTTTGTGAGATAGTGCTGAGTCTTGTTGAAATGTGTTTGATGTTCCACAGCGTCTAGGGTTTAACAACTGTCTCTGGCAGCATTAATTCTAAGTCCCTGTGGAAAGATGTAAGGTGGCATGACATGAATTCTGTTATTCACCACTCCTAAAAACCATCACAGTTGCTGGAAACTTGGCGTGCATCACTCTGAACGAATGGTTCGATGGATTGATGAATGAATAAATGGATGTGCATCTGTCCATCTTTCCATCTGTTTGTCCATCCATGGAAAGAATTAGATACACGGGCAGACAAACACATTGATTGTTAGATAGACAGAGAGTTAGATAAATAGATAGATAAACAGAGAGAACAAATAAACTGACAAGTGCTGATACATGTGTAGAGTGACACTGGCAAATAGATGCACATCTAAACAGATAGATGAATGTGTATAGATATGGAAAGAAATAGATACATATCTATCTAGCTATATATATATATGTAAATATGTCTGTCTGTCTGTTTAGCTATCTCTCTAACTAAGTTTATCTATCTAGACAGACAGAAGAATGGATAGAGAGATAGACAGATAGATAGATACATACATAGGGAGATAGGTAGCTAGACAGAGAAACAAACATCGACAGACAGATGGATAGTGATAAACAGATAGATATGAAAATAGAGAGGCATAAAGATAGATTGGCAGGTACATAAACATATCTGTCACTCTGTCTTTATATATCTATCTGTCTGTCTGTCACTGTCTTTCTATTTCTCTATTAATCTTTCTGTCTGTCTATCTATCATTTGACACAAAGCCACTTCACTTCGTGGGTGAGTTTTTTATCGTATTTCTTCGGAAATACCGATCCAAGTTTTTGCAAAAGTGTATCATTTTGTTTGTTAACCACCCGTCTCTTATTGGTGGGTGGTAGATTTTGTTTTTTTTTCGCCCTATAAGGGGTGAAGAAATGTTTTGAAATTTTCTTAAAATTGCAATTTGTCCCAAAAAAACAACAAAAACCTATGGCGAACGAAACGCCGACTTTGCTTTTTGATGAGAACGTCGATAGCTCGTGCTTTCAGGTCGATTCATTGGAATCTGACGTGAGAGACGCAGTTATTATTTCTGCTAAACCTAGCAAAGGAGAAAAGGAAGAGGAAGGGATGGCTAATTCGAAGCAAACACTAAAAGAGAAAAAGGAAAAAACAGATGACAAAATAATCAACAACAGTAAGAATGACAACAACAACGTTGATGACAACGACAACAACACCAACAAGAACAAAATATCGTTTGCAGAAACAGTAAAAAAAAGTCAAATATTCACAGAACTTGATATAACATGCTAAAAATCTATTAAATCAAAGCAAAAAATATATCACAGTTAAAGAGAATGGTGAATTCTGCATTAATTCACCTATTGAAATACGCAATGAAACAAAGCGTAACACTGTAACATATCGAATAATTTCAAATGTAAACAAAGAGCCGACTTATCTTAGTCAGAATTAAATAGAAAATGTACTATATAAATCTATGAAGGACATTGATTATATAGAATGCGAGTTTCTCAGTTCTTTTCATGAACGAAACACTTGCCCAAAAACAAGCTGTCTTCTAGATATTTACTTTCCTAGCAGCCAGGCAAACGGTTCACCAGCTCTAATATTAAAGACGAGGAGACTGGAACAGGCCTAGATTATAAAATACCTGACAGATCTAGGGGTGGGGATAAAAATCTTTAGATTTTTTTTACCTCCACTGAGGATTCAGTGAAACTGGATTTAAAAGAACTACTAGAAAATTACACAATTTCTTAAAGCTGTCTTCCAGATATTCACTTTCCTAGCAGCCAGGGACACGGTTCACAAGCTCTAATATTACAGACGAGGAGACTGGAACAGGTCCAGATCATAAAATACCTAAGACAGGTCTGGGGGCAGGGGATAAAATTATTTTCTATTTTGTTCTTTTACTTCCACTGAGGATTCAGTGAAACTGGATTTAAAAGAACTACTAGAAAATTACACAATTTCTTCAAGCTGTCTTCCAGATATTCACTTTCCTAGCAGCCAGGGACATGGTTCACAAGCTCTAATATTGCAGACAAGGAGGCTGAAACAGGTCAAGATCATAAAATACCTACGACAAGTATGGGGGAAGGGGATAAAATTCTTTTCTATTTTTTTTACCTCAACTGAGGATTCAGTGAAACTAGATATTACAAAATGGTACAATTTCTTCAAGCTGTCTTCTAGATATTTACTTTCCTAGCAGCCAGGCACACGGTTCACCAATTCTAATATTACAGAAGTGGAAACTGGAACAGGACTAGATTATAAAATACCTGACAGATCTAAGGGCAGAGATAAAAATCTTTGAGGGCTCTGTTATGGGAGTGGTTTGTTCCACAGCTCCAGAGGTTAAATGTTGACCTGAATGATTGTTGGTTTCATCAACATGGCACTGCATCATTTTGTGCCACGGAAATGGTGTTCACACAGACCTTCTCTGTGTGGGACAGTGTCAACGAAAGTGAATAAACTGAATTCAGTACATGTACTTTGTATTACTTGTTCTCATTACCTTTTGGTAGGATGTGACAAGACTTTCGGACCACCCTGTAGAATGAGATACATAGCCTGCAAATTTAAGGAAAAATGTATTTAGACTGATGTAAAGACGACAATTGCTGTTTCCATTCTTCTAATCAACACACACACACAAGCACAACATCTAGTTCTCGGACATAGATTTTCTAAGTTATAGGGATCCGCTCTTACACACCCACATTAAACCCTTACCATTAGATTCCAGAATGGAGAGACAATATCTGTTATTGCTATTAATGATTTGAATGAATGAAATTGCATTCCGAGTGCCATTCAAATCATGCCTCAATCCACACAAACATGGAAGGAATGTGGAGTCATAGTAAGAGCAAATATCGTAATAGGCATGGCACCTCAGACGGTTTTCTACTATTTATTAGAATTTTGTCGGCGACCAATACAGCACAGATAATACTTTAATGTATTTCATAAAATGCATTAAATCTTTGCTTCTCTTCAGTTGTTGGTGACGTAGTGAGCAGTTTTTGAAAATGGAACCTAAGAAAAAAAAAAAAAAAAATTAAGGTTGCAGCAAGATGCAGGTGCGTTTGATGGAGCCAAAGATTCTTGCACTGAACGCAGAAGGAATGAGTAACTGGAAGATTGGGCAATGCAGAACGCCAATTTTCTGAAAGATATCGACGGCTACAACAGGGTTCATGCTGGTAGACGTTCTAAGAAAGGGATGACGGCCATTGCCAGAGCTGTGAAGAATTCGCGCAGCTGTTTTCAAAATCAAGACATCTGCAAGAGTAGGAGCCTCAACATCCATCATAAGAAGAGTGATTTTAAACCATGGTTTCCTCTTGAAAAAGCAGCAGGACATCTGTTATTGTCCCCTTCCCACAAAGCTGTTAGATTGGACGTTTGCTTGGCAGCATGAAATCGCGTGTTTTTCAAGTAATTCAGAAAGATGGTGGTGGTCAAACACACTGTTGATGTATTGCATGAGAATATCATTGAAATATCAATTTTCTTGTTTTGCAACATTATTCAACCAGCCATTGTAGTTCTGTTTTTTTTTTTCATTTAGTTTTTTGAAATTATTATCCGATATTGAATATTGCAATGCCTTCTAATCCATTTCTTATCTAGCGGAGAGTTTCATGAATTTGGTTAGTATATTTTACTAGACAAAGAAGAAAAAAAAACAAAAACAGACAGTGCTTTGGCTATATAGTTTTGAACAACAGTTTATTAAACATGGAAATAAATACCAAGAAATATGCAGAAACAGATTCAAAATCTTTACATTATATAAATGCCTAAGAGGTGATATTCTATAAGCACACTTATATGGCAGCAAGTAATGGACCCTGTGCACCAGACAGGAGCACAGGCTGAATAGGTTCCACATGCGCTGCCTCCAACGTATTCGGATCATCACATGGCGGGACAAAATACCAAACACTGAAATCCTAGAGAGCAGCTATACCCAGTATGTATATCTTTCTGAAGCAGAGATGCATGTAGTGGCTTGGACATGTTGTGTGGATGGATGAAAACTGCATCCCAAGGGACATCCTCTATGGTGAACTTGCCTAGGGAAAATGACCAACAGTAAGACCACGCCTATGTTATAAAGACATCTGCAAAATAGACTTGAAAGCCCTTAGAGTCGATCTCAACAACTGGGAAGCTACAGCTGCAGAAAGAACATCTTGGCAGTCAAAAACCAGAGAAGGCCTCCAAGGTTTGGAAAAGTCCCTCATAGAAAGTGCTAAAATAAAAAGACAAATGAGAAATTCTCGAAGTGAAGTAGTGAACCCAGCAGCAGAGTTTGTGTGCATTCAATGTAGAAGGGACTGTCACTCCCGCATTGGTCTGACAAGCCATACCTGTCGCTGTTCTTGAATGGCCTCTTAGAGCGCAAACTCCATGATCTTGAGACCGATGGATGCCAATATTCATAAAAACATTATTTTAAAAATTACTTTTCCAGATGAACCCAACCAAATAATCACTGGATATATTAACGATTCAGCAATGGGTCCAGACAGATTCCCTGCTAGAATGCTGAAGGAGTGCAACCAGCAACTTGGAAATCACTAGATACAGGCTTTATCCCCAAAACTTAAGTCAGTCATACCAGTTTTTTGAAGAAGAAAAATAAAAACAAATCGCTCTAATTATCGTCTGATGTCACTAACCTCTCATATCAAAATGTTTGAGGGAGTGTTGACATCAAGAGTAACTTGCCTTCCAAGAGAAACATTATCTTCTCAATCCTGACCAGCATGGTTTTTGTGGTGGTAGAGACCGCTGGACACAGGTTTTACACCACTTTGATGACATTTTGAGGGCTCCAACACTGATGTTACATACCTTGATATCAGCAAAGCCGTAAACAGAGTTGACCACAATATACTGCTGAAGAAACTATCCAACACTGGAGTCCATGACCAGCTACTACAATGGATCACGTGTTTCCTGACAAACAGAACCCAACAGGTGATTGATGGAGTCCTGCAGGGACATATGACTAAGCTCCAGAAAGTCAAAGGGTGTACACGATTGAATGAAACTTCAATTGGATCTATAGTGACAAGAGTATCCAGGGTGTAGGTGGTCACGCTAGGGTGAATCAGCAGACCTCGCTATCACATGTACAGCCACACATGGTGATGTAAGCAGGCGGCGATTACAGCAGATCTCTCTTAAGGGAACGCTACCATGTGGTATTAAGAGAGCTTACGCCAGTGGTTGGAGTTATATTGGCAGGTGCAACCATACCGAACCAGTTCCTTCCACTTTGGGCCAACTAAACGCGTCCACTATCTCTCAACACGGTGAGAGACCTCGAACACTGGGGCAATACGACCCAGTTGCTGTGGGAGCGCAGACCCCTTGTTGGTGTGTTAGATTGTCGATGGGGCTCTACCTTTATCCTGTGGTTCAAGTCTAATCCAGCAGATGCAAGCATATTCGGGTGATCCAATCTGGTCTAAGCACCGAGCTTGGCTTTAGGAGTTGATTGTCATTTGATCTGTGACCTCCTGGCCAATCCTATCAGGCTTGGTTGGTGTGTGCTGTTATGGGGATTGGAATAGCAGAGGGATGGCTTCCATCTCCGAATAGAGACCCGAGTGCTCCTGGTAGGTACAACCTTAGTCGAACGGCCCACATTCACGTGGAAATCGCACAAATCATCCTAATAAATAGCATTGTATCACAGATTCCCATACAGCAACTGGGCACTGATAAATCAGTGGCCACGAGGAAGAGTTCAACATGGTCAGTCCTGACATCCTGACAGAGTTGGAAGGGGGGGGGGGGTGCCCGAGCCACCACACCAGGCAACAGTTAAAAATGGATTGAAGTATTTTTTTGGGGGGGAAAATCACAACTTTTTTTTTCCAAGAACATTCCAGCCCATGCTACAACAGAAACACTGGTTTCATTTTAACATTATGGCCAGTTTAGAGTCCAGAACTTATTGAAAATAAATGTGTTTATTATATAAAAAATAAATTGCTTGAGATAGGTTTTACTAATAATGTTGATTCCTCATTTGGCAACAGTCCATGACTAATATAAAAGGTAACATCAACCAAAGCAACAGTATTGTTAATATTTGATAGGGTTCCAAAGGAAAATTTAATCCATACTGAAAACAAATTCATGACTGTTGTGCTAACTGAACAACAAATCTGTTATTTCAATAAAATACGTGATTCTAAAAGTTCAATGACTAGGTAGAATCAGGCATAAACAAACCGTTCAAAAAGGTGAATTTAGAGAGACTCCATTTTGATCCTACAACATAATTTCGATCGAATACCACCCAAACTTATACTTACATACATTGTTCCTTCTTAATTTAATATGTATATTATAGTTAATAATAGTATTTGTTCGTTTGTTTGTTACGAAATCTGGTACGTCCTGTTTTTCAAGTACATTATCATTTGATATTATTATGTTCGAAAAAAATACTGATTGTTATTTCATTATTTTATATATTTTTTTTGTTTTATTGTTTTCAATCCGTTATTTATCTGATAAGCGAACTGAAGAAAAAAGAGAAGCTGTCGTATTTTATTTAATTTCAAGTTATTTTATGAATGAAATACTTCATTAAATTAAACTTAC
Organism: Octopus rubescens; assembly: GCA_027564515.1. NCBI lineage: Eukaryota > Metazoa > Mollusca > Cephalopoda > Octopoda > Octopodidae > Octopus > Octopus rubescens. The sequence goes on along the minus strand of JAOPUL010000001.1, from coordinate 147,105,581 downwards.
CATTAATTTTTCTCTTTTTGAAACGCGTATTCCAAAATTACTAATATATTTCTTATAT
>JAOPUL010000001.1:146849127-146859952 GCA_027564515.1 Octopus rubescens | reverse complement strand
AGTTCAAATGCCGCCGGGGTCGACTTTGCCTTTCATCCTTCCGGGATCGATAAAGTGAGTACCAGTTACGAACTGAGTCGATGACATCGACTACTCCCCTCCCCCAAAATTCCAGGCCTTCGTGCCCAATATAGAATGGAATATTATGTACAAAGACACTATATGAAGATGCTTCGCGGAAAAATTTACTGGGGATGCTCCCGAAAAGTATGCAACGAGTGTGAGTCTGTCAGAAAAGATACATGGTTGGGAGGTGGTACCATCCTTATGGAACTGTACGGCTTTTCCTTTATTCAAGGAATTGACTTAAGCCTGGTTTTTGTGTTGAAGAACTGGGGATCATCCACTGCTGCACAGCTGTTGATTACAACAGCTATGGTAGTGAAATATGTGCGGAAAACCTGCTCTGCAACCCAGTTCAGTTAGGCGGTCCTGGGAAAATTGTTGAGATAGACGAAATATAACCGAAGAAGGGTGCTTGCTACCTGACCAGTGGAATCGCGACACACTAGAGGAATGCAACCGTCAGTCGGTTCTTCCAGGACCCACAATTTTCATTGACTTGTGGAGGGTCTACTCTCACATTCCTGAAATGGTTATGATTTTCGACATAGAACACTGAACCACAGCGTTGGGTTTATTAACTCGAAAGATGGCACCCACATGCAACGAGTGGAAAGCACATGAGCCTCTGTATAACGAAGTAACAAACGACGCTGTGCCACCCACCGTTCTAGGGTTGAACCGTATTTATGTGGCGCAGGAGATCCGAAAATTGTAATTCCTAAAAGGCATCGCAAACTTTCTTTTTTTTTAATTTTCGCTACAAAATATGTATTGTTTACATAAACTGAACAACATTTTGTTTGTTTGTAATTTAACTTTCAGTTTATTTATTTGTTTGTTTTTTGTAATTTAACGTTCAGATTTTTGTTTTGTTTTGTCTTTTGTAATTTTTCACAAAAAAAAACTTTCATTGAGGATTTTCCTTTTTGATATTGTTTACATGTCTGTTCCAACATTTCACATGACTTTATTCATTAAAACTTTCGTCGTAGTGTTTTGTCTAATGCCAGCTTCTAAAAATCCTGTTTTCTGATTGGGTAAAAATAATCAAACTTTAAACCTCTGTACCTTTTCTAAACTTTTTCTGAGACAAGTGAATAACAACATCAGATTCAACATGAAAAATTACGTCAATATAGCAAATTTGAAGATTTTCATTTAATTTTAAAATTTCAAAAAGTGTAAGCGAAACAGAAAAGATCCAGTTTTCGTGTTAATTGAAACAACATTGGAAAGGATTAGAATAATTAAAAGAAAAAAAAATGTCTGCGTACTTAGAATAATTTGCTTAAGCTAATTTGTTCAAATTTAAATAAAAGTCGCATGTAGTCCGAAACGTAGTGCAATGAATGATGTCCGATATGGCAACTCTGGGTCTGAATAAAAATCCGAAGACAAACCAACAATGGAGCCTCTAAGCACTTTCTCGTCTGCTAGAAATAGCAACTAAAGGCTCTACGAATCACATCTCGGTAATATTGGTTTCAAATTTTGGCACAAAGCCAGGGATGGGGGAGTAAGTCATTTACATCGACCCCCAGTACTTGACTGGTACCTATTTTATCGATCTCGAAAGGATGAAAAGTAAAGTCAGCCTCGGCGGAATTTGAGCTCAGAACGTAAAGACTGACGAAATGTCGTGCCAACGATCCTGCCAGCTGGCCGCCTTAACATCTCGGTAATATTGGCACAAAGCCAGTAATTTCGGAAGAGGAAGGATAAGTCGATTTCATCGCCACCCCCTCGCAGTGTGTTCAACTGGTACTTACTTTATCGACCTCGAAAGAATGGGCGGCAAAGTCCATCTCGGCGGAACAGACAGGTGATGACTGTGGCTTCGTGTATTCTACGAAACAGTATTGAGTAATCATTCAGTTTAATGTCAAATTGTTTTCATTGGCTGACACTGATGATGATTCGCAATTTACGGTGAAATCACGTGATACGAACAGTACCATCCACCGCTGCTGACGAAATTTCGTCAACCAATATAATCTGGGCTTTTTAGCATTTGTCGTCTACACTAGATGATTTCTCGGGACGTTTGCCGCAGTCTTGGGCGTTTTAAGAAATGTATCTAAGTTAAGTTGGTTGTGCTAATTAATATGTACACACATAGGCGCATGCGTGACTGTGTGGTAAGCAGTTTGCTTTCCAACCATATGGTTCCGGGTTCAGTCTCACTGTATGGCACCTTGGTCAAGTGTCTTCTACTATAGCCCCGGGCCGACCAAAGCCTTGTGAGTAGATTTGGTAGACAGAAACTGAAAGAAGCCCGTTGCATGTATATATCTTTATGCCGGTGAAGTGTTAAAAACACCCGTGCTGGTGACACGTTAAAAACACCCATGCCAGTGACACGTTAATGGCACCCGGTACATTCTCTGGAGTGGTTGGTGTTAGGAAGGGCATCCAGCCGTAGAAAGCAAGCCAAAAAAATGAACTGGAGTCTGGCACAGCTCTCCGGCTTGCCAGTCTCCAGTCAAACCGTCTAACCCATGTCAGCATGGAAAAATGGACACTAAATGATGATGATGAATGTTACATCACAGATTTTATAGAGGTGGTATAATCACCAGGATTTCAATGCATCTTTGGGGCAGATCAGTCTCTCAACTAAGGGTTCTCCTAAAGCCTAAGATTCTGTGACAGGTTGCTAGGAAAGTCACAAGAAATAGTGATATATAAGCTAATTACATGCAAATGTCTGTCTTGGGAAGTGGAGTTCTGGTTTGGGAGTTCCAGGATTTTGAGGAGTGTGGAACCACCTCTTGGCTACTATTGTTCCCAGGTCTACTCAGAACCTGATTTAGTAGCACCTACCAAAATCTCAGCTATGAGTTAATTAGCATTCCATGGAATTGCCTTCAGAAGGTCACTCACAGACTCCTCAGAGGACCCAGGGCAGATGAGGTTCTCAAGCAGCTCATCTAAGAGAAGGGTACTCCATGCAAATCCTGAATCCTGATAACAACAGGGGTCATGGCACTTGTTTGCAGCAGATCAATCCTGGTTTGAAGGATGAGAGAGTGGGACTGGCTGGACACAAACCATGCAAACCACTGTAATAATATTCATTGTGTAGATTGTTCAGCAAACCACGACATAAGCATCAACACCCTCACACATCTTTCTAAGTCTAGTAGTGATAGGGAAAGAGGTGATGGGCATAGGTACGGGATACTACTGGAAGCCCTCAGAGTTGACCCCACACACAGGTGTCCATGGGGATGATGGTCATTATTAAGCTGTGTCTTGCTGAACCCTCATTCATCAAAGTGACAAGAGAATTCATTATATACAAATGCATTTTGAATAATTATTTTGTTTAATTGTATATTTATAATTTTAATATATGCACATGGAATATTTGAAATACTGGCAGGTAGTAAGGAGGCCCTCCAGGAAAAATTATATCTTAAAAGGGAATTGTAGGGAAATATGGTTAACCCTTATAATATCAACCCACCTTAGACCACCCCTGGGTCTATAATACAAACTTCCTGTATTAAAGTGATTTAAATTAAAACCATCCACAAAAACCTTAATTTAAGTTTTGAACATCATCATCATCATCATCTTCCTTTAACGTCTGTTTCCCATGCTGGCATGGGTTGGACTCTAGTATAATAATGACAAAGTTAGGTTTCTAAATTCTTCATTATTTTCAAAATTAATTGAAACAAAGGCAGTGCACTTCAACAGATTAAGATGAAATTTCTTTGTGGATTCTTCTGGATTTTGCATAGCAAAGTGACGACGCACGACTCAATGGTTAGGGTATTCGGCTCATGATTGTAAGGTTGTGTGTTCGATTACCAGTGGTACGTTGTGTTCTTGAGTAAGACACTTTATTTCACGTTGCTCTAGTCCACTCAGCAAGCAAAAATGAGTTGTACCTGTATATCAAAGGGTCAGAGCCATGTCACATTGTGCCGCACAGAATCTTCCTAAGAACTATGTTAAGTGTACACGTATCTGTGGAGTACTCAACCACTTGCACATTAATTTCATGAGCAGGCTGTTCTGTTGATCGGATCAACTGGAACACTTATCATTACCAACTGAGTTGGTACTCAGTTCTTTCTATTAGCAGAGCAAAACCTTTTAAAAATAATTTTATGATTAGTTAATTGTTATGAAAAAGCAAGAAAAGATCTAATAATTAGGTTGGGAGTTCCACAAGACATGGAAGATATAAAACTCAAATGGCTGGGAAACACAATGTTGTAATCGGTAGTTTAGAGGTGGGCCTCAACCTCTTGTTCTCTACATAACTCTCAACTGGTTCATATATTCTACTACGTTAACAATACTAAATTGTTGACCTACTAAATATCTACAACAGCCACAAGCAAGCGACAATATAATTAATCTTCCTGATGACAGTCAATCAAATCTCTTACAATAATTGAGCTCAGTCACGGCAGATTCTCGTTAAGAAGTTTACTTTAACAATCACGTGTTGCCGGTTCAATCTCATTGTGAGGCACCTTGGGTCGGTGTCTATCGTCAGGGTTATGGAATTTGGTAGGTGGAAAATGTGCGGAAGCTCATCAGATGTGTGTGTGTGTGTGTGTGTATCTGCAAAGTACAAGCAATAACTTCAAAACAATACCATGACAAGTTGTGTGTTTTGGGCCCTAATGAAGTATTGGGTTGACTGTATCTATGGGACAGGTCAAAGAGTGGTAACAAATGTTGGAATTATGCCCTATGCAAGGAACAGAAGGAATATTAAAACAATATTGAGTTCCAGTTCTTGCAGAGTGACTGACAATGGTAAAGTCAATCAAGAGATGGTAGTGACTTTAAAATGTTGAAGTTTTAATAGACTACAAACCTTTAATACCAACTTGTCTGAGGTCAACCTTTCAGTCTATGACACTAAATTGCTGTTTAAAATCTGCTCCCAACAAAATTTCATTCATGTTCCAGACATCAGCTTAAAAATTTGTTATCTTTTGCTTGTTTCAGTCATTAGACTGCGGCCATGCTGGGGCATCGTGTTGAAAAATTTTAGTCAAATGAATCGACCCCCCCCCCAGTATTTCTTTTAAGCCTTATTCTATCATTCTCTCTTGTCAAACTGCTAAGTTACAGGGAGGTAAACACACCAACACCAGCTTTGGTCGGCCTGAAGCTATAGTAGAAGACACTTGCCCAAGGTGCCACACAGTGGGACTGAACCCGGAGCCATGTGATTGGGAAGCAAACAATTACCACAGAGCCATGCCTATGCTAAAGTAAGTTATTTTACTAAATTCAATATTTTCAAAATTAGTTGAACCAAAGTCCATATATTTTAATCAAAATATGGTAACAAAAGGATTAAGATGCTAGATGATAAGACAGGGCAGATATTTATCTAGTTTTCTATTGTGTAGTCAGAAGAAGAAGAGGAAATCGCCCCCATCACAATCTTTGCAATAGAGTGAAGCCCCATTAAGTTCACGCGAGGGCCAAATGGTGGTATTAACCTGGGCAATGGGTTAAGCCTTACAACTATGAGTAGGCACGATCTATTTGGCAGCATCTGTACCCTTTACGTCAACTGAATTTCGCTCTCAGTTGTCGATGAGAGACTACTGGTAGCAGACAATCGGCTAAGTGCTGTGCAGTGGGATTGAATCCTAGAAACACATGACTGAGAAGGAAGCTTATGTCACAAGTTGGTTAGCTATCTATCCAGGAGCACTGAGCTGTTGTAGAGTATCATCCATTGTGTGGAAGACCTGGTTCCTTTAATATAAATTGCTAATCATGCAAGCATGCTCTGTAACTAATTAGTAAGGATTACTAACAATTAACATGTGAAGTGAAATATAGTTTTTTCAGACTAATGAGGAAGGGGGAAATTTCATGGAATATAAGCAGGTACAAACAAATAGTAGTGATAGCAATATAAACCGGATAAATGTTTGTTAAGATAATCAATAAATTAGTCACATATATGATAAATCATTGAACAGCAAAACTTGTTACATTTATCACTATCCTAAAATATTCCAGCAACAGGCACCGACAGAAATACAAAACCTGTGGTTAATTGAATTAATCCAGAGCAGGGCTGATTATTTATATATGAATATTTATATTTATATATATGAGTGTGTGTGTGTGTATATATATGCTGGTGACACGTTAAAAACACCCGTGCAAGTGACATGTTAAAAACACTTGTGCTGGTGACACATTAAAGGCACTCAGTACACTCTCTGGAGTGGTTGGCATTAGGAAAGACATCCAGCTGTAGAAACCAAGCCAAAACAGACTGGAGTCTGGTGCAGCTCCTCCGCTTGCCAGTCTCCAGTCAAACCGTTTAACCCATGCGAGCATGGAAAACGGACGCTAAATGATGATGATATATATACTTATATATCAATCTATCTATTTACTTTTTCATTCCTTCCTTTTATATTGCAATTAGTGAACAATAGCATTGTTGGTTATGGTCTTACCAGACCAATCATTGGTTTGCTGCATTTCTCATGAGTAAGAAACAAGGGAGTGGGTGTAACTGGATGTAGAACAAATATTACAAAAAAATGTACCTAGTACACTTCATTTAAAAAAAAAAAAAACTGGTTTTTCAACTTTCCTTTCCAATGTTCACATTTTCCCTCCAATAGGTATCAAACAGACACACAGACAGACAGACAGATAGAGGAAACATGGCCTAATAGTGAAGGTGTTGAGTTTATGGTTATAAGGTTGTGGGTTTGATTCCCGGACTGGGCAGTATGTTGTGTCTTTAAGCAACGCTCATCATTTCATGTTGCCCCAGTCTACCCAGTTGAAATGAATACTAGCTAATTGTGAGTACAGTACTCCCTCCTTTCAACTTGATGTTACACTCAGTCAAAGGTAGGATGGCCAAAAGGTGTCTATGTTTACAATTAGAGCAAGTATGGTACATGCTACAAAGTCATGCTCGCTTGTCATCATGTGTTGTGTTGCTTTGAATATACACACCTAGCTCAGAATATTGAGTACTCGTATCACAAACCCTTCAAATTACTCATGCTTCTCACTATCAAGAGGCTGGCGAGTGAGCAGAGATGCGAGGTTTGTAGCTCACTTTAGTTATGTTAAAGACATAGCTGTCTCTTTAGTGCTAGGGTCACAAAAAAATGCACCTAATACACTTTGTAAAGCAATCAGTGATAGTGAGAGGGCTACCTCTATCCCTCTATCATATTCTAATCTCTCAGTTGAAAGGTCCTTCTCTTGCAAGTTTGTGGGTGCTGGTGCCACATATGGAGCAGCCGTGCTGGTGCCACATATGGAGCAGCCATGCTGGTGCCACGTATGGAGCAACTGTGCTGGTGCCACGTATGGAGCAGCCGTGCTGGTGCCACATAAAAAGCACCCAGTACCCTCTGTAAAGTAGTTGGCATTATGAAGGGCATTCAGTTGTAGAAACCATGCCAAAACAGACAATTGGAGCATGGTGCAGCCCCCTGGCTTGCCAGCTCTGGTCAAACTGTCCAACCCATGTCAGCATGGAAAACGGACGTTAAATGATGATGATGATGATGTGTGTTTGTCCCTCACCACTGCTTGCAAACTGGTGTTGGTGTGTTTTACTTCCCTATAACTCAGTGGGTTTGGCCTCCAAAAAAAAAAAATAAGTACTGGAGTCGATTCCTTTGACTAAAAACTCTTCAAGGCAGTGCCCCAGCATGGCCACAATCTAATGACTGAAACAAGTAAAAGAGATTTTTGACCCAGAAATGCAACATCTAGGTTTGTATCATTGCTTAATCCCAAGTTAGCCCTGATCAGACAGACCTTTAATCAATGTGCTCTAGCTAAAACCATTCTACCACTTTTCAGATGACCGAACCCAAACAACAACAGTGTGTGTGTGTGTGTGTGTGTGTGTGTGTGTGTGTGTTTGTGTGCGTGCATATGTTAAGTGCACACTTATGTATGTCTATGCAGAGTGTATGCAAAAACAACAAATGAAAACCAATACACCAAAAATAATCAAAAAGCTATCAATCGATCAAAAATGTTAAAATGTTTTCCTCACCAAAACTTGTTTGAGAGTTGAAACAGTTAGTACCCAATAGATGAGATCAATATGGGTGGGGAGATGGGTGAAGATGGGGGTAGTTGAAGTAAATGGGAGCCAGGAGTTTTATTAAGCTTTTTTTTTTGTAGTCAGCCTTCTGATGCAAAATCTATAATATGCAACTGGTGAGGCTGTGTGGAAAGAAGCTTGCTCCCCAACCACATCGTTCCGGGTATAGCCCTATTATGTGGCACCTTGGGCAAGTGTTTTCTACTATAGCCTCAGATCAATTAAAGCCTTGTGAGTGGATTTCGTAGACGGAAACTGAAAGAAGCCTGTCATATATATATATATAAAGTAACTTACAATTAAACGAGAATGATGGAAGGATTCAATCTTTCTGATTTCTGGTGTGTGTGTGTGTGTGTGTATATCTGTGTCTGTCCTTTACCACCGCTTGACAACTGGTGTTGGTGTGTTTACGTCCCTGTAACTTCGCAGGTTGGCAAAAGAAACTGATAGAATAAGTACCAAGCTAAAAAAAATATAATGATAATAAGTACTAGGGTCGATTCATTCGACTAAAAATTCTTCAAGCCAGTGCTCCAGCATGGTCACAGTCTAATGACTGAAACAAGTAAAAAGCAAACAGGAAAAATAGTATACAGGTAACAAGAATTTATTAATTTCTTTGAAAGCTGAGGTCTCCATCTGTTGATTCTTTGACATTTCTCTGAAAATCAGAGTAGCATCAGAAGGAAGACTCAGATGGCTACACTCCGAGTCCTTTCTCTTAGCACTTATTTCTTGGTTTAATTTATGCTAAATACTGAGGCCATAAATGTGTGTTCTACTCTTTTTGCATATGTCTATGTCCCTTGGCTGCTCAAGATAGTTTAGGACAATTGTTGTGTTGATGATTACTACTGAGGTAGAAACACATATCCATGGCTGTCCCCTTGTCTCCCCAGGCAATAAGCCTGTCCTTCTTCCTTAATGACATACCAACATTGGAGAATTCTGTGGGTCTTAATTACTAATTAGTAATTATGATACATCCTCTAGGAAGAGGAGGAGGAGATCATTTTAATAAATCAGGACCTTATATTGTATCAGTGCTACTCAACCACTTTTTACCTATGTACCCCTTTGATACCCATTTTACTCGAATGGACCCTTATAGCTATTCTTTCTTTTACTTGTTTCGGTCATCAGACTGCGGCCATGCTGGGGCAAAACCTTGAATTTTTAGTCGAATGAATCGACTTCAGTACTTATTGTTTCAAGCCTGGTACTTATTCTATCGATCCTTTTTGCTGAACCGCTAAGTTATGGGGACATAAACTAACCAACACAGGTTGTCAAGCGGTGGTGGGGGACAAACACACATAGATACACACACACACACACACATATATATACAATGGGCTTGTTTCCGTCTACCAAATACACTCACAAGGCTTTGGTCAGCCCGAGGCTATAGTAGAAGATACTTGCCTAAGGTGCCATGCAGTGAGACTGAACTCAGAACCATGTGGTTGGGAAGCAAGCTTCTATTTAGAAAATCTTATTATATTTTTATAATTAAATATTACTAGGAATTGTGTTAAAAAAATTGTTAAAATATTTGGTGTATAAGCAATTAATTGCAGAAAAATTTTAACAAAATCTTATATGGACCCCCAGGGGTTCATATGTCACCCCACCCCACCCCAGTTGAGAACCACTGTTATATAGTATTTGATATACCTGTTGCTGTTCAAACACATGCTACTGGGCCTTGCCAGCTAACTCATTCTTGTTTAACAAACAGACATCTACTGCTTTGGCATTCAAAGAACACACACACTGCTATTAATAATAATGATGACGATGATGATAGTAGTGGATGGTGGTGGGGTGATAATGGTGCGAGAAAGTAAATTTCACAGTCTGCATAGATGGAGACATTGCCTTGGAATATATAAATAAAAAAAGAAAAAAGCAGAAGTAACCTCAAAGATAAAGTGAGTCAGTGAGATGTGTGTGAATACAATTATTGATTGGTTGTGTTTGTTAGAGGAAGGTCAAGGTCTATAGAACTGGGTATATATTGTTGTTAGATGGTGGCTTATTGGAGAGAGAGAGAGAGGTGGGGGGAAAGTAAGCAAGAGAGTAGCAAGAAAAGACTTCATTACAAAATATTAAGTATAAAACCAAACTGTGTAGAGAGGCAATAATATTGCCATAATGACTGTTAGTCATACTAATTACTTGCATTCTAACAATTGGAATTCTCACAGATCTGTCATCATCATCATACTCCTTTAACGTCCGTTTTCCATGCTAGCATGGGTTGGACGGTCTGACCAGAGCTGGCAAGCTGGGGGGGGGGAGGGCTACACCATGTGCTGTTTTTTTCAGTCATCAGACTGCAGCCATGCTGGGGCACCGCCTTCAATTTTTAGTTGAAATGAATCGACCCCAGTACTTACTTTTTCAAGCCTGATATTTATTCTATCGATCTCTTTTACAAAACTGCTAAGTTACGGGGATGTAAACTAACCAACACCGGTTGTCAATCGGTGGTGGGGGACAAACACAGATATAAGGACACACACACATAGATATCATCATCATCCTTTAACGACCATTTTCCATGCTGGCATATATACATATATATGCGCGGCATGGCTGTGTGGTAAGAAGCTTGCTTCCCAACCACATGGTTCTGGGTTCAATCCCACTGCGTGGCATCTT
>JAOPUL010000001.1:146588538-146613534 GCA_027564515.1 Octopus rubescens | reverse complement strand
AATTTGAGGGATAGGAAAAAATAATTAAATATCAAGTATATATGTTATTAAATTTGAATATATTATATTAATTACTGAGAGCTGTTTAGTTTTCATCCAAAATTATAGATTTAAAAGAAAAAAATATAAATCCATAGTTAGATTTAAGATATAATCTTATCAAAGTCAAATATAATATCGTACTAAAGTGAGTCGAGACCCAATTTAGATGACTTACGTATTCATTTCAAATGACCAAACTCACTCGACAGCAGAGTTTAAAAAACCGTTGGAGGTTGTTTACAACTATGAACAAATTGTTTGACCAACCAGCTGGTTTGATCGGTATTTCAAAAAAATAAAAATAAAAATAACACTAAATGTAGTATGAGTTATGAAGTAGAAAATTGAGGTATATAAATAAACAAAAATAGAAAATACATAAGAGTATTAAAATGGTGTACATAAAATATATCAGAATATTAAATTGGTAGTAGCGAAATTATTACGATAGAAATGCTCATCCTAACGATAAAAATGTATATATATATATATATATATATATATATGGTTACTAGCGAAAATACCTCACACTAGAATCTTATATTTAAGAACCACAACACACAAATATGAAAGTAAAACAGGAGAATTACTGCAGCAAATAGGCATACTGGAAGACGACTGACGAACTGGGTGTATACGTGAGGAATTCGAATAGCGTAAATAATCCTTATTTGTCGACAAATGTGTAATACGAAGCTAAATAGAATTTAAATCCACGCTACACTCAGCGAAACAAATGTATTTTCATTATTAGAATTATTAGAATTAATATATATGTAGCTGATTGAACTAGGGACACCCCTAACTCAAAAATAAGTAAGTAGAGACTTCCATTTAATTTACACGGAATTACTGTATAATATGTTATAAATGTATAATATCTGAGGTGCAGGTTCCACCCAACCAAGACTAACCCCTCTTACACTTATGTATGTATATATAATATATATATGTACATGAGGAATATATAATATGATGATTAGAATAATGTTTCTTGGTGAAACTCTATTAATTCTTTCTAATTTTGGCACAAGGCCAGCAATTTCGAGGGGGCGGGGCAAGTCAAATACATTGACTTCTGTACTCAAATGACACTTATTTTATCAAACCCGAAAGAATGATAGGCAAAAATCGACCTTGGAAGAATTTGAACTCAGAACATAAAAAACCAGAAGAAATGACGCTAATCATTTTGTTTAAACTGTATTAATCAATTAATTAATGTATATATATATACCTTATATTCCAGCTGGAGAAGATGGACAGGTGAAGATTTGGTCAAAGCAAAGGATGTTAAGGTGTACTTTAGTTCAGAACAGTAAGTTGACTTCTTCTTTTATATCATTGTTAAAAGCAAGCATGGCTTGTGTGTGGTTAAGAACTTTGCTTTCCAACCACATGGTTTCAGGTTCAATCCCACTGTGTGGCATTTTGGACAAGTGTCTTCTACAATTGTCTAAGATTGACCAATGCCTTGCGAGCGGATTTGGTAGACAGAATCTGAAAGAAGCCTATTGTGTGTACATATATATATATATCATCATCATCATCATCATCATCCTTTATCGTCCACTTTCCATGCTAGCATGGGTGGGACGGTACCACAGGAGCTGGCCAAGCTGGAGCCTGCACCAGATTCCTGTGGATTTGTTTCGGCAGGAGTTTACAACTGGATGCCCTTCCTAAGACCAACCACTTCACAGTGTGGACTGGGTGTTTTTAAGTGTCACCTGCACTGCCAGGATTTCCAGGTACCTGCAAGATATAAGGAGGGAAAGGGGAAGAAAGGGGAGGGAGCTTTTGGGAAGGTTATAGTGATAGATACAGGTGTCTTGCAGTAGAGGGAGCACTGGTTACCTGGCCAGAGAGAGAGAGAGAGAGAGAGAGAGAGAGATCTGAAAGGCGAGAAGGTGCCCCAGACAAATGCTGGGTATTCTAAGTCAGAATACAGATGGGTTGGCTAAGTGGAAGAGGTAAAGAGAGGGGTGAGGGATGTATGTGATGGCAGGTCAGACCCTTGGGGCTCAAGTATCTTGGACATAAGTGGTAGGATACTATGAAGAGTGGGCAGGTGATTAGGAGTCACTGACTTGGGTATGTATAGCAATGGCATAGGGACAGGGGTGCGGGGCCAGGATTGGGAGTGAGAGCAGGGCAGTGTATTGAGCTGTGGGGTAGGAGGCGGGGTGGAATGGCTACAGGATAGCAATGACGGGGACCGGCAAGAAATCACAAACCTCTCCCCCACATCCCATCTGCCCAACACCTCCCACCTGTGCTCACCATCCACTGTATTACCCTCCTCTCCATATCCCAGAAGTCAAACCAGCATTGCAAACATGGCTATAACCTTGCCTATGCCTATAGCCACTGCTGTACCTGATAATAGAAGTGATTTTTATGCTAAAATTTATTTCTTTGAGTTATTACATTTCAATGATTGATATTCATTTGATTATTCACGAAATGTGTTGGAAAAATTATGAGCACTTAGCTAAATGCCTTACAACATTTAGCTTCATCCTCCTACAACACTTTGAGTTGAAATCCTGCAAGGGTTACTTCACCATTCAACCTTTCTGGATCAATAAAATATATTTAACCTTCTGCACACTTAGGTGCCATGTGTCGCCATAGAGTTTTGTCCCTTGTATTGTGTTGCATAGTAAGGGGAGAAAACTCGTGGTGATATGAATTTTTATCCAGCATGCTACAAGTTAACCATCTTCTTCTAAAGAGGATTGGTTATGTACCTAATCAAGAGAAATCAATAAAATATTTCATGTTTATTCTAGAACAATTGAGAGATGATGTACTTGACTATTATCAGAAAACATTTCAAAATCTACTTAAATTTTTTTTAATTACAACTTAGAAACTAAATTTCTTATTGGTTATCTTTTCAATTAATTGTATTCTTGTTAACTTCCTAGGAAACTATTTCTAAAAAACTGGACAGCCAGACTGACCCTGAGCAGTATTTAACTAATTTATATGATCTTTATACAAGGTAATCTTATTCATTATTTTTTCCTTCTTTTCTTCAAATTATCACAAAATTAATTATAATTTTCAGGCCTTACTTTTTGAGTGTATATTTGCTATCTCTATATCCATGCTTCATTTTGATTGGTTTCATCTCCACTCGTTATCCCTGAATGTATATATAGCCACTGTCTAGATTTGAACTGATAGGCTTTATTTTTAAAACAAAAGTAATAATGTTATTCATTATAAACATTGAATTGAAACCAAAAAGAAACCCAGCTAATTGACAGAACACAAACCATATATCTATTCTTTGTTGGGCAACAGCATTACATTAGAGAGCATCTATCATTCAATCTCAAATTTGATATTATAACTGTACTTTCAGTAGGACTGTTCCTCTCTTTTTTTGTTTTATTAAAAGCATAGTTAATTCATATGAATAATAACATTCTTATCGACTAAGCTACTTGTTAAAAATGAAATTATATGTAACTACCTGTCAACACATGACAAGGATATCTGACATTTATTTACAGTGTTTAAAAGGTTAACTCTTGATACTAAGCACTGACAGTGGGAAAAACACATATTCTTTTTAGTTTTAAATGGAATTTAACAATAGTCAGTATGTAACACAAAGTACATAACTAGTTATGTTTTGTCCTCTCATTGTAACATATTACCACTATTGGTCATCACCATTTTCTCTTAGTTTTAAGGAAGTTGCTGTAAAGCAAATGTTGTACCAAGAGTTCTGTGTATCTGAATAAAACAATTTCTCTACTTCTTATATTTTTGCCATTTTAAACCGATTCTTTTGTTTGTTATTTTTCAGGACAGCTAAGTTATCAAATGACTTATCCAAGTTCAAATTGAGTAATGACAGTTCTTTTCTAAATAAACAAACAAAAAGTATTTTTCACAAACATCTTGAAGCATATATAAGGTAAAGCTTTAGAATTATTATTTAGTCCTCTTTATTTATCCTTCCCTACTATTATTATTACTATTGAATTAGATGATATGGATATGCTAATCATAGTTGTGGATTCTAATGTTGCCACCACATGGTTTCAATATTTCTTTTCCCATGGGTTGGATGGGTCTACAGCACAACATATCATTAGAGTTAATCCATCACTCAGTTTAACACCACTTCCTGACTATGGATTCTACTCTGTTGCAAGCATTTGGGGCCAGCTCTCTGCTTTAAGTATAATTTCCTCTCCTCTATTCTCACCATTTTCAAAGACCCTGAGAAGATCACAGGTTCAGCCCCTCCTCTTGTGATTAAACCATAAAAATTACTTTTAAAATCCTGTATCATCTTCTCATTGGGTTCCTACATCCTGAGATCTATCTTCACCATTTCCAGTGTCTTCCTCAGTTTACAGATAATTAATTAAGTCATTGTTTAAACTAGATATTTAAACATAGATATAACTTCACAATTTACAGGGTCAAATTAATGGAAGCCTTTAAGATGATTTTTTATTTTTATTTTAGCCATGAAATTAAATTTCTGTATGAACGTTGTTCATTAGTATTGCAAAGATATTATAATAGTAAAAACCATCAGAAAAAGAAAATCCAGTCTGGTGGGTAAGTATTCCATTAATTGTTGCGGTGTTTTATCTAAGTTTACATTTGTCCTTGTATAGACTGTGCTGCTTTCTTTTCGTTGATTTCTAACTTTGGTACAAAGCAAGAAGTTTTGGGAGAGGGTACAGTCAAATGAAATCCAGTAATTAACTGATACTTATTTGCTGAGCCCCATAAGGATGAAAGGTAAGGTCAGCCTTGGTATGATTTGGACTAAATAAAGGAATGTAACTAAATACCACAAGGCATTTGACCCATTTATCATTCAAACATTTCTCACATCACTGCGTGTGCTTTTGTTTTATTATTAGATAGTCTGAGGGAAAGAGAAGTGATCATTGCTTTTTCAATTCCTCAGAGACTAAAAGAAGGGTAAGAAACTGAGATTAACACAATTAGTATTTAGTGCCCTCAATTGGAACTCATCTTTTTCTTGCTTATTATGCACAGAAAGAGTATAAATGTAAAAATACTCCATCTCAGATGTGTGAGCAGTTCTCACTCTTGTGCAAGACATCTTTATGTTCTACAGAGGATTCCTGAAACTTTATCATTATTATCACTTTTGGATCACTAAAGACTGAATCTTTAGCATCATTTTTGCTATAATTTTGCTAACATTTGTTAATTTTCTCCAGACTTTCCTTTGATCATTTTTCTTTTATTTATATTCACAATATTTACACAATAGCACAAAATCTTCAAAGTGATACGGTAAAATCAGGTGAAAGGTGTCAAAGATATACAAAGTTCTGTAATTTTCATTTAATTACAAATTTAAAAAACTGAAATATATGCCTGAATGTTCGAGTTTAGTTTTTATTAGTACTGTCAAACCATCTAACCCATGCCAACATGGAAAACGGATGCTAAATGATGATGATGATATAAACAGATTGACTAAGTTTATATAACGCTTGATGCTGCTGGAAATCAATGTAATCTGTTATGACTACATTAAATAAATTTCTAGCGAAACAATTGTTGCAAATTGCTGTCTGTTATTTATTGTAATTTATGCTCAACCGAGGGTTCACAGATAAATTGAATCAGTGGTAAATAATTAGAATTGGAATACCCAAAAACTATATTATGGGTTATTTCACTGTCAATTGGTGGCATCATATATATTACGTATGATTAAGAAATTTGCTTCTACTTAGATCACCTAGTGGCATGTACGGTTTAGTTTGTCATCTGAGAAGTGATGAACTTCATTTCAGGAATGTTATTATTAATAACTACATCTGTGAATCTGTTACATTCCAAAGACTGTCAGAAATTTCACTCTAATATTTGCAGAACAAGGAAAAAAAATATGAGTATATGAAAAAAGGAAAGAAAATATACTGTATACAATCTGAAATATTTTTTATTCATCAGTACTAATAACTAATCTCAAATATTTAGGCGTATATTTCATAGTTTGGAATTCAATCCCACTGCATGGTGTCTTGGGTGAGTGTTTTCTACTCAAAGCATTGAGTTGTGAAATTTGTGAGACAAAGTGTGTGAAGCCGGGAGGGTTTGCTCTTGTTCTTGGATGGTAGGCATAATCAGTAGTTTAAATTAACACAACCATCTGGCCATTAGCTACATTTAGCACAGTCCCCTCTGTTGCAAATATTTGGACCTTGTCTATGATTTAAGGATTATTTCTTCCCTTTCTCCTATCAGTCTTGAAGGCTTTGAAAAAAGGTACATGCACTACTACACTCCTCCCAAAAATTTGTTATGTAATTTCAGTTCCAACTTGTGCTTGTGTTTTGTGTGTGTGTGTGTGTATATATGTGCAGGTGAAGGTTTGTGGTTAAGAAGCTTACTTCCTATCCTTGTGGTCTTAAGTTCAGACCTACTGCGTAGCACTTTGGGCAAGTGTCTTCTACTATAGCCAAGGGCCAACCAAAGCCTTATGAGTAGATTTGCCAAACAGAAACAGAAAAAAGCCCATCGTATATGTATGTATGCGTGTTTGTGTGTACCCTTCTAGACATCACATGATGGTTCTAGATGAGCATCATCGTCGTACAACCGAGATTATTCATTTCTAATCTGCCAGGAAAAATATCTAGCTATGACAAAATATTACCTTGCTTGGAAACAAGAGAGGGTTGGTGACAGGAAGGGCTTCCAGTTGTAAAACATCTGCCTCAAATTCCATCTGACCCATACAAGCATGGAAAAGTGGACATTAAATGATGATAATAAATATATATATTTACAGCCATTCTTCTATGTTGGCCTGGGTTACACAAATATATAGTATGGAAGCATTGTTTTACAGCCAAATGCCATTCCCTTCTTGTCACTAACTTATACTTGTTTTTCAAGTAAGAGAGTTTGTGAAAGTACAGAGATGCCAGATGATTTGTTGTTAACAACTAACTTTCAACAAACATCAACTATGGCTCAGCAATTTTCCATGCAGAGCATAGAATGTAAATATTCACACATGCACACACACACTCATACTTACACACACACACACACCCCTCTTTGTAAAGTTTCCATCTACCAAAGGCATTGGTTGACTCAAGGCTAGTGTGGAAGACACTTTGAGCTGCTTAACCACACAGCCATGCCTGCACCTTTAAATATGTGTCTGTCTCTGTGTTAACACTCACACATACACACTCACGTATAGCATCTGTTGAAACAATTTAAAATACAAAAAAAATATTCAGAAAAGATGAGGTTAACAGCCAGATTTTTTTTTTTGTTTTGCATTTGCATTTGCCTGAAAATTGAAATAGACATTTGTTTTGTCGTGAATACAATTTTGGCATCAATTGTGATGTTGCTCCATTTTTTCCTTCTAGTTTCCGGAGAGAATTTCAGGCTGTGATTAGTACTGTAAATATCAATATAGGGCCAACCATTGAGAATTATGGAGGTGAAATATTTCTCTCACAAGAATTAGCAATGAATATTTTACAGGAAACAAAGTTAGCTTTTAAGCGCTGCAAAGTTGTAAGTACACTTTTACAGTAATTCATTTTGATTTATCTTTTAGACTGCGGCCATGCTGGGGCACGACCTTGAAGAATTTTAGTAAAACAAATCAACCCCAGTACTTATTTCTTTTTTAGGCTTGATTACTTATTCTATCAGTCTCTTTTGCCACAGGTCTGTTTGATGAGGACTGACCTGGGACAAAACGATAACAAATGAAATATAAAATTGTTTTCTGTAACTGACTTGTGTCCTCATATGTCTCTGCTCTGGTCTTAACTTGTTTCAAATTTGATATAAGCTATTTACTACATATAAAAAAAATAATAAATGGGCGATCGACTTTCATCAGATCAGACCTAGGAAACAATGTTTTCCGCTGGTCTTTCAATTGCTAATGCTATCTAATGGTCGCAACTCCAGGTAGAAGGAGCAACGTGAAAATAAAGTGTCTTTCTCAAAGACACAATGCATCACCCGGTCTGGGAATCGAACTCACAACCTCACGATTGTGAATCCAATTCTCTAACCACTAAGCCATGTGCCTTCACTAATGATGGTGTAAATCAGAGGGTTTACATTTTATAACCTACATTATTAAATTTATTCCATACAAGAAAGCTGGTAACAAAGAATGTCAGCTTGAAGCCAAACATGGGATGGAGTCTAAAATCATGAAATGTGTAAATTGTACAAACTGTTCTGAAATGAAACTGATGACAATAAAGATAAGTTTCTTGCTGGCTACAAACCTATTTATAACCGGGGCTATCACAAAAGATTAGATATTGTAATAAATACTTTAAAATAAACATAATCATTCCCCCACCACTCTGTCACCCCACTCATTTCGAAAGGAAACAGATGTTCAATAAATCATAAAAATGAAAATACTATTAAAATATTATTAGAAAAGAAAAACGATATCTTTTACCTGACCTAAGGAATATTAGTGCTCAATTTGATAATGGTGAGATCATTTATAGAAAAAAATAATTGTCATACTAAATATTTTAAACTCCTGACAACATGGAAGGAACATGGATGTTAAATGATGATGATGACTAACTAAAAACAAACATATTTTTCTGACACTAAAATATAAAAATGAAATTTGAGGTGTCAGAAAATGTGTTAATTAGGAGAACATTTTCATAATTAACATCACCCTACCTCCAAAAAAAAAACCCCAAAAAAACCAGCAGTTGCTTATTGATGACAGAAAATACTTGAAATTTTGTGTATTTCTGTGTCTATGCTTCATGTGCTAAGCAATTGGCAATCAGTTTTTCAACTCTTAACAATAGATTTATACTTTTCAATAAATAGCATTCAGCAACCTTATTCTTACAATTCACAAACATTCTGACGTCAATAAAATAAAGTAACATTCAAGTGTACTGAGTGTGATAACATCTCTCCTAAAATTTCAGGCCTTGTTCCTATGTCAGAAACAATATGTTTTTCATTATAGTAGTTTCTCTGTTTTATGTCAGCAACTTCATACTCTCAGCTAATCCACCAGTCTGCTGTGGATTTTGTTTGTATTTACCACAGTCAGTTCAAAAGAGCCACCTGTCACTCCATTCACAGAGTCACAAAGTATTGTAACTTGACCTGTACTTGTCTCACTTACAGAAAGTGTCTGTTTCTATCTTTCTCTCTTCTCTGTTGGGAGAAGCTTTTGACCTCCCCTCTCATTTATTCTCTCTTTCAGTTGAGAAATAAAAGAAGTTCTCATAGGTTAAAGGTTAAAGATTATTAAATTATTAATATCCATACACAGTGAATCCTCATAAACTATGTACTGTAAGTAGGAAAGGGTGTCCATTTTAGCTGAGTGTGCATTTGAAAACAAATTACATGATTGTTTCATACTGCAAGAACAGAATCTTATGAAGAAAATAATTTCCAGTTAATGAGTTATTGATGAATTTATACATAACTTCTGACTGCAAAAATATGTTTATAAGAGGGAAAATGTGAAAGTGAATAAGAAAGTCTTATAAGAAAGAAGCAAGGAAAGGAAGGGGTGAACATATTTGAATAGTAGGTGAATTAAGATGCTAGTTAGTTAGGGAGTGCTGAATATTAAAAAAGAAAGGGTATATTTGTTAGCTGTAAGAGTGAATAACAAACAGGATGTGTACTGATGGAGTGTCATTCATATTTAGTACTTATATTTCTCACTCTGCCATTATCCTCTCAATTGCCTTGTATGTATCATAATACAGCTAGTTGTAGGGTGTGCAATGCTATCTCAGATCTACTGTGGCAATGTTTCATATGATTCCAGATTAAATAGACTGGAGTCTGGTGCAGCTTGCCAGTTTCCAGTCAAACCGTCTAACCCATGCCAGCATGGAAAACAGACGTTAAATGATGATGATGATTGATGACAGGAAGGGCATCCAGTTATAGAAAATCTGCCTCAGTATATTCGAATACTACCCAGCCCATGCAAGCTTGGAAAAATGAATGTTAAAACGATGAGGATGATTATGCTATTTCTAATGAAATACACTGCCCATGACTTTCAGTTTGAAAAGAATCAAGCATTTAGCTGAGTTAAGTAATATAACTTTTATCGTTATCAAGACCATTTCAAAATAAAACTTATAGTGCCAATGTAACTGAACAAAAAGTTCTAATATGAAATTATAACGGACGGTTTAATTCAAATAGTTAATGAAAGGTTCTTTTATGTAATTAAGAATGTTTGTCTATGTAGCTGTCCTAGATGCAAGCAACACTGTAGTGTAGAGTACATTCCTATGAGAAAGGAAAAGGTTATGAATATTCCTGTATTTGATACAACGGAAGTTACGGTCCTGAAAGGTTCTTGTAAAAAAAAAAATTCCGTTTATTATATTTTGGATCCTTAACTCCGTACCCTTTGCTTCCCACAATGGCGGAATAGCTATTTTAAAGCTCCGCTGTTTCTAGCAGGTCTTACAGCCATATAGATGATCCCTTGTGACTTGTTCGTTTATAAGCAGGTTATATATTTGATCTGTAATACACGCAGAAAAATTAAGCTTTCATGCCGATCTAATTTTATACAAATATTTTATAGACACACAAGTTTTTAAGTCATGTGTTTGAAGACGATTTTTTTTCTTTTGAAATTTCTATTTAGTAGTGTGGTGGTGGTGATGGTGAGGACAGAGTTAGAGCCATTCACTCTCTCTTTCTCTCGATCTGTCCCAGAGTGTTTCAGTCGTGACGTTGGCAGTGTGGACCAGGACGACATCTGGTGGTCACAACCTGACTACCAATTCAAGAACAACAACTCTGCACGGAAATCTTTAATATGTAACAAACGAAAAAAAATCATATCCGCTAAACTAAATATCCTTTATAAATAAAATATTTTCTTACACATTTTTTTCGCTTCACTTTTCTATATTTCAAAAATTGTGATTAAATTTTGTAAAATTTAAACTTATTGGGCAGAATTCAGCGGAAATAGTCGCCATCTATGAGGTAAAGGAAGATTGAAGGAGAGATAACTCTATGAGTCTGTGTTTTTAAAGATGTTGCTGTTGCTGTGTCTTCTTCCAAACCGAATATCACAAACAGAAATTGGACCAAACTCTTTTTACTACCAAGCAAACGGATTATTTTACCTTTAATTTAATTGCCTTATGAGGCTAGTTTCACACTCATTCTTTTTAGTTTCTTTCTGCTTTGATTTTTAGGGTTTGTTTCACTTTCTTTTAACCTTATACTTTCGTCCCACTCCTTGCCTCTTTTTTAAAACAAATATTTGTCTAAATTTCATTTCCTATATCGGCCTGCTCTTAAAAAAAGAAAAGAAAAGAAAAACCTCTTCTGATCAATATATTTTATAATTCTATCCTCTCCAATTACTTTCAGTTTTCAATATACATTCACTTTGTTTCTGTCACATATAACAAATATTCTCTTAGCTTCGCTCTTTATAACATCTCTCTATCTACATCTACACTCAACTTTCATAGCAACATATCTTCAAAACAATATTTCTCGTAGCATTCAAATATTTTCTTGCAGTTTAATATTAAACGAAAAACAAAACAAAACAAAAATTAATTAAAATAATGACGATGACTTCTAACTCCGATGAAGAGAAATTCTGCAAGTTGTTCGTAGCTCGACTGAGTTCGGACACATCTGAGGAGTCATTGAAAAACTATTTTCAAACTTGGGGAGAGGTTGCTAAATGTGTTATCGTAAAAAATCCATCCACAAACCAATCTAAAGGGTTTGCTTTCGTCACATTTGTATGTCCAGAAGCACTGGACAAGGTCCAAGAAGCTCGGCCGCATTGCATCGACAACAGAAAGTTGGACACCAAACGAGCCATTCCGCAAGATGAGGCGCCTGAAAATAAAGTTAGCGTCAGTAAAATGTTCGTTGGTGGCATCAAAGAAGACAGCACCGAGGATGAAATTCGAAACACATTTTCGCCTTATGGTGAAATTGAGAAGATTGACATGATCAGGGATAAGGGTACTGGCAAGTTTAAGCGGTTTTGTTTTGTTACCTTCACTGACTATGATAGTGTAGACAAGTGTGTCATTAAGAAACATTTTGAATTATCAGGAAAACAGGTAGAAGTGAAGAAAGCTGTTTCCAAGGACGAACTTTTAACTGGCCGCGGCAGTGGTGTTGCTGCTTATAGTCGTGTGTTGAACCCATATGGACGAGGTGCATTTCAAGGGTATACAAGTCCTTACGGGTATGCGGGTGCGAGCGCTGCTGGATGGTATGCATATCCAAGTGGAATCGCCAACTATACCAGTGATGCTTATGGTACTAATTTCTCTTGTCCCTATGGTAACGGCTTAGGTGGTGGCCCAACTCGTGGTCGCGGCAGTTTCACTCCACGTGGCTCTGGCCCATACGGGGGTTGGTGAAAACTTTATTAATTTTTATTTTTATTTTTTTTTGAATTGACAGTTTTTCAGTTTTGTTTTTGTTTTTATTATTTCCGAAGATATCGTTATATACAGATGGTTACCATGTTGTATCTCCTGAAAAACCATGTTTTTTTTTTTTTTTGAATCTGAGGTTACGCACAGTTTTTTTTGGCTGACAACCATGTTGGATTTGGTGAAGGCTACAGGTTTTTTTTTGTGTTTAATTAATACCAACTGTGAAAGTGTGATGGGTTTTTTACTCCCCAACTTTGACTCTATTATGGACGGTTGTCTACTCAGAAAATCCGTCACACTTAACCTGTTTTGTAATGAATAATCTGACAAAAAAAAAAAGCCATCATCGCTAATCACTTACAAATCCAATATCACACCCAGCACGCACAAACACGCCTAAACACACATATACATACGCACACACACACACACACATATATATATATACACATACACAAGGTTATACTAATGTATATTTATGTGTGATTTGTTTTTAAAAGTAAAAAAAACAATTGACTGGATATGATATCTTCAAAGATTGTTTAAAACAAAACTTAAATGATGACAATGTTGTTCTCTCACGCGCACACACACACACACACGTATATATACATACATGCATACACACATACAAGATGGAGATGTTTCCATATTTTTTTATAATTTTTTGAACTTGTGTAAATATTTCATTTTGAAAAATAGAAAAAAAAAAGAGAAGAAAATTGCAGCATCTTTTTGTCTGAAACAATTTCTGGGGTGAGATTATACCCCTCCTCTCCAATTTATGTTTTTTTTTGTTTATTATTATTATTATTATTATTATTATTCTGAGTTCAAATTCCGCCTCGGTTGACTTTGCCTTTCATCCTTTCGGGGACGATAAAATAAGTACCAGTTTAACACTGGGGTCTGGCAGAATCGTTAGCACGCCGGGCAGAATGCTTAGCGGCATTTAGTCCATCTCTACGTTCTGCGTTCAAACTGCGCCGGGGTAAACTCTGCCTTTCATCCTTCCGGGGTCGATAAAATAAGTACCAGTTTAACACTGGGTCGATGTAGTCGACTAAACCTCTCCCCCGAAATGGCTGGCCTTGTGCCTAAATCAGAAACCATTATTATTATTATTCTAAGTTCAAATTCCTCCGAGGTTGACTTCGCCTTTCATCCTTTCGGGGACGATAAGATAAATACCAGTTACGCACTGGTCGATGTAATCGACTAATCCTCCCCCAAATTTCAGGCCCTGTGCCTATAATAGAAAAGATTATTAATATTATTATTATATTATTATTATTATACGAGTTTCTGCAATATCCATTTGATTCATTTTGTCTCGCCGCCTTCCTTCCGCAATACAGACACTTTTTATGTCCCTCATTTTCTGTTTTTCGTTGAATAAAACAAAACATAAGTGAACCACAGTTTCAAAAAACAGTGACTGCTAGTGTATATTAGAGCGAGATTTGTATCAATAAATTGAAATAATTCTTATTGACCAGTTATTTTCTCAAAATTTGGTAGATGAGTTATCAATATACATACATATATTGTGAGTAATATATATATATACACACATTCTCTCATGGCACTTACGTCCGAAGGTAAGTCATCTCATAAGATGGAAACCCTGGTTTAATCTCTACCTAATCAAATAATCAAGGTGTAATAGCATATTAATTCATCGATTTATTAAATCAATAAATTAATATGCATCAGATTGACCTGGAAAAGTCCAAGATCGTAAAACTGGCAAATGTTTGATTTTGGTTTTCATGGATACTCTCAGCATAGCATAATACCTGACTTCGAAACATTGGTGTTCCTCGTGAATGTTGGAGCACTTCCTTAAAAAGACATTTCTAGTGTGTGTGTTTAACATTATACATATATATGAGGTAGCTACAAAGTATCCTGAAAATGATTTGGCAATGTTTTCTTGCCAGATTCTGTCATACTCCTTTTGGTGCCAAGTTTTGTGACAGAGCACTGATTGACCTATCTATTATGCTAAGCTTTGCATTAATCTATCAGTCAGCTAAAGAGTACTCTTCTACCTACGGAGTACTTCTCTTGATTCTTGTCATAAATACTTAATACTTTATGTGAACAATTAGATTGATCAAAGCTGATGGACTTTTTGACTGAGAGTTAACTAGAATTCAACAAGGCAACCCACAGAATGAGTGGTTGTAAGTTGAATAAGCACTACTAACCATTTGTTAGATCCCCACTTACGACTTTTGTGACATTTTTCGGAAAATACTTTTTTTGTTTAGGGAATTCCATCGTCTAGTATCTGATGAATGGTTAAGTTATCTTTGATGGCATTACTTTCTAAGCAGTATTTCACTCC
Source organism: Octopus rubescens (assembly GCA_027564515.1). NCBI lineage: Eukaryota > Metazoa > Mollusca > Cephalopoda > Octopoda > Octopodidae > Octopus > Octopus rubescens. The sequence goes on along the minus strand of JAOPUL010000001.1, from coordinate 146,598,675 downwards.
TTTCCTGGGAAAAAAGTGAAAAAGATCTTGGTTAAACTGACCAAGATTATCTTGGGAGTTGACTATGATAACCAATTTTTTCTTGGTACTACTCATCAGAAATATGTTCCTTGGCAATACAATCGGGAATGTTTTGATGAGCAGGGATGATGACAATGTTCTTGCTGCAAGAATGAAAGTCTATTCTCAGTTATCTTGTAAATCTTCCAACACTCCTGTATTTCTAGAAGGGATTTACATCGTAGTCTGTACAAGAAGTCCGCTGCAACTGGCACCCTCTTTCTATGTATGTTGTTTATAAAAAAAAAAAGCATAGATTGATATAATAATGTTTATTGTTTTGGTGCAAAATTGTCTTGAGTTCTTGATAGGGCAATCTTCTCAGATTACCATGCAATGCAAAAAAAAAAGAATATCCCTATTCTTTATGGTCTTTCTAGTGAAGTCCCCTGTATTGTTGGAACTATATAGTGCACATGTTTGTTTCATTGAATTAGATTTGTTCTGCAACAATAACCTATTTCCTAGTTGTGTTGTATGACTTCTGAATGAAGGCTGTTGACATATATATATATACATACACACACACACAAAGTAACAAGTTTTTCGAATAACTCCATTTAGTTATGATTTACTGCCACTTTTCGTTAATGACTTATAGATTCTGAGTTTTTTGGGAGGTTAGAGTCAAAACCTGGTCTGCCTACTCAGCTAAAGAAAGGATTAAAATGGTTTGTTTCATTCTCTAAGAACCACTAAGTCCCATTTTACAAATAATTGGCTTATAAACCAGCAACTTTTTCATTTCTGTGTTTTGTTAAAGTGGTACAGCATTTTAGTATTTCTTCCTTTAACGTGCCCTAAATGTAGGAGTTACTAACATAGCACAGTTAGAATAGTTTAGTCCCATTAGTAACATCCTACTTCTCTAATAATTTTTTATTACTAAGTTTGAGAAAAGAATAGGGGAAAAGCTCCAACCTGAGAAAATTATTTCAGCTAAGTGGGTTGTGAACATATGAATGAGTGAAAGCAGTTCTCTCCCTCGAAATAGACTTCCTTTAAAGTTGGAAGACTTAAGAGTTGTGGTTAAAAGCTGTTTTGAAGTTTATAGTAAAAAAGAAAAAAAAAACTTCCAAGCTTGTTATCAACTTTGGCTATTTTATTTATTAATTTTGACAGTTTTTTTTTTTTTGTAAGTGTGGAAGGAAGGAAAAAAAAAAGACCTTGAGAAAAGGGAAGAATAGAATGCATGTATTATTTTTTATCATTTGTTTTCCTTGTGCCAGAAGGATCTATACACAAATATATCCATAAAAACTTTTACACATTTAGACAAGAAGGACTGATAGAATCACAATCCGAGCTGTTAAACATTTTCTCTTATTTCTTTTCTGTATGTTATGTTTTATTTCACTTATTGTTTTAAATCTCATTAATTGTCGTCATTTACAATTATATATGCATACGTGTGTGTATATATATGTATATATAAAACTTATGCATCATCATCATGTTCCATGCTGGTATGGTTTGACAGGATCCCACATGTTTCAAGACTGCATCATACTCAAGTGTCTGCTTTGGCATGGTTTCTATGGCTGGATACCCTTCCTAATGCCAACTACTTTACATTCATATAGATTATATGTATACAGGTGCATATATAGATGATAGTAAGGGTATCCAGTAATAGAAAATCTGCCCCAATAAATTGTCTGACCAATGCAAGCACGGAGAAATGGATATTAAATTATGATGATGATGATGATACATATATATGTATATATGTGTGTGTGTGTATATATAATTACTAAAACTCATCTCTTTCTTTTCATTTGGTAATAATAGTTCAACTATGGGGCGGTGAACTGGCAGAATCCTTACCGTGCTGGGCCAAATGCTTAGCGGCATTTCGTCTGCCTTTAAATACTGTGTTCAAACTCCACCTTCCATCTTTTCGGGGTCGATAAAATAAGTACCAGTTGAGCACTGGGGTCGATGTAATCGACTTACCCCTCCTCCAAAACTGCCGGCCTTGTGCAAAAAATTTGAACCCAATAATAGTTCCACTGTCATGCATGCTGCTTCTTCCTTTTTCTTCACTGAATGAATTCTTTCTACTCTTAGATTTTTGGTTTGATTTCTTTCTTCCAGCCTGATGTATGGGGGAAATAATTCATGGAACATTATTTCTGTTGTTAATTAATTTAGCCTTTTTTTTTTTAATTATCAGTAATATTTCTGTTAGTTTTGCTTTTTAATGTGTAATAGACTATTTTGCATTCTTCATTTTTGCATCATTATTTTTGTAAATAACTGTTTTTCAGTTTAAAAAAAAAAAAAAAACATTCTGTGAAAACGATATCAAGTGTTATTATTATTATTAAACACTAAATATTTCTTTTTCTGCATTGTTTTAGTTTGTAATATTCTGCTTTTGAGTTTTTTAATATCTTTTTAACCATCTTTCGAAATATTCTTTGATAATTCAGAATCACCCTAGAGTTTACAACTTTAGAATTGGTAAGATGCTAGCAATAATTCAGTTTTGCTCAACCAAGAAACAATTTTTGTCACGCAACACCAATTTTGTTTTGCTATCATCAATTATTATTACCTTTTAGTTACACTTTTGTTACACATTTAAAAAACTTTTTTTTAAATGTTTTTTGTTTTCCACCATGTCTGCTGTTGGTATTGATGTAAGAAACAACACACACACACACATACACACCAAATATTATTTTTGTAAACATAAAATTGAAAATGTAAAACTCTTCATCAAATGTTTATAACTTAGTCAACATTTTTCTGTTAAACGTTTGTCTTGCAGCTCATCAATTGATTGTATTTTGCATTTTGTTTGCCGTTTTTGTTAGTTTTATGGAGGTAGATCAATGCCGATTGGCCACTTGATGAGTGAGATATCATCATCGTCACCATTTAACATCTGTTTTCCATGCCGGGCATGGGTTGGATAATTTGACAGGAGCTGGCAAGCCAGTGCATGTGCCAAGCTCCAGTGTCTGCTTTGATATGATTCCTGCAGTTAAATGCTCTTTCTAATGCCAACTACTTTACAGAATGTATTGGGTGCTTTTATATGGTACCAACGCCAGTGAGATCACTAACAAGAGGTGGGTGGAAGTAATATTGAGGGAGGTGGTGAGAGGTTAAAGTATGATAGAGGGATTGAAGCAGGTGTCTTGCTGTAAAGGAGATACATGGCTACCCCAGTTGGAAAAGAGTGGGAAGATTGTGGTGAAGATCTGTCCGGGTATACCTTCAAGTTACAGGGATGTGAATATAAGTGAAGAAGTCAAGAATGGACAGATTGAGTTGATTGGTAAGTTTGCGAAAGTGGGCGATTGAGGAAACCTGGATGGAGGGAGTGGGGATCAGTGTGCAATTAGAATTTACATGCTGATGTTAGAGCTGTGGTGTGATAGACTGGTGTTCCATCCAGTGGGAAATATATCTGCTACAGAAACCGGCCCTATGAGCCTATAGGACTTTATCCTTTATCCTATTAGAGCTTAGACATTCTGAACTTGATCCTCTTTGCTCTGCTACTGATCAGTATTTTTTTCTTTTGACTCAGCTTTCTCTAAAAGGAGTTACAGTCTAAACCAATGAGTAGACCCTCTATGCAGTCACTCAACTTGTTAGAAATAGCAGCTTAATTCCTCTCATCATGTATGTCTTAGAAAAGAATGATAAATTGGATGATGTGCTTGTAGGTGCAGTGTATACAGAGAAAAGACAGAAAGGTCACGACTGGAATATGTTCGATCAGGATTCACCTGTGGCTAAACAATCACTAGAAAAACCATACCTCTGTAACTGAGTGCAATTATGAAATAAGATGTAGATATAGATGCAGGTGTGTCTGGTTAAGAAGCTTGTTGCTTGGGTCCAGGTTCAGGCCACTGCATGGCAAGTGTCTTCTACTATAGTCCTAGGCCTGAGAAGATTTGGAAGATAGAAACGGAAAGAAGCCCATATATATGTGTGAGTTGGTGCCTTCTTGACATTATATGATTGTTGTCAACCAGTGTCACTGTCAAAAGCTGCGTCCTTCGTTTCCAAGCTTCTGTGAAAAAATGTCCAGCTATGAGGAAAAAATTAAGTTGGAAACAAGTGGAGGTTAGCAACATGAAGGGCATCCACCCATAGAAAATTTGTCACACCAAAACTCCATCTGACACATGTAAGCATGAGAAAGTGGACTTTAAATGAGGATATGCAAGACTGAGAGGGTGTGTGCAGGACTCTTGATTATAAGATCATGGGGTTGGATTCTTGGTGCAGGAGGTGTGTTGTACCCTTAAGTAAGGCATTTCACATTGCTCCACTCATCATCATCACTTAATATCTATTTTCCATGCTAGCATGGGTTGGGTGGTTTAACTGGAGCTGGTGAGGCCGGGGGCTGCACCAGGCTCCATTGTCTGTTTTGGCATGGTTTCTGCAGCTTGATGCCCTTCCTGTCAACCACTTTACAGAGTGTACTGGGTACTTCTGTGGCACCATCACTGACAGAGTCACCAAGTAACTTAGTAAGGCATCTGCTGCTGCCACCACACTCAGCTGGGTGGAGGAAGTTGCAGTGAGGTGGAGTGGTGGTGGCTTTGTGCTAGTTGATGAGTGTCCTGCAGTGGAGTTGGTACATGAATTATTCCAGTTGAAAAAGAAAGGAGGGGAAGATAAAGAGAACAGGTGAGTCATCAAAATGAGTATTAAGATTCAACAGTGTCAAGTTAGCCTGGGAGTGTTAACAAGTCTGGTACAACAAAAGCCTTTCATGTATGAAAAGGGAGAGAAGTGTTCTACAGTAGACTGCTACATCCCATTTCACCTTTTACCCTATTATACAATGACACGTTAAAAACACTCGTGCTGGTGACACGTTAAAGGCACCTGGTACACTCTGGAGTGGTTGGTGTTAAGGGCATCCAGCTGTAGAAACCATGCCAAAACAGATTGGAGTCTGGTGCACTTCCCTGGTTTGCCAGTCTCCAGTCAAACTGTATAACCCATGCAAGCATGGAAATTGGACGCTAAATGATAAGAATATTTCCTTCAGACTTAATGGTTTATGATTTAGCTTCTGTTAACCCTTTTCATACCAACCCACCTGAAATAACCCTTGTTTTTGTTACAAATGTTGTAACCCTTTAGCATTCAGATTACTCTGTTCAATGTAATGCTTATTTATTTGCATTGTTTTAAATTAATCATACATTATCACGTAGTTTTGAGATTTCAATGAAATGACTATATTTTTAGAATGATATTGTAGGGTAAGTGTAAGAGGCCAGATCTTGTTTCAACAAAATAGGTAAAATATTTGGGCCGGTTTGAATGCTAAAGGGTTAAAGTGATCTAAATTAAAACTTTCCATCAAAATTTCATGTTAATTTGTGTTCCAGACACCTACTAAATTCCTCATTATGTTAAAAAATAATTGAAATAAAGTCAGTACATGCTGACAGGAATATGGTAACAAAAGGGTTAACCATCTCTATTTTCTTGCATTTTTGCTTACTATTGGCTATTATAATGGTGGTTTTGTGTCTTTTTATCTTTTACAATGCCATGCTGGGGCACTGTCTTGAAAGGTTTTAGTCGAACAGATCAGCCGTAGTACTTATGTTTTTAAGTTTTTGTTACTCTATCATCTCTTTTGCTAAACTACTACATTGCAAATCAACACCGGTTGTCAAGTAGTAGAAGGGATAAACTGGTACTCTGTTAGTTACAACAACGAGGGTACCAATTGATCCGATCAACGGAACAGTCTGCTCGTGAAATTAACATGCAAGTGGCTGAGCGGTCCACAGACACGTGTACCCTTAACATCATTCTCAGGGAGATTCAGCATGACACAGAATGTGACATGGCTGGCCCTTTGAAATACAGGTACTACTCATTTTTGGCAGCTGAGTGAACTGGAGCAATGTGAAATAAAGTGTCTTGCTCAAGAACACAATGCGCTGCTAGATATTGAACTCACAACCTTCCGATCGTGAGTCGAATACCCTAACCACTAAGCCATGCACCTTCACGGAGGGACAAACCACATATACAACAGGCTTCCACATAGTTTCCATCTACCAAATACGCTGACAAGGCATTGGACATCCCAGGGCTATAGTAGATACTGTGCAGTGGAACTGAACCTGAAACCACACGATTGCAATGCAAGCAAGCTTCTTAACCAGCCAACCATGGTTTTTGAAAACTTAAAAGATTAGGTATCAGGTGAAAGGGACTTTATCTCAGAACACAGGGAGATGGAATGCATGATACAACTAGCTAGCTAGTATATTCCCCGAAGGAAGGGTTGTCATGAGGTATTTATCCAATGATTGGCTGTGTTAATCAATGGAGGAAGGTCAGTACACCTGACTTCTTGGTGTTCTCTAACTGGTTATGTTTGTGTTTAGTTTTAACTTCTGTAGGTTGAAGTCATTTGTCAATGATGAAACCAAGGTGCCATGTAAAAAGCAACCAGTACACTGGAGTGGTTGGCATTAGGAAGGGCATCAAGCTGTAGAAACCATGCCAAAATAGACGATTGGAGCCTAGTGCTCTGGCTGGCCAGCATGGATAATGGACGTTAAATGTTGATGAGGATGTGCTTGTTTCAGTTTCTGTCTACGAAATCTACTCTCAAGGCTTTGGTTGACCTGGCGCTATAGTAGAGGACAATTGCACTGTGGAACTGAACCTGAGACCACATGGTTGAGAAGCAAGCTTATCCGCACAACCATATCTGTACCTATCATTTGCCATCATTTTTAGAAAGAATGAAATAATAGTTTAAAAGTGAATGTCATCCAAGAGGGAAGAGAACACATTGTTGCATGTTTCCATAGATTTGGGATAGATTCCTGGAGAAAGAGAAAGACTGAAGAGTTTTACAAAATAGATACCATGGTGGGGGGGGGGGCAGCTTGACTTGTTTAACACTGAGTCAGTTCTGATTAGGCAGACAGAACTGATCAAAGGCATTACAGCCATGACCATCCTATTATACTCTGGACTGCATTATTTAATATATCCTTTTGTTAAGATGGCATGGTGTGATTTTGAAGATTTGGTGGATGTGCAGTTGAGTTTTCTTCTCAACTATTTGGTTTTGGGTTCAGTCCCAATGTACAACACGGACAGGCATCTTCTATTGTAGCTCTGGGTTGACCAAAGTCTTATGAACAGATTTGGTAGGCAGAAACTGAAAGACGCCCATTAAATATATATAATGATGATGATCATCATTCTAATTTAATGTCCGTTTTTCATGCTGGCATCGGTTAGATGGTTTGACTAGAGACTGGCAAGCTGGGGAGCTGCGCCAGACTCCAGTCCGTTTTGGCTTGGTTTCTATGGCTGGATGCCTTTGTGTTACCAGCACGTGTGTTTTTAACATGTCACTGGCACAAGTGTTTTTAACACGTCACTGGCACGATACACACACACACACATATATATGTATATTTGTTTCTGTATACTCTTGTCCAGGCATCATGTGAAGGTTGTAAATAAGCATCATTGTCATACAAGTGTGGTTGTTCATTTCCAGTCTCCATGTCTGGCCATGTGGTAATATTTCCTTGCTTGGAAACAGGTGAGGGTTGGTGACAGGAAGAGCATCTGCTTCAATAAATTCCGTCTGACCCAAAAAAGCAGACGTTAAATGATGATGATAATTTGACTGCTAATGAACCAGTCTTTATGTGGTTGTTAGACCACAGAGGCTGGTTCATTAGCAATTATGAATACAGGCGCAGACGTGGCTATGTGGTAAGAAGCTTGTTTCTCAACCACATGGTTCCGGGTTCAATCTCATTGTGTGGCAACTTAGGCAAGTGCCCTCTACTATAGCCTCGGGTCGACCAAAACCTTGTGAGTGGATTTGGTAGACGGAAACTGAAAGAAGCGTGTCGTATATATATATATATATATACATGTATGTATCTATGTGTGTGTGTCGTTGTGTCTGTGTTTGTCCCCCACCACCACTTGAACACTGGTGTTGGTTAGTTTATGTCCCCGAAACTTAGCGGTTCGGCAAAAAGAGATCGATAGAATAAGTACTGAGGTCGATTCATTCGACTAAAAATTCATGGCAATGCTCAGCATGGCCACAGTCTGATGACTGAAACAAGTAAAATATGAAAGTGGGTATGTGGAGAAGGAGTTTTGTTGTGCATGTGTGCTCTCACAAGTTTCTCACTGAGTTGGGAGCAAAAGGGACATTGTTTTAAGATTTCTTTGTCCTTCCCATTGCATTAATAACGTATAGACCAGAAGTTCTATACTTTTACTTCTCAGTGGAACATGGGATCTATAAGTTACTCCCTATCCTTGAGAGCAGTAACTCCATATAGGAACTGATAGAGATTAGAAAGGGCTCTTAATTTTGGTGTGACAATATCTCTAGTGCTGGTGAACACCATAATATAACAGGCTATAGTAGAAGACACTTGCCCAAAGTGCCACTCAGTGAGACTGAACTTGGAACCATGTGGTTAGGAAACAAGCTTCTTACCACACAGCCACGCCTATGCCTATATACATACAAACATACATCATCACCATCCTTTAACGTCCGTTTTCCATGCTGGCATGGGTTATATATATGTGTGTGTGTGCCACGTAAAAAGCACCCAATACACTCTATAGTGGTTGGCATTAGGAAGGACATCCTGCCATAGAAACCATGTCGAAACAGACAATTGGAGCCTGGTGCAGCTCCTGTCCAACTCATGCCAGCATGGAAAATAGACATTGAATGATGATGATGTTTATTTATATATATATATATATATATATTCCATTGTATACTGGGCATGAAGGCCTGGAATTTTGGGGGAGGGGAGTAGTCGATTTTATCAACCCCCGGAAGGATGAAAGGCAAAGTTGACCCCGGTGGCATTTGAACTCAGAACGTAAAGTCGGAAAAATTGCCACTAAGCATTTCTCCCGGCGCAATAACAACTCTGCCACCTTATATAATAATAATAATTATAATTAATTCTTTTATTGGCCACAACGGCTAACATTCACATACATAAAAAACATACAAGACAACACAATAGGTTTTTTGATTTAAAAATTAGACAAAAATATAAAAATATATATATAAAAATATATTCTCCCAATAGGGGGAGGCACTTGGGGGTCCTTGTGAAAAACCCCACAAAAGCCACGGGGGCCTTATCAACAGGGTAAGAGCCCTTCTCCTTTTAATTCTTCACAGGTTTATGCTCAGAATAATAATAATAACTAACAGAACCAGTAGAAATTTCATTTTATAGATTTCCTTATTTCTCATGATTGGCATAGAAGATGGACTTTTCCCCCAAAAAATGTTTCAAAAGATCACCCTGGGTCCTATATGCAAAGTTTGGTCTAAATTACATGCTTTAATGCACTAAATCTCCTTTTTCTTGAATACGTGGTGCTGAAATTGGGATGCATCTAATGTGCCTGTGTATCTTTTATGCCATCAAATATGGTATACATTTTCAAAACACTTTTTCATTACTTTTAAAAAATTTGATTTCTTCCAATAGTTAAGGTTGTTTAAACCATTACATTGAATCACACACATGTCATGACAAGTAAAATAATATCGTAAGTAACAAAACTGATTTTTAACATGCATAGAAGATCCAAAATTGATATAGAAGACTATTGTTAATTATTTTGACCCTGAAAGGATGAAAGGCAAAGCTGACCTTTGTAGAATTTGAACTCAGAATGTAGCAATTGACAAAATGCTACTGAGCATTTCACCCAGCTCTCCACCTTAAGGCAAACTAAATATTGCCAGGTCTTTAATCTTTTATTGTATTTCTGGCAGATGCCATAACTCTAGAATAATAAATATAAACAGGTGTGGCTGTGTGGTAAGAAGCTTACTTCCAAACCACATGGCTCTGGGTTGTCTCACTGCGTGGCACCTTGGGTAAGTGTCTTCTACTATAATCTCGGGCCGACCAAAGCCTTGTGAGTGGATTTGGTAGACGGAAACTGAAAGAAGCCCATCGTATATGTATGTGCCGGTGATACACTCTCTGGAGTGGTTGGCGTTAGGAAGGGCATCCAGCTGTAGAAACCAAGCCA
>JAOPUL010000001.1:146318686-146331236 GCA_027564515.1 Octopus rubescens | reverse complement strand
TAGACTGGAACAATATGAAATGAAATGCCTAGCTTAAGGACACTAGGTACGAATCCTGGTCCAGGAATCGAACCCATGAGCTTTATGATAGTAAGCTCAACACCTTAATCACTAGATTACGCGCTTTGATAGTGTATAAAAGTAAGTAGTGTCTCAAGTTCTAGGTCTCATAGGTCCAGTTACCCGGTTTCCATGATGTATGTGTGACCGAGGTCACAACATACCCTCTGAACGGGACACCAGTCGCTCACAGAGTTCCCCATTTATAGATGAGATAACTGGAGCAACGTGAAATGAAGCATTTTGCTCAAAAAGACAACGCATAACTCGGTCCGGGAATCGAAAACACGATCTGGCGTGCAACAGCGTAACCACTAGGCCACACGCCAACACAATGTTAAAAATCAAAGATAGACCTAGCTTAATGTAGTCAACAAAAGAATATAAAACGCTGAGTGATTTAAAATGCCGAGTCTAACGAAAAGAAACATTGGGCAGAATCTGGAGAATAAGGAAGCGAATGATAATGTCCGTGTTGTTTTAATTTTTTATTCAGGAGGGAAGGGCAGAGCCCATAACCCTTTAAAGAGCCTCCGAGACCGGAAGGAGGTAGGGAAGGAGTTATCCTCAAACTGGGGATTTAGGCTTTATACTTGGAAAATAGTTGTTTTCGTTAAAGGCATCCAAGGTTCCAGGTTGTGATGATAAAATAAAGTACCAGTCAATTACTGGTATCAATGGCATCAATTAATCCACCTCCAAATTTCTAGCTGGCAAAATCTTTAGTGCGTCGGACAAATTGGTTAGCCGCATTTCTTCCGGCTCTTTACGTGCTAAGCTCAAATTCTACAAGGTTGACTTGGTCTTTCATCCTCTCAGGGTCAATAAAATAAGTACCAGTTTAGCACTGTAGTCGATGTAATCAACTAGGCACCTCCCCGCAAAATTTCAGACCCTGTGCTTCAAGAACAAAGAATTATCATTATTATTATTATCAATAATGTCCATAAACACAAGTGGATGCCGTCTGTCGTTGTCTATATAAGCGAAGATAAAGATAAAAAGATTAAAAAATTGTGTTAGAAAAATATCATAGTGAGGACGGTCATGCTAGCCGCCGTATTGATGTTGATGGTGAAGATGTGTTGATAGGATTGGAAGAGGAAGAGTATGACGATAATGATGATGATGATGATGATGATGATGATGATGATGATGATGATGATGATGATGATGATGATGATGAGGTGATGGTGGTGGTGGTGGTGGTAGTGGTGGGGTGGGGGTCAGAATCAATATTTGAATGGTTACAATATGATTGACCATAAAAAAAAATAGGAGAACCCCCTACCCCACCCCACCTAAAACTTACACACCTATCATTTCTTCACCAACAAAATACAAAGCTTTTAAATCTATTGTCTTTAACAGGCTTACTGCTATTCATCTAGAAATTAATAGCATTAATTAATAGCAGACGGACTGTAAAATTGAAGTACACATATGAAATGAAGATACTTATGAATCAGGTAATTATTGAAAACAGCAAGATGAAGAAATCTTATCATGGCATAAATTAATTAGCTTATAACATTTGATAGCATAATACACTCTTTGATATTGGAGACAGTAAATATAATTAAAGCAATGGTATATCAACCGTGCCGTGTTGAAATGGAAAACGATCATATTACTGCAGAGCAAAGAGATTATTAAACAATCCTATATACACAAGAAGAGAAATCTTTCAGAGAGACTCCTTTTCTGCTTATCTGCTCTATTCTTTAGCCTAGCTTTGACTCTATTAACATATTTGATAATTAAAACCCATCAGCAGTTATAAATATTATAGACAAACACTGAATTGTCACCTCTAAATTTTAAAACTGTTTTCTAGGAACAACAACTGACTGGGGCATCTACCAAGGTTGTTAATTAATTTATCTGAGGTATAAAAATTAGTATAGGGTTAGACAAATGTGCCAAAGCTGCCCTAAGAAGATGTAAACAAATTAAAGCTGAGAACAGTTAAACTCTATCAAGACACTGACATCAGAGAATCAGAACAGAGCTATACATACGAATGATTAGGAATAGATGAAACTGATAAAATACAACACACAGGAATAGATTGTGTGAATGGAAGAAAACTACTAACAGTGTACCAAGGTTACTACTCTGTAGTTGGTTATATCTACTTTGCACACAGGGAAGACATGGTATGGTACAAGTAGAGAACTACTACAATGTAACAACAGTAGGAGTAGAAGAATACTTAGAAGAAATCAATGGGGTGGGGGACTGATTAGTGTAATAAGGTGATATGGAAAAAAAAACAAGAAAACAAAAAGTACAAGCTATATGCTAACTATGCAAAATATAAAAGTTTAGATGTATCCCAGTTATATGTTTCAAAGATAGGATTATACTGACTGAGTTGTTGGATTAATAAATAATATTATGGCAGTTAACAAATGATCCATTGTTCCAAATGTAATTGGCACAATTGAAATGGTGTATTGCCTAATCTGTAAAGACATTGTCAGAACCTAAAAGGACAGACACAAGCACATTCCAGAAAATGACTATAGTTGGAACATTTGAAATATTATTAGGACAGTCTCATACAGCATTTGTTAATATTAACAAGTTTTATGCAGCATTTTCAGGACAGACTAATACTTTTTGATATAAGAAAGGAAACTCCAAATGTTTTTCTCGGACAATTAATAATAATAATAATAATAATAATAATAATAATAATAATTTCAACCTAAAAATGAACAAATGAATGTGTTTAGTTTGATGGCCTACCAATGTATACAAAGAGTTTCTTTGCCTTGGGAGTCGGGAAAACTCTCGGCAAGAAATGGAATCAAAATTGAAAGAAAAAGAAAAACTCATTTAATAATAATAATTCTTTCTGCTATAGGTACAGGGCCTGAAACTTGGTGGGGAGGGGGCTAGTCAATTACATGAACCCCAGCACTCAACTGATACTTATTTTATCAAAGCCAAAATGATGAAAGGCAAAGTAGACCTCAGTGGAATTTGAACTTACAATGTAAATCTGTAAGAAATGCCACTAAGCATTTCACCTGATGCACTAACAATTCTGCCAGCTCACTGCCTTAATGATGATGATGATGACAATGATGACGATGATGATGATGATGATGATGATGATGATGATGATGATGTGGTTATTGTGTACAGTGTTCAGGTGCATTACACCGTGTCAGAAAAGGTTAAAAGAGTGAACAGAATGCAGACATATCAGTCAGGTAAAGAAAGACTGCAATTAAGGCTAGAAGTACACAAAAAGACAAAGGTGAACATTAAAAGAGTCATAAAGAGGAAAAGGTGTTCAGGTATGTCAGAAGTGGTGTATTGAAGAATTTTGTGCGAAGCATGGACATTTTTTAAGGATGCAGTGTCCTGACAGCTAATGACTGACACATGGCATTGATATAATCTACTGTTGACCCATGCCCACCCCCAAAATTCTGTCCTTGTGCTTACATTAGATACCAGTATTTACATCTACACTATGTTTCAAAAGGTCTGATCTTTGGTCGCTATCAAGTGTCTTATTCTTAGATATGTACTTAGTACCAAACAGGATTTGAACTAAGAACCTATATTTCTAAACTCAGATAAATAATGATCTTATCCACTGATGAATCTAGTCTGATGTAATGCAATAAAGACACCTGATGAGGGTCAAGAATGAAACAACTCGAAATGTCGTATTGATGTAAATATTTTTTCATTAAACGTTCATCTCTGCAGGTGAAGTTAATAACCTGAAGAATTATAATTGCATTAACAATAACAGTTCTCAGACATTTAACTCTTTTATAGCTCTTAGTTTTATTCCAAATGTTTTGTTAATTACTGAATGTTTTCCAATTTTCTAATCAGTTGTGGACATAATAAAGTATTTCAACTGAGAGGGGGAGTTTCTCAGTTATTGAAATTGATCCACCATTAGTTGTGCAGTTTATGATAAACAGTGCCCCAGCATGGCCACAGCCTTGAGCTGGAACACATAGTGGAATAAATGGTTCCTAGTCTAAAATTATACCATTGACCCCTGTACTTGATTGGTACTCTTTTCTATCAACTCCAAAAGAATAAAAGGCAAAGTTGACCCCTGTGTAGTGACATATCGAGTGTGTGCCACTCAGAGCAGCCTTTGAGTTTGCCGCTCCCCAGCAGACCCATAAGTGCCGCCCCCATAAAAGCATCACCCAGAGTAGACTGTCCCCATCTCTCCTCTTAGCTATGCTATTGCCTTTACAGGACTTGAACTCAGAGAGTAGAGAATCAGAACAAATACCACAAAACCTTGTATCTAATGTTCTAACAACTCCACCACACTTAATATTAGATAATTATATTGGCATGCAACTGCAGAAGGGTTTAGGGCTTGGTTGAATTTATTGAATACTTGCTATGTATGGATCCAATGCATCATAAAATGGGGTGAAAGGACCTCAACCAGCGCTGGGTTAAGGCAAAATAAACTAAACAAGCTACAGCTTAGGAGCTTCACATTCCTCAGACACCTGAAATAATTCAAAAACGTTTTCAATTTTTGGAAGACCTTCTGCTGTTAAAATTTGAACAAAGGGACCCCATGATTTTGATAGCTTAGAGCCTCACCAAGTCTATATCTATGTTTATATAAACTTGATTTCAAATTTATAATTGAAAAAACCACTAGCATCAAGAGTCTGGTGCTGGTGGCACATTAAAAGCACCCAGCACACACTGTAAAGTGGTTGGCGTTAGGAAGAGCATCCAACCGTTGTAACCAAGCCAAATCAGACTAGAACTTGGTGCAGCCTTCCGGCTTGCCAGCTCCGGTCAAGTTGTTCAATCCATGCCAGCATGGAAAATGGATGTTAAAGGAGGAAAGGAGATTTCACAAACCTATGTCTGTTCCTGAAAAAGATGGAAAACAGTAAAATATTTGAAACTATTTCATTAATATATGTCTGTCTTTTAAAAAGGTGAAAAACACCAAAATAATTTCATCATCATCATCATCATTATCATCATCATCATCATCATCATCATCATCATCATCATCATCATCATTTAATGTCCGTTTTCCATGCTGGCATGGGTTGAACGATTTGACAGGAGCTGTCAAGCTGGAGAGCTGCACCAGGCTCCAATTGTCTGTTTTTGGCATTGTTTCTATGGCTGGATGCTCTTCCTTGTGCCAACCACTTTACAGCATCGGTGCTTTTTATGTGGAACCAGCACAAGTGCTTTATACATGGCACCAGCATGGGTGCTTTTTACATAACAGGTTTCTTTCAGTATGCATGTACCAAATCCGCTCGTAAGGCTTTGGTTTGCCTGGAGCTATAGTAGTGACTGAACCCAAGACCACATGGTTGGGAAGCAAGCTTCTTAATATCACCTTGTTGGACTTCCATACAGTTTCAATCTATCAAATTTTACTCACCAAACATTGATCAACCCAAGTCTATAGTAGAAGATACTTGCCCAAGATGCCATGCAGTGGGAATGAACCCACAACCATGTGATTGCAAAGTGAGCTTCTTAAACCACACAGTCATGCCTGAGATTGTGTAAGAAATCATTACACGTAAGAGATCAATACAAAAGTTTTTGTAGCTCTCGCACTTGTTTAATCCTAGGTCAGTTCTGAAACAGAAAATGTATAATCAAAGACATTCCAACGGTGACTACTTCATTTTATTTTCAGACTCAGTATATTTAAGATTATACTGTCCTATGTGTCTTTTTTTAAGGTGGTAATGTATGATTTAAAGAAAATAGGTTACTATCTCTAGTATGTCATCAGCTATAAAGTTGTTTATAGTATGATGAGTCATGTCAATAATAACATATGTTACAATATATTCCCTCCCCAGTATAAACAGGACTCTCTTCTATTTCATCAATAGGAATTAATGTATTAAACATGTAGGACCATGTAATGTCTATCTGGCTTAGGTAATTATGTTGAAGTCTTGTTTCAACAGGACATTGGCCAACATTGATACATGGGAATCAAAAGAACAAAAACTATGCAGTAATGATATTTCTGGGGGTTTTTTTTCTTGTTTGGTTTTTAAAAAATATGTCCATCATCATTGTCATTATCAACCTCATCTTTGTATTGTTATCATTGCTGTCATTATTCTTTCATCCTCTTTCTCCTTCCTTCTTCTTCCTTTTAATAAGCCCTTTTTTTCTAACTTACTAAGCCCTCACTCCCTATGGAGCATAGGGCATCGATGATTTTTTTTCCCACTGTTCTCAACTCTAAGCTGTCTTTTCTGCTTCTTTCTTGTTGGGTTCCTGCTTTTTCAGCTTAGCTTCAGTATCCTGGTTCCTCTTTTCTGCCTCCTTTCTGAGTTTCAGGTCAAGGCCTGACATGTAATGCAGGATGTTGGTTTCCTTAAAGTGTGGCCTTTCAGATTTTTCTGTACTGTGTCATATGTTTCTCTGAGGGAAGGCCTTCCTCTCCTAGGTCTTGTTGGTTCTGAATTGTTATCAATGCTTCTGTAAGTTTGCTTTTTTTTTCTAGGTAGTCATGTTGGCCCTACACAAACCTATTTTTACCTCTGGAAAGAGGTAGTCCATATTAGTCTGGACTCAATCCTTTAACCTGTCCAGCATGGAAGTCCCTACCAGGAGCTTGCACTCTGCTGGTATAGCTCTCAAGATAATTAATACACACAAGCCACAGCATTGCAACAAGGACTGGATTTTTTGGTGGCCTATAGTAAATAAGTTTAAAAATAATATTGAGAACTTTTAGGATCATAAATGTTAGTGCTTAGCTCTGAGGTTTGTTCAGTTAAGCAAATCCAAAATGACCTGCCAGAGCTTGCACTCTACTGGCATTGCTCTCATTGTGACACACACGCCACCATACTGTGACAAAGACTGGACCTTGTGGTGGTCTTTTTTATCAGCATTTATGATTTGAACTGATCTTCAGCATTCTTTCAATCCTATGATACCTTATCAGAGCAACCCAAAATCTTTAGGATTTGACTGGATCATTCAATATGTTGTCTTTTGTTTAAGGTGGTGAGCTAGCAGAATCGTAAGCATGCCAGACAAAATGCTGAGTGGCATTTTGTCCGTCTTTACATTCTGAGTTCAAATTCCGCCAAGGTCAACTTTGCCTTTCATCCTTTTGGGGTCGATAAAATAAGTACCAGCTGAACCCTTGGGTTGATGTAATCAACTTACCCCTCCCCCCAAATTGCTGGCCTTGTGCCAAAATTTGAAACCATTATTATTATAAGGGGTGAGCTAGCAGAATCATTATTGTGCCAGGCAAAATGCTTAACAGCATTTCCTCCAGCTCTTTACATTCTGAGTTCAAATTCCACCAAGGTCAATTTTGCCTTTCATCCTTTTGGGGTTGATAAAAAAAAGTACCAGCTGAGAACTTGGGTCAATGTAATAGATTAGCTTCCTCCCCCAAAATTTCATACCTAGTGCCTATAGTAGAAAGAATTATTATTATTATTATTACTGATATTATTATTATTATTATTATTATTATTATTATTATTCAGTGCAGTAGCAGGCAGAATTGTTAGAGCATCGGATGAAATACCTTGTGGTATTTTGTTACATTTCTTTGCTCTTGTTAGGGGTTGATAAAATAATGTAAAATACTGAAGTTGATTGATATTAATCAACTGTTTCCCCCCGCCACTCCAATGTGTGGTCTTTGTGCCCATGATGTGAATTATGTGACCGGCATGGGGAGTTGGTTTGGAAGTGGTAAGGTCTTGGGAAAAATATAAACGGTGATGGTTCTGTTTCTAGTGCCACCGTTTGGACATGACACAGGGCTTTGCTAATTTTACTGCTCTGATCTGATGGGCATGGTAGTCTTTCATCAAGAAAGTGCAAGTGTGCCACAAGCTTCCTCTCATCTTCCTGCTCCTCCTTACTCAGTCTCTCATTCTTTGCCCCATCCTCCCTTTAACCTCTTCATGGCTTTGCAGCTGCTAATCGAGCCTAATCAAGCCTAATTAAGAAACTGTTATTATTGTTAAGAGCTACAATGGCTGACAGTCAGGTAATGTAGTGATCCCTCTTGTTCCCTGGGTTGTAAGTTCCTAACCCTGCTGCTGCTTGCATGGTGTCTTGTTCTTAGGCAAGACACTTGACACTAATTCTGTTAAAGGTTTAAAGCCTATGTAATAAATTATGACCATTATTATTATCATTACTATCATTATTTTGACCATTATTATTATTATTATTATTGCTATTATTATTATCATCATTATTCTGCTGATAACATAACTGAAAATATTCTATTTTTTTAAATTTTTCCGAGTTTTCAATTTCTTTTCTCGACTTTTCTTTTTATACTTTTTTTTCTTATTTGTTGTTGTTTATCGAAAAGAAATCAAGTTTTTTTTTTTTAACTTTCTTTAATTTTTTTTTTTTATTTTGGCTACAAAAAAAGGAAATATTTTTCCAAAAAAATGTTTTAAAAAATAGACATTATCAATTTGCTCTACCCCTTTTTTAAATAAATTTAATGATTTTTTTTTTTCATTTTATTTTTAATTTAAATTTTCTAAAATCTTTTTATTATTGTTTTCCCCTCCCTTCTAAATGAAATAATTATTTATACTCTTTATATTGAATTAAATCTGTTTTATATAGATTTTATCATTTTTTTTTCATTTATTTTTGTTTTTGCTTTTTATTTATTTATTTTTATGTGTGCTTTTCTATGTATTGTTTATTGCACAACTGAAGTATTACTGGTAGGATAGGGCCAAGGAGGGGGGGAGGGAAGTGAAAGTGAGTGTGGTAAGGGATTACATCAGACCCTGACACAATGAGTCAACAAGTTGCATTAGGTCACATGCATGGTACATTCTACCTTATTACAGCACTAGGAGAAAATTGCTTGCCTAGCATAGTTGACATAACTGTAAAATAGAAACATACATATTATATATAATATGATACACATATTAAATATAATATGATACACATATATATAATGATATACATATTATATATAAAATGATATACATATTATATATAATATGTTATACATATTACATATATATATATATAAAGAAACAAACAGAACGAACGAATAACACACACTGCGCGTTATGTATATATATACATACTGCATGTCCCAGAAACATTTATACACACAATGAATGATTAAAAGTTGGTGTTTATTTAATTGCATTTTATTTTCAAAATTTAATCGAATCTATCGACAGAATTCGATTTTTTTTTTTTTTTTATGAACACCTGTTTTCGAAGTGTTCCTCTTTAATATGCAGCTTCCCAGGTCTCCTCCAGTAGGTGCAATCATGATGGTTAACTGAACCATTTGATTTAAATGTAGCTTCACCACTCTGAAGAACCTTTGTTGGAAAATGTGAATCTTGTACACACCTTGTCAAGTGCTACTCACAAAACTCCTTCATTGAGAGCATGGATTATTCTTGGAATGTAACTTTTCTAATGGCAGCGCTTATCTCCCAACTCACTTACTGCACACATTTTCTTGTACTCTCACAAATACATTTCCTTGCTTTGTGGGCTTCGACGGTGTCTGTGGTCTTCCGGAACGTTTCTTGTAGACCTTCTGACCAACTCCATCTGCTTCAAACTTCTCTAATTTGAGTGATGGTAAGTCAAATTAGTGGATCTGTTTGAAATTCCCTCCTAAATTGTCTTTGTACTTCGACTATGTTTTCAAACTTGCAGTAGTACCTTATGACAAATTTCTTTGGTTCATTATTTCTAATGAGTTAAATATAAAAGAAATGAAAATTATCAGCTGTTAAAGTGTATACATTTTTAGTTTCGAGGTGGGGAGGGGGACAATGTGCATATATGTAATATATATATATATGATGTATATATTTTATATAAATATATACATTATTATATTGTGCTGTCAGATAAAGTTGTTCCTTCTTTTTTTTTCCATTTATTTTAATCCTTATTTTTCATCATCAATTTTAACAAATCAGTCAATCATATATTCTCCTTCATTGTTCATGACTTCTTGCCAACATTCCACTAGCTTATCAATATCTTGACAGTAGAAATCACTTGGTCTTGACTCGAATGATTCATCAAGCCATGTTTTAGCTCTGTGTCATATTGAACAAGACACCTTGTAGACTGTTGGAGAGCAATGAAAAATGATGATAATCTGAAGGCACTATATCAGGAGAATACAGTGGTTGTGATAGAACTTCCCAGCTGACCTCTGTTGGTCAAATTAAATTAGCAGCATGGAGGCAAGCGGTGTTGTGTTGGAAAAACTCACTGCTGCTGGTCAGATTGTTTCAGCTGGATTGTCTCATTTAGCCAGTGCTGAATATAAAGTTCTGTACTAACCGTCTGATTGTTTTCAAGCATTTCCCAATCCCACCAAACATAGATCATTGTCTCATGTGAGTGTAACTCTTGATTGGTCTGAGGTGTTGCTTGGTCATTCTTTCATTTGCTTCATATTGATGTAATGACACTATTTCTCATTACTGGTAAAAATGTGGTTAAAGTAATCTGTGTCTATATGTAACCTGGTGTTGAGTGAGCAGACTGGCAGCGATAGAAGAACACTTGAGTCTCTCTCTTTCATTCAGAGCATGTGGCACTGAGGTTTTGGATCTTATCCATTGAGTGAAGATGACGGACCACAGTGTCATGAGAGCATCCCATCTTCTTGGCCAATTCCTTAGTGAATTGGCATGGATGAGATGGTTCAGTTGAGGCCCTGAGGTCGAATTTCCATTCCTTGAAGTGTGGAAACTACATGTGTGCAATTCTTTCAGTAATAGCAAATTCTCTGTACACAGTACAAATGTCTCAAGAGGCTCCGGCAGCCTTGGAACTTTGACTGAAAGTGAAGAAAAGCAGCTGTCAAAAATGCTCTTTTATTTTTCTACTTGGGATATGTCAGAAAAGAGGTAAAATTTATTCAAATTTCAAAAATGATAAAACAAAAGTTATAAAAGAGAAATAGAGCTAGAAAATACCAATAAAACACTACAATGAAAATCAATGAGTCTATCTGACAACCGCGCGTGTGTGTGTGTGCAGATATGGCTGTGCGGTTGAGAGCTTGCTTCCCAACCTCATGGTTTCAGGTTCAATTCGAGTGTAGCACCTTGGACAAGTGTCTTCAGCTATAGCACTAGGCTGACACAAACTGAAAGGAGCCTTGCTGTATACACACACACACACATATATATATATATATATATATATAGGGCAAGTGTCTTCTACTATAACCTCGGGCTGACCAAAGCCTTGTCAGTGGATTTGGTAGACAGAAATTGAAAGAAGCCCATCGTGTATTTGTATGTATATATCTATGTGTGTGTGTCCTTGTGTCTGTGTTTGTCTCCCACCACCACTTGACAACCGGTGTTGGTTAGTTTACATCCCCGTAACTTAGCGGTTCAGCAAAAGATATCGATGGAATAAGTACCAGGCTTGAAACAATAAGTACTGGGGTCGATTCATTTGACTAAAAATTTAAGGCGGTGCCCCAGCATGGCCCCAGTCTGATGACTGAAACAAGTAAAAGATAAAGATACATGAATATGACATGAATATTTTATAATAAATAATATTGTTTTATTTAGAGGTGTTTGTCACATTTGGTGTGTATGTGTGTATGTGTGTGTGGGAAGAGGTATATGTATGTTTGTGTATTTTCATGAAAACACACACACACACATATATATATATATACTGACAGTGAAACAAACATGTATGTATATATATATATATAAATAAATAATGTATGTGTGTATGTATTTGTATGTATATACTAATATAATTTGATATGTGTTTGATATCTGTGTGTATGTGTACGTGCATGTATGTATGCTTACATAGCCAAACATCTATGTACACATGTATGTATATATGTATGTATATATGTATGTAATGTATGAGTGTTTGTGTATATATCGTTGTGTGTGTGTATGTATGTCAATATGTAACGTGTATGTATTTATGTAACTATGCATGTGATGTGTGTATGTATGTCTATATCTAAATATGCATGTGTGTGTGTGTGTGTGTTTTTATAATGTGTGTTTGTATGTATATAATTTATCTATGTCAGTATATACATAAATACATGCAATTAAACATTTGTTAATTATAACTTAAATTATAAATTTACTATATACATAAACTAGCAATCTCTGAGCATATAAATATATATGTACAAGCATATATATAAATACACCACATGTCTATCTATGTATATTTAAATTTATATATATACACTAAATATATAAGAATAAAAATGTGTGTATATATGTGTGTTTGTCCATGAGCATATATGTACACATATATCCACATATGTGTACATATACACATGCGTATATATACACATATATCCACATATGTGTACATATACATATGCGTATATGTACACATATATCCACATATGTGTACATATACATACACATATATCCACATGTGTACATATGCATATATGTACACATATATCCACATGTGT
>JAOPUL010000001.1:146056457-146068352 GCA_027564515.1 Octopus rubescens | reverse complement strand
TCTGGTGCAGCTCCCCAGCTTGCCAGTTTCCAGTCAAAACCGTCTAACCCATGCCAGCATGGAAAACAGACGTTAAAAGATGATGATGATGATACATACACACACACACACACACACACAAGCACAGTGGCGTAACTCTTTAATCCTATGGGGTACAAGGCAACCCTACTAGTGCTGGTGCTACAATAAAAACCACCCAGTGCACATTAGTGGCAAACAAGTGGAGACAATGTAGTCTCAAGATGATTCATTAGTTTTGTCAAGGACATGACAATCTCTCTAGTGCTGGTGCTAGGATAAAATGCACCTAATGCACTCTAAAGTGTATTTAGTGATAGGATGGGAATCCAGCTATAGAAAGCAAAGCAAAAATGAAATATACAAGCAAGACATGATTCTTCAACCCATCAAGGAAAAAACACTAACTCCAGATAACAATTGACTCACAGTATAACCTTTCCAACCCATGTCACCACAGAAAGCAAAAGTAAAAATAATGTTAGAAAAATGTATATGAATCGAAAACATTTCTCAACAGATACCCAAGGGCCTCAACTTTCATACACTTGCGAAACACTTATTTGACAAGTGTTATAGAAACTCCACTTGTATACCATTTAGTTTATTAAGTGCTATACATGAAACTTGCAACCCCTAACAAACTTCTGAAGTGTTTTCAGCTTTAAATATATATGTGTAATTTATACAAAATAGTTCTTTTATCTCTTTTCTTTTGTAAACTTAAAAATAAGTCAAATTTCCCACAAACTGCACATTACTGATACACCACATTTCAAAATAAGACAAAATCATCACAGATCTGACACCTCTGATCATAGGTTTGCTGGATTAAGACTGACCTATGGCTAAACAAACAACACAATATTACCAAAGAAGTAGATGTAGGGCGTTTGAGGTTGCAGGTTCAGTTGGTAGAGGAAGGCCAAAGAAAACATGGGAGGAAGTGATAAGGATAGATCTGAGAGAAAGAAGGATTAGTAGAAGTTTGGCCAGAGATAGATTAGCTTAGAAGACAATCTTCAAAAACCGTGCAACACATGCTAGCATGTAAAACGGACATTAAACCGAATATGATGATGATGATGGTGGTGGTGGTGGTGGTGTCACATGAAAAGATAAACTAAGGTACATGAAGTGCCAAAATTTTGAAAGAGTAATTTGTTACAATCAAGACACATGGGGTTTATATTTAAACCCCTACTTTCAAATAGGTAAATACATTAAATATCAACTACTGACCGTCTTCGAAATTCATCGAAGATGCAGGTATGGCTGCGTGGTTAAGAAGCTTGCTTCCCAACCATGTGGTCTCAGGTTCAGTCCCACTGTGCAGCACTTTGGGTAAATGTCTTCTGCTAATCCTTAAAAACAAAAACACCACACACCTACAAAATTACAGGCCTATAACATGACAATCAACAACATACAAAACCCTCACGTTAATTATGTACAACTGGCTAATTATACATTTGGAAAACTACAATGGAAAGGGATGTATGGCAGTAAAGAACAGCTACTGGTGAATTGGGCCATTGTTAAAGGCTGTAAAAAGAGGATTGACTACCAGAAGGCTTTTGACAGCATTCCACACTTATCAATACTGGCTCACTCCATATAAATAAGATGGCCCCAAAACTGCTATGATAACATGCAATGATAACACTCCATATAAATAAGATGTCCCCAACACTGCTATGATAACATGCAATAACACTCCATATAAATAAGATGGCCCCAACACTGCTATGATAACATGCAATGATAACACTCCATATAAATAAGATGGCCCCAAAACTACTATGATAACATGTAAAACTGCCATATCATTGCAAAACAGTGAAACTAGCATTCAAACCAGCCCTATATTTTATAAGAAGAGGAATTTTCCAAAGTGTCTTGCTGTCCCCCTCTACTTTTCTGTCTTGTTCTGACCTCACTAGCTAAACTTACTAAATGAAACTACCGTAGGATACAGATGTTATGGACAAAATAAAAACCATCTCCTGTATATGGACAACCTTATTATTATCTTCACAAAACATAATAATGAATTAGAAAACCTAAAAGTTGTTTATAGTTTCAGCAAAGATATAAGCACGAGTACAGGATTAAACAAACACACCAAAGCAGCATTAAGAATAGGCAAATTAACCAGCACTAAGAATATCACACTTGACACAGACCCTGAAATGAGAAAACTAGATCATAATCAACCATACAAATACATAGGAATAGATAAAACAGATAAAATACACCACATCATCATTTAACATCTGTTTTCCATGTTGGCATGGGTTGGACGGTTTGACAGGAGCTGGCAAACCAGGGGAGCTGCATCAGGATCCAGTTGTCTGTTTTAGCATGGTTTCTACAGCTGGATGCTCTTCCTAATGCCAATAACTTTACAGAGTGGACTGAGTGCTGTTTATGTGGTACCAGTACCAGTGCTTTTTTACGTAGCACATGGCACGCATTATATCATCATCATTGTTTAGCGTCCCTTTTCCATGCTGGCATGGGTTAGACGATGTGACTGGAAACTGGCAAGCCAGAGAGCTTCCTAATATGAACCACTTTACAGAGCCCTTTCTAACACCAACCACTTTACAGAGTGTATTGGGTGCTTTTTACATGGCACCAACACAGGTGCTTTTTATGTAGTGCCAGCACAGATGCTCATTATGTGGAACCAGCACAGGTGCTTTTTATGTGGTGCCAGCATGGGTGCTTTTTATGTGACACCTGCACAGGTGCTTTTTATGTGACACCTGCACAGGTGCTTTTTATGTGACACCTGTATGGGTGCTTTTTATGTGACACCTGCACGGGTGCTTTTTATGTGGGACCAGCATGGGTGCTTTTTATGTGGGACTAGCGTGGGTGCTTTTTATGTGGGACTAGCATAGGTGCTTTTTATGTGGGACTAGCATGGGTGCTGTTTACATGGTGTCAGAACATAGAAATGAAAAAGAAAATTAGGAAACAATACTACAGAAAAGGTTAGACTAAAATTATAAACTGAACTCAATACTAGAAATAAGATATTAGGTATAAATATGCTAGCCATGAAAGTCATAAACTATAGCTTCAATATAATAAACTAGAACCTAAGAGAATTGAAAACATTAGAGAGAATAAGCATGAAACTACTAACAACATACCTAAACGACAGACAAAGAGGTAGGACACAAATAGAAAACTACTACAAAATAACAACAGCTAAATTGGACAAATACTAACACTCATAAATGTAATCAAGAAACATGAAAAAAAGAAACAATTTTTCTCAATACACAAAGAATTGATAAAATACAAAGCAAATCAGACTACATTCAAACAATAAATTTAGTTGATAACACAACAGAAATAGGGATAGAGACAAAAAACATGTAAACAAAATTACAAAACATACTCAAGAAATAGAAAGAAAACCCACTCCATGGCCTGTTACGATACAATAGAGAAGAAGTAAGCCGAAGTGTAAGTTAACAATGGCATTCAAACCCTTTAGCATTCAAACCAGCCGGCCCAAATATTCTATGTGTTTTATGTTCAAACTGCCCAGATCCATCCTCTCATATCTACCCTGCAATGTCATTCTAAAAATAAACAATCACATTTTTGAAATCTCGAAGCAACAAAACAATACAGAATTAACTTTCAAAAATGTGAATAAAAAGCATTACATTTGACAAAGTAATCTGAATGCTAAAGGCTTAAATACTCCAGCCTAAAAGCAGAAATGGAAGTGCTGCTGATCTATGCTGCACTAGACCAATAGCTGGTTACAAACAATTATAACAATAAAATTATAACAATAAAACAGAATTCTAACACCAAATGCAGGATGTGCAACCAGCATAATGAGGTAGTTATCATCATCTCTAGTTGCCCAGCCTTTGCCAAATCTAAGTATATACATAGGCATGATACGTGTTGGCAGCTACATTCACTGGGCAATATGCCAACATTTCAATATGAAAATAAATAAGAAGTGGTACAAGCATGTACCAAACACGGTACATGACAAAGACCTGGTCACAATAATCTGGGATATGCCCATCTAAACTGATAAAGAGATCAAGGCAAACCATCCAGATATAATGATAAAAGACTGAAAAGCAAATCCATGCACACTGACAGACATTGCAATCCCTTCTGATGAAAATATTGCCCAGAAGGACCTTGAAATTGAAATATTCAAGATGTGGGGCATGAAAGTGAAAATGGTACAGCATGATGAAAAAAAAAATATGAAAAGAAACATAAAAGCCATAGCAGGGCTCGCAACACTACATGCAGCCCAGAAAATAACTACTAGGAGCAGCCTCTATCTTGTGCAAAACACTATCAATTGAATAGAATAGCGCTAACAGAACAATCTTCAAACACAACACACTCCATACAATAATCACTAAATAACAACACAATTTACACATATGCCGGTGACACGATCAAAAACACTCATGCCGGTGACACGATAAAAACACTCCTGCCGGCGACACGATAAAAACACTCCTGCCGGCGACACGATAA
This sequence comes from Octopus rubescens, assembly GCA_027564515.1. Taxonomy (NCBI): domain Eukaryota; kingdom Metazoa; phylum Mollusca; class Cephalopoda; order Octopoda; family Octopodidae; genus Octopus; species Octopus rubescens. The sequence goes on along the minus strand of JAOPUL010000001.1, from coordinate 146,063,795 downwards.
AAACACTCCTGCCGGCGACACGATAAAAACACTCATGCCAGTGACACAATAAAAACACTCCTGCTGGCGACACAATAAAAACACTCCTGCCGGCAACACAATAAAAACACTCCTGCTGGTGACACGATAAAAATACTCATGCCAGTGACATGTCAAAGGCACCCGATACACTCTGGAGTGGTTGGTGTTAGGAAGCGCATCCAGACATAGAAACTATGCTAAAACAGACTGGAGTCTGGTGCAGCTCCCCAGTCTCCAGTCAAACCCATGCCAGCATGGTAAACGGACGCTAAATGATGCTGATGATGACTTCACAAGATTAAGGCCCACTAAAATAACACAACTCACAAATGTAACAATATAACAAAAAACTAAACTCCATAACAAAACAAACTGGTGCAGTACATCAATAGGAGGAGTCTATATACCCCACCCCCACCTACCCTCACAAAAATAAAAATACAATGCCGCAGACACCTCAGGAACACAATGGTGCAACAGGTGGTGCAGTAGAAATTCACAAGAAACTACTGAAGCATAACTTTTCATATAATTGAATGAGAAAAAAAATATATATATATAAAAAGATATATATATATACAATAAGAGAAGAAAGTATACATAGTTATGAAAAATAAAACGGACGATAGTGATGTAGTCCTCCTGATACAGGAGGACCACCTCTAGGGATAATCAAGGAACCCTACCATCCAAGATCTCCCTGAATACCAAGGACAAGTGCCCTCTACACTTAGAGCAGTACCATCCACCCTTGCCATTTTCACAACTTTCACCCCCCTTTTGATAAATTCACTTGAGGACAGCACCTACCTTTCCTTTTCAAGTGAAACTTGAAAAAGTCAATGAGGGCTCTAATGAGGGCTCTACCAAAGAGGAAAGTCTCTGTCCTCATTCCTTTCAGCCTCGTCCACCAGGCAAAGGAAAACTGCCTTGCCTGCCTGATTAAAGGAGGACGGCGGGGCAATCATCACTATGGACCCAGCCGACAGATGGATCCGGTCCTACACGTGACAGCAGTTGTTCGACATAACACCACAAGTCAGCAATGCCCAAAACACCGAAAGAGTGCATGCACAACAGTTTCGTAATAAAAGGCAACACTAAAATCTAAAGTATCATTGCTGAATTGTTGAAAGTTTAACAAAGTAAACTGTTCATCATAATCATTATCACCAGCAGCTGTAGCAGTAGCAGCAGCAGTAGTAGTAGTAGTGGTGGTAGTAGTAGCAGCAGCAGACTGTTGTTAACCCACCTAGCTTAGTATTATGTTAACACATCTAGTGAAAATTCTCAACAAGTTTCAGCAGAATCAGGCAAGCAAGCTTTCAATGGTGAATGTAGTCCAAAAATAAATACATCAGCAAAAACATGGCATAGATAATTTAAAAATTAGAACACTGAAATGGTTTTTTATTATTTCTTTCTTTTTTCTTTTTTTTTTCTTCTTCTTTTGTGTTTATTTTCTTTCCAATGGGTTCCTGGTTTGACATTCAGTCAGTGTCAAACTAGACTGAAAGCAGTTAACTAAATGACATGAGCAACAAAGGATGGTGGTGGTGGTGCTGGTGGTTATTAACTATTTACAACATAAGAAAATATCTTTGAAATATTTACGACACCCAGAATATCTCTCCAACCAATATAAACTAGTTTCTTTATATGAGTATTTCTAAACAATTTACAACACAGGAAAAGGCAGAATCGTTAGCATGCTTTATGTTCTGAGTTAAAATTCTGCCGAGATCGACTTTACCTTTCGGGGGTTGATAAAATAGATACCCGTTGAGCATTGGGGGGGGGGGGGTCGATGTAATTGATTTGCCCTCCCCCAAAATTGCTGGCCTTGTGCCAAAATTTGAAACCAATTTACAAAGAAAAATATCTGGAAACTATTTATGTATTATCTTTTACTTGTGTCAGTCATTGGATGGCAGCCATGCTGGGGCATTGCCTTGAAGAGTTTTAGTTGAATAAATTGACCTCATTACTTTTTTTTTTTTTCAAGTCTGGTACTTGTTCAATCTGTCTCCTTTGCAGAAGTTCTAAGCTACAGGGACGTAAACAAACAAATACCAGTTGTCAAACAGTAGAAGGAACAAACACAAAGACATGCACAGACATACACACACGTGCACGCATGCATAAGTAAAGCCTTGAACAAAGCTGCATAAGAATGTCTACCTTGGACAAATACGTACTGCAACCAAACCATCTAAATGCACATAAATGCTACATCAAAGGTCATTAGGAAACTTATCCAACAGAAAAACATGTCAGATTGGAATTTAATGTGAATTGAACAAATTTTGAAGATATATAATTTTCCATTCTTCTTTATGTCATGTGTATGTGTGGGAGCATGGTGTTAGCTCCGGCTTGCCAGCTCCAGTCAAACTGTCCAACCCATGCTTATGTGGAAAACGGACATTAAAGGATGATGATGATTCCGATATATATAACTAGTCGAAACTTTGAAGTCACTGTCAGTACTATTCTTGTTAAAGAAAAATAAATTTGTACTCTACAAAAGTATAGAGTAACTCTTCAGATTAATATAAAATTGTTTTTTTATTATAACTGAACATAAACACAAACATTAATAAATATATATATACAAGGTGTCCCCCCAAAAATGTACTCACAATAACTCATTGAATTTTTCATTTCTTTTCAGATCAAATTGACTCTAATAATGGCTGAAGTACAAGCAAGTTTTGAAGAAAGAAAATGTATCATGAAGTGCTACTGAAAGCATGAAAATATCATGGAAGTGCAAAGACAATTTAGAAGACATAAAGATCCACCAACATAATGCACCATTTCTCGCATCCAAGATAAGTTTGAATCAGATGGTACTGTGCATGATGTCCATAAAGATTGCTCAGGAAGACCACAGTCATCAACCAGCCCCGCAAAGGAAAAACAATTGCTGGAGACCCTCCAAATCCCCACAGAAATCTGTACAACAAATGGCTTGTGAGACAGGAATCCCAAAATCAAGCGCCCATCACTTTTTGAAGCGAGTTCATTGGAAAGGTTACATTCCAACATTAATCCATGCTCTAGATGAAGATGATCCTGAGCAGAGAGTTGGATTTTGTGAATGGTATCTGGGAAAATGTGAGGAAGATGCATTTCCATTCAAAATTATCTGGAGCAATGAGACCAGCTTTAAGTTAAACGGCTCAATTAGCCGACACAATTGCACCTACTGGGCTCCTGAAAATCCGCATGCTACTATGGAACACCATTTGAACTTATCAGGGGTTACTACAGTGTGGTGTGGGATATCAGCATTGGGAATCCTGGGGCCATTCTTTTTCTTATCCAACTGTCACTGGAGAGGTTTACCTAAACTTGCTGGAGGAATCGGTCATTCCACGTGTCGAGGAGTTGTTTAGTGATGAAAAGATTTACTTTCAGCAAGATGGAGCACCTCCCCACTACCATCGTGATGTAAGGGCCTATCTTGATACAACTTTTCCAAACAGATGGATTGGATGAAGAGGTAGTGTTAAATTCCCTGCACGTTCCCCAGACCTCATTCCAATGGACTTCTTTTTATGGGGATAGCTCAATGATATGGTTTAGGGCTCAAAACCAGCAACAGTCGATGAGTTAAAAGAGGAAATTGAAAGACAACGTCTCGCAGTTACAAATGAAATGATTCGCAATGCTGTTGAATCGATTGGTCCATGTTATTGGTTGTGTTTGGAAAATGGTGGCCGTCAGTTTAAACATTTGTAAATTTGCATTTATCCATTTAACCATTAATCTTGATTCTAAGTCAATAAATAATGCTTTTATTGTCATTTAACCTTTTAGCATTCAGATTAATTTATCAACTATAATGCTTATTGATCCACATGTTTTAAAATTAACCATCTTGTAACTTCAAGATTTTGAAAATGTGATTGCTTATTTTTTAGAATGACATTGTAGAGTAGGTGTGAGAGGCTGGACCTGGCCAGTCTCAACTTAAAACAGGTAGAATATTTGGGCCGGATATGGCCAGTTTAAATGCTAAAATGTTAAAGAGTGAGTGCATTTTTTGTGACACCCTGTATAAATAAATGCTGGGATTCCACACAGTTTCTGTCAAGCAAATTCACTCAAAAGGCATTGGTCCACCTACAGTAATAGTAGAAGGTACCTGAAATCATGTGCTGGCAAAGCAATCTTCTTAAACACATAGCCATACCTTATGCTTATAACATGGCTGTGTGCTTAAGACAAAAGAGATATTTTGTTGGGTCTTTAACAATAAGTTCATACTTTCTCTGAACCTATTACTTTTTCACCCACAAAGCAGATATCTAACATACACAGGCACAAGGAGAGAAGTTATATTCCAGTATATTATTAAGACAAACTGGTAAATAAAGACCAACACAAAAATGGATTTTTAAAAAAAAAATATCAATATTATTCGGCTAAGCTTAATGTGGTTAAAGTTACCAAATAGTGATTGTATAGGAGGTTCATACACACGTGCTCTAGCAGGCCAAGCATTTAGAGAGGAGACGTGGAATTGAATGGATTGTAAATATGGATGTCAATATAAATGAGTTAATTTTATTCCTATAAGCCTGACTTCTTATTTCTTATTTCGTCGGGGCTAGAAATGTGAAAATATACCACTGATGCAAGATTACTCTGTCTCATTGCATTGGTGGAACAGGTGACTAGAACCACCAATCACCTTTAAAGGAACTCACAATGTCTGCTTTCACTAAACTGACGATCAGTATATGCAAGTCAAGAAAGTTTAACCCATTTAAAACCTAATCAGGAGATATTGAAGTAACAAGCACATTGTCATTGTGTCCTGACAACAACTGGGACAACATGACTGCTGTTAACAGCTCATCATGAGATTTGTCACAAGGTTTTGTAAAACTTTTACTAAGATAAAAGGGTAACACCACTAGTAGGATAGATTAGGGAGGAAGATGAGATTATTGGTTTATATATTAAGTTACTATGAAAATTTCTTACATCAATGTCACCACTATCTTTAACTCTCTTTCCAGGTACTCTCAGCCACCCTTATATAATGTAGGGGTAGCTATGTATCTCCCCTCCAGCAACATGCTTGCTCCTGTCCCTTTATCATACTTTAGCCTCTCATCAACTGGCATAAAACCACCTCCCTCAATGCTATGCTCCCACTCACTCAAGGCAGCTTCTTTTAGTTGTGTGAGTTACTTAGTGACCTCACTAGTGTCTGAGTAGCACAAAAATAACCCAATACACTCATTAGACAGCAATAACTCTTGGAATATGCATACACACTCACTTATTCTTTTTTATCTGCAATTGAATTGTTTACATAAACGTATTTGTATACGAAACAACGTAACTTTCAGTGCTGGCTCTGAATTCTATAGAAATTCTGTTGAGATAAACTTAATAATGACTCATTAAAGTGGTTGACATTAGGAATAGCGTCCAGCTGCAGAAACCATACCAAAGCAGACGCTGGGGCTCAACAGAGTCTTCCAGCTTGTCAGATCTTCTCAAACTGGTTGACTCATAACTGCATGGAAGACAGACGTTAAATGATGATAATGATTATACAATTGTTATTAGTAACATTCGCTATTGCTTGCAGGTGAGCATGACCTGGTAGAATATATCATGCTTTCACTAGTTGTTTTCAGTGCATATATGACTGTCGGTGATGGTGCCACATAAAAAACACCGGTGCTGGTGCCACGTAAAGAACACTGGTGCTGATTCCACATAAAAAAACACTGGTGATGGTGCCATGTAAAAAGTGCTGGTGCCACATAAAAAGCACCAGTGAGGGTGCTTCGTAAAAAATACTGGTGCTAAGTGCCACATACAAAGCACCAGTGATGGTGCCTCATAAAAAACACTGGTGCCACGTAAAAAGCACTGGTGCTGGTGCCACATAAAAAGCACTGGTGCTTGGTGCCACATAAAAGCACCCAGTACACTCTGTAAAGTGGTTGGTATTAGGAAGGGCATCCAGCTGTAGAAACCATATCAAAACAGACAATGAAACCTGGTGTGGGGCCCCTGGCCAAGCCAGTTCCTGTCAAACCATCCAACCCATGCCTGTATGAAAAACAGACGTTAAATGATGATGATGATGATGATGATATATAGTGTTTGGCATACACAGACATCTTGGTTCTCCCACCTTTTAACCCAGCAAAACAGTGAGGATGTGACAGCTGTGGAGAGAGAGAAAACTGCATCATCATTGGGCTGATATCCATTTTCTACCAAGTTGACTTAAGTAACATGAAGTGCATTGCACAAATACACAACACACCACCTGGTCCAGGGATTGTACCAATAACATTCTGATCATGGACACAATACAGCACCTGGTCCAGGGATTGTACCAATAACATTCTGATCATGGGCCCAACACACCACCTGATCCAGGGATTGTACCAATAACATTCTGATCATGGGCCCAACACACCACCTGGTCCAGGGATTGAACCAATACCATTCTGATCACTAGGCAATGCACCTTCCAGTATCCACCACACAAAAAGACACAAAACAGAGATAGATGGGAATTGTTTTAATACGCTTTATTCTGCAACATTTGCTTCACAGTGAAAAACACGCAATTGGCCAAGTATTATAGAAAAGAAAACCTGTAAAAATTATTCAAAATATAATGAATGACATGAATTTCTCCTGACTAATTTTCTCAATAACAAGAAATAAATTTTAATTTTTTTCCTTTTTTTTTTTTCACCTTTAAGATTTTCCTTCCTTGAGGATAACGTGTTGGTATTCGTGATATTTTTATTTAAATGTTATATCAATCATATCACATGGTTAATTTTCCCAATAACAGGAAATAAATTGTAAAGTTTTTTTTCTTTTTTTTTTTCACCTTTAAGTTTTTCCTTCCTTGAGGATAACATGTTGGTATTCGTGATAATTTTTTTAAAAAATATTATACCCACCAACCTAGTATAGAAAATTAAACCTTCTACTCTACCTTTTTTGTATTCTATAGTTTTACTTTCATCATCATCATCATCATCATTTAACATCCGTTTGGCGAGGTTTCTACGGCTGGGTGCCCTTCCTAATGCCAACCACTTTACAGAGTGTACTGGGTGCCTTTTACATGACACCAGCACAGGTGCTTTTGACAACATATAAAAATGGTGAGATATGTTGTATCAATATTGTATCAATATTCTTCAGAAGGTGGCGAGCTGGCAGAGTCGTTATCGCGCCTGGAGAAATGCTTAGCGGCAATTTTTCCTACTTTACGTTCTGAGTTCAAATGCCGCCGGGGTCGACTTTGCCTTTCAT
>JAOPUL010000001.1:145954820-145969751 GCA_027564515.1 Octopus rubescens | reverse complement strand
ATAATACACACATATATATATATATATATATATATATGTGTGTGTGTGTGTACTTTAAAAAAATAAAGATTTTCTTAAATTATAATTTATCAATTATATCAAATAATCTTTAAAAGAAGTAGATTAAAACAGACCTGTTGAGTTTTTGTGTAAGCAATTAATAATTTTTAATTGATGAAAATCTTATTTCAAATATTGTGACTATATCAAGAAATTTTTCTAAAAATGTTATCACATACATATTTGCATACATACATACATCATCATCATCATCATTTAGCATCCGTTTTCCATGCTGGCATGGGTTAGACGATTTGACTGGCAAGCCAGAGAGCTGCACCAGACTCCAGTGTGTGAAGGACCCCTAGTACTTGTCAGAACTTCCCTCTAGGAGAAGATGAACTTGTGTATTAAGAAAACCTGAAGTGCATTTGGTCATCTCAACTTCTGTTGTGCTACACACACGTGCGCGCGCACACACACACACACATCTTTTACAAGGTGGTATCAAAAAGTTCCTGGACTAGTTCTGTAGCATGCCAACAGATGGTAGCACATGGTTGTCTGCACAGTGAGAGCTAGCAGTGGCCTTCATGAGGCAGTGTGCCAAGTGACATTGCTGTGTTTACTTCATAAGTTGTGAAATTTATGTTTTTGTGATTACGTGTATGCTGTAGCCTGCGATTTTGTAGTCTGAACAGAAACAACATCGCGTCGAAGTCTGTCAAGATTTCTGTCAGCGTGCCACTGATGACCCATCCTTTATGTTGAGGATCATCACTGGTGATGAGAGTTGGGTCTATGGGTGCGACCCTGAGATGAAGCAGCAGTCATCACAATGGAAGAGGTCTTCATCTCCACGACCACTCAATCAGGAGCATGCTCATCGTCTTTTTCGACTTTCGTGGTATTGTGCATCGAGAATTTGTCCCCCAGGGCCAGACCATCAATTGAGAGTTCTACTGAAGCGTTTGAGGGGGTACATTCGGTGAAAGTGACCGGATCTGTGGAGCGCGAAGAATTGGATTCTTCATGATGACAATGCACCTTGTGAGTATCTCGCCAAAAACAACATGGTATCGCTTTCACAACCACCCTATTTGCCAGATTTAGCACCTGTGAATTTCCATCTCTTCCCCAAGATGAAAATGCAGCTCAAACGTCGCCATTGTAACACCATTGTCGAGATCCAGAGCAAATCACAGAAAGTCCTTGACTCATGGAAACCAACTTCCAGGCTGCATTCCAAAAGTGGCAGGAATGCTGGGACCAATGTATTGCTGCGCAAGGGGACTATTTCGAAGGAGATGATATTAAAATTTAGGTAAATAAGTTATTTTTTATTAAACATAACTAGCCCGGGAACTGTTTGATACCACCTTGTATTGTTTACTTATTTCAGTCATTAGACCACGGCTATGCTGGGGCACCACCTTGAAGAATATTTAGTTGAATGAATCGGCCCCAGTACTTATTTTTTTTGTTAAGCCAGGTACCTATTCTATTAGCCTCTTTTGCCGAATTTACAGGGATGCAAACACACCAACAGCGGTGGTGGGGGACAAACAAAGACACACACACATATATATATATATATATATATATATATATATATGATGTGCTTCTTTCTATTTCTGTCTACCAAATCCACTCACAAGGTTTTGGTTGGCCCAAGGCTATAGTAGAAGACACTTGCCCAAGGTGCCACGCAGTGGGACTGAACCCGGAATCATGTGGCTGGGAAGCAAGCCTCTTACCACACAGTCACACCTGCGCCACTTTGTCTTATTTATTGACATCACCTCATATATTTTGTCTAATTTCTCATCTACATTGCTTAACTCTTTTGTTCCCATATTTCTTTTGAAATACACAGTCTTTGTTTCAATTAATTTTGAAAATAAAGAATTTATTAAAATAACTTTGTCCTTATTAAGCTGGTGATAGAACATAAATTAGTATAAAATTCTAATTCTAGATTATTTTAAAACAGGAAGTTTGTATCATAGAACCAGAGGCAGGTTGGTATCAAAAGGGTTAACCCTTTAGCATTTAAACCGGCTATATCTGGCCCAAATATTCTACCCAGTTTATGTTCAAACTTGCCTCTCTCATCTACCTTACAATGTCATTCTAAAAATATACAAGCACATCATCAAAATCTCGAATACATGAGATAATGCATGTTTAATTCAAAACAATGTGAATAAAATAAGCATTACATTTGATAGAGTAATCTGAATGCTAAAGGGTTAAAGATCTTAATAAATAATATTTACACATTGCAATAGTTCAAGCTAATTACAGTACAATTTCTGTTTGTTAATTTCAATTAACACTACCAATGCTTTCAATAAATTAATTAACAGATTCATAACCCTAACAAGTTTCCTTTTATTTCCAATTCCAGGATATTATAGTATATAAGAGTACTTAAAAGTCTCAATGCTGCTGCTCAAAATACTTCAATCTGTTTATCTAAATTCAACAATACTAAGACCCATTCATCACAGTTAAAAATGGTATCCTAAAACCACTTGGTATTCTTGTATGGTGGTGCACTTCCCCAACTCCTCTCTTTGCCCCACCAAGCATTCCCCCCAATTCTCATCCCCTAACATCTATCACTCCCCTATCTATGGTACCATTCGACTGCTGTAGTCAACTTTGAGCAGAATAAGCATATATTACGTCCCCTTTCTGGTGGTTACCTCCTCAGGAACCACTTCCATTCCTCATTATTATCCCTGCCCACACTATTTCTACCAATCTCCTCTGTGCTGTGCCATCAATCACTGCTCTCTCTCCCCTCCACTATACTCCATTCTTAACACATCGCCTATCTGCTATTATTCCCAATGCCCTCTCATATCTATCATCATGCCCCATTTACTATATAGCCCCTTATGTATCTCTACTCCCCCCCCTCTCCACTGCATCCCACTGCTTTCTGATCTATTCTCTTTACTTGATAATTTCTAATTTAGGGTATAAGGCCAGCAAATTCAAAAGGAGTTAGTCAATTATCTCAACTCCAGTATTTAACTGGTTCTTAATTTTACTGACCCCATAAGAATAAAAGACAAAGCTGAGCTCAACAGGATTTGAACACAGAATGAAAAGAGCCTTAAGTAAATACCATAAAGCATTTTGTCCAATACCCTAAAATTTCTACCAATCCATAATAATTAAAAATGATAATTTCTTTGTATTTCACAGAGGAACTTTTAATTCTTCTTATTAAAAAAAAATTGGAATTTCTACTAAATTTTTTAGTACAAATATAATTGGTATTAAAACAATATAAAATTTTATAGTTTTTTTAAGTAGGGACACTGTCCATAGCTTATAGAGAATTTCTTTGAATTGAAAGTAGACAGGTATGTAAAACAAAAAACAAAGCAACATTATTAACAAATAGTTAAAATTAACATTAAAATTCTTTGCTTCTCAATACATTCTGGCAAATTCGAAAGTGAATATCTGATCACTGTGTTTTTTTTTTGTCATCAGAGAACACCTCCTCCCTTTAGATGATGTGTTCATAACACATGTGATTCACCCGTGTAAAGAAACTTTGAGATACCACAGGGTTTCGATTTTATTGTGTCTCCTCTTTCAAAGCTACCTCACTGGAATGATGAATCTGACAAGAGCACAGTCTCTTGGTTATAGGAATTAACAAAGAAGTTATTTGCTGATACGTGCTGATGTCTACCAAACAGATAATAATTCATGGAGTACATGCAGAACAGTGAAAATCTAAACAATAATGTATCCTTTTTTTAATACATGGCACATTCTGATGCAAAAAACAATGATCACATATTCACATTTGAATTTGCCAGAATGTATTAGTTTCAAATTTTGGCACAAGGCCAACAATTTGGGGGACGGGATAAGTCGATTACATCGACCCCAGTTCTCAGCTGGTACAGTTTTTTTGATTATCAACCCTGAAAGGACGAAAGGCAAAATTGACCTCATCAGAATTTGAACTCAGAACGTAAACTCGGGGAAAATGCTGCTAGGCATTTTGTCTGGTACAATAACGATTCTGCCAGCTCACCACCTTAATTTGCCGAAATATATTAAGAATGAATTGTTATTATTTGGATTCTCATTGTTCTGCATGCACCCCTTGAATTATTAAAATATTTTGGATTCTTCCTTTTTTCTTTTAAGTTAAAATTCTGATTTTTTTTTTTCCTTGAAAATTTGAAATATAATCATCAAAACAAATTCAAGTTTTACATTAGATTTTTTATGTTAGAAATTGAACAAAAGCTGGTCATTCAGAAATACGTATTGAACAGAAGAGCTTCACTGGTTTACTGACCAATATGTATTGAAGAGTAGAGATTCACTGGTTTACTAAGTGGTAGTTGTTTATAAACAAATGGAAATATTTTAAAAGTGAGAGTAGTTGGTCGGTAATTACCGAAGTCAAGTAGATTAGTGTTCTCGGATATAGAGTACACACTTGCATACTTCTAAATTTTAGGAGAAATGCGATATTGTAAGAAGAGAAGTTAATTTAGTAATGAAGGGAGTTAACTCTGAAGTACATTGGGTGATGATTTACGACTTGGAACGTCATTTAAGAATTGTTTTTCTTTTCTTTTTCATAATTGATAACTGTATGCATCGATAAGCAAGGAAATTGTATTCAAGGCGTTTTAACCATATGATGAGCAGAATTAGAAGCAATCTGAGATAAAAATGTTTAATACTGAAGAAACTCAGATTGAGAAGTGGGATGAATTATTTTCAAACTTGTTTCAGATAAGAATGTCTGAGTGGATACAATTAGGGATGAAAGAAAACTCATTAACCCCTTTAGTAATTGCATCTTTTTACTTTCTTGGTGGCTTGTTTACAAATGATGGAAGCGAATTATAATAGATTTGTCATCTGTAACAACACAATCCATATTCTTTGTCTGAAGAAACTTGATTTACAAATCGCAGAAGCAATGAATTGTAGAAGCAGTTCTATACATTTAATCACTTGAGAGAAATGTGATGCGAAAGATATTAGCAGCTCTGTTGTAGCCAGTATAGAAAGGGAAGTCATTTAACTAACCTCCATGATTATAATATGTAGGGGTTGAAATTATATGGGAAATCACTGGGTCAATCTGAGATGGAAAGCAGAGATGATCTGGATTACTGGGGTTATAAGGAGAAAGGAAGGATGGGTTCTTAAACATTGAATTATCAGTTATCAATATAGGGAAAAGAAAATTTTGTTGACGCTTAAGAAGTCAGAAATAAAGATTGATATTTGAAAAACAAGTAAATAACAGAAGCAATGGATTTTGTTTTCTTGGGGTTTTATCTGGAGAATCAGAGAGTATATAGTATTAGGATTCCAACTGTTAAGATTGAGATATTTGTTTCAGAAAAAGAATAATAATAGGTTATTGAGTGAATATTATATAGGAGGACAGTGTAACTGTGATTACTGTTTATGGCTCTGATCACATAATCTGCAATGAATGTACTAGACATGTTGGTCACAATTATTAGAAATACTTATTATAACAGTTCCATTAAATTAAATCCTTTTGAAAAATCCTTATAAATGTCTTTAGCATATGTTATTGGTTAAATATTAAATATCTTTGTTAAATTAAGAATAAAGATGTGATGGTAATACAGCAAAAGCTGTAACCTTAAATAAGACTCCATAATATCTAAACAAGGCAACACTTCTACTATTTTCACTAGTTATGAAACACCAGCTCTAATAATTCCTGTCAATGTCTATATTCATGCAAATAAGTAAAACTAAAGCTTATATTAACCCTTTTGACACCAAACTGTCTGATGCACCCCTGGTTCTTACAAACACCAGGTTAATTATGACAGTTATTTTATTAAATTCTTCATTATTTTCAAGATTAAATGAAACAAAGGCAGTGAGTTTCAACAGCAATAAGGTAACAAAAGGGTTAAACTTCTCTTATCAAAAATTAATTTATTTATTTTATACTATTTTATACTATTTATTTTATATGTAAAACAGTGAGTAAAATGACATTGAATTATAAATATAATTGAAAAAAAGAGTAATTCTCTCAAGAAAAAAAAAATTATTATTTTTATAAACTAAAAGTTCTTTGTTTATATATTTGTGTATAAAAGTAAATTATAAAACCAATCCCAACTATTTGCTCCAGTGTAATTCTTTCATTTCTTATAATTACTCAACATTTTATCATTGGTCATAAGAATAGGTATCAACATGAGTGAATATTTGAAGTTACACAATGACACATTTATTATAAAATATCTCTTTTAATAATAATAATAGAAGATATGTTATAACAATGTTAAGAATTTCAGTGAATGCTTTACCTTGTCGCTCTGCATGTAAAAAAGATGATTCGTTTCAATTTTTTGTTGTAGAAGAAATAATTGAAGGACCAAATACAGCCTTCTTCTCCAAACGGATCCGAGACTAAATCTGGATTGTAACTGTAAATAAGAATCAAATCACTTGTTTTTAAGACAAAGACAAAGAGAGAAATGATGACAGTATATGTTTTGATATGATGAAGTTGAAAGTAAGCACTTTGTTTTAGAATAAAGTTTTATAAAATTCTTATGTTGAAGGCAGGCAGACATAATGTGTAAACGTTACCACAACCTTGTGAACTTGTAAATAAATAAGCATCAGTTTTAGGTAAAATCCCTAATCCATTATTACAAATATACACAGAAATGTTTGTATTTTCAGTATTGCTGCCAACTATTGACTAAAATTATTAAAAAGATTAAGAAATACCTGACCATTCAAAAGTATTATTACTCTAATTAACATTACACTAATTTATTTATCTAATTGTGCATAAAAAATCATTACTACCCTAACTTCACAATTAAAATCATCATCACCATCATTAACATCCATTTGCCATGCTGGCATGGGTTAGACGGTTTGACAGGAGCTGGCAAGCCAGAGAGCTGCACCACATTCCATTGTCTGTTTCGGCATAGTTTCTACAGCTAGATGCCCTTCCTAAGAAGGTAAGAAGTTTGCTTCCCAACCACATAGTTCTGGGATCAATCCCACTGCGTGGAACCTGGGGCAGGTGTCTTCTACTATAGCCTTGGGCTGGCCAAAGTCTTGTGAGTGGATTTAGGAGATGGAAATTGAAGGAATCCTGTCATATATATGTGTGTGTGGGAAAAACACACACTACTCGACAACTGGCGTTGGTGTGTTTATGACCCCGTAACTTAGCAGTTCGGCAAAAGATACCGATAGAATAAAGTACTAGGCTTTTAAAAAAAAACAAGTACTGGGGTCGATTCATTCGACTAAAAATTCTTCAAGGCAGTGCCTCAGCATGGCCGCAGTCTAATGACTGAAACATGTAAAAGATAAAAGATATTGTATAATTTTCTGGTCCAGTTTAGGGCCTACTATGCATTAATGGGTTTAATGTTATTAAACCTGAAAAAAAAAATCAGGTTATAGTTTTAGGGAAAAAGTCTTTAAAGTAACCAAATATAAACATACCAATTAGACAAATTAGCTAAATTAATCCTTTTACAAACTGTACAGACACAACTGTTTTTTTACAATGAATTTTTATGGTTTAGTCATTGAAGGAAAGGTAGAACCCTGTGGCTCTTTTCAGGGTCTCCAAGACTGGTGAGAAGAGAAAAAGTTACCTTCAGACCAAAGACACAGCCTTAAAGGATTGCAATAGAATTACACAGAACTTTAGCCTTTTTAGTGTTCCAAGTAATAGAGAGATAACTCTACTGTAGAGCGGCAGTCAATTACATAAGTTGTCAGCACTGATCAAGGACGTTCCAACCATGACTATGCAGCCTTTTTGTACATAGTGTATTTAGCACATCATCATCCAATGTGTTCTTTTTTTTTTTTTTTTAAAGACAGTAGGTTTGTTATTTGCGGCTCTTTGGTAGGCTTGTCTTTTACATAAGTTTCTCTATGTTCTACATTTCTCCACAGCTAGATAAACAAGTCTGCAGATTAAAGTTGCTCTTTGTCTTCACATCGCATGGTAGTTGTAAATGAGTGTTATTGTCAGACAAACAAGTGTTATTCATTTTCAATATTCTGTGAAAACATGTCCAGCCATGGGCCAATATTACCTTGTTTGGAAACAGGGGAGGGTTGGTAACAGGAAGGGCATCCAGCCATAGAAAATCTGCCTCAACAAATTCTGTTCAATCCAAGCAAGCATGGAAAGTGAACATTAAACTAATGCATGCGTTTCCTCTACTGCAAGACACCTGTTTCCGTCCCCTCTATCATACTTTAACCTCTCATCACCAAGCATAAATCCACTTCCCTCAATACTACATGGCCCCACCACTCAGTTGAGAGGTCTTGTCTTGTGAGTTACATGGTGACTTTACTAGTGACAGTGCCATGTAGAAAGCACCCAGTAAAAAACTGGCACTCTGTCGGTTATAATGATTAGTATTCCAGTTGATCTGATCAACAGAACAGCTTGCTCATGAAATTAACGTGCAAGTGGTTGAGCACTCCACAGACATGCGTCACCTTAATGTAGTTCTCCAGGTGATTCAGCATGACACAGAGAATGTAACAAGGCTAAACCCTTTGAAGTTCAGATACAATTCATTTTTGACTGGAGCAATGTGGAATAAAGTGTGTTGTTCAAGGACACAATGTGCTACCAGGAATTGAACTCATGACCTTACGATCGTGAGCTGAATACTAAGCCATGTGTCTTCACTATAAAACACCTAGTACACTCTGTGAAGTGGTTGGCATTAGGAAGGGCATCCAGCCATAGAAACCAAGCCAAAGTAGACATTGGGGTTTGGCACAGTCCTCTGGCTTGTTGGCTCCTGTCAAACCATCCAACCCATGCCAGCATGGAAAACAGACATATGATGATGATGATGATGATGATGATGATGACATTTTTTAAACAAAATGTTGGGGTTACTTTGAGAAGTTTCTCCCTTTACAAAATTAGCTCCAAATACAGAGAGAAAAGGGGAGATAATGTATTTACCTGAAGATGTCACAATCAGTTAAAGAAATCTCTTCATCTATGGTTGCCCAGAGTTGCTGCTTAAACACACTGAAGGAGTCTCCAATAACAGCAGACAGTTGGTTGTTTATCGTATTCACCACACCCTGATAAACAAAGTAACATAAACAACAACAACTACAAACAGTAAAGAATTTTCTTTCACAAAGACACACTAAAGAGCTCTTGATCACTCAACAACACTTGCTGCCAATGTAGCTATCATTCATGAATACCTTCCGTGTTCTATGTCATCCTTTCAATGCTGCAACACAATTTTTCCTTCTGTGTGGGCTAAACAACTGACAGGAAGTAAGGTCGGGTCTTCAATCAAAGCCTTTCATTTAATCAATCAGAAACACAAGTCATTCTGTAAACCAAATAACCGACCCCTTTAACCTCGGGGAGAGGAGGTTCATATTCGTCTGTCCTCTACCCATTGACCTGTCCAACATGGGTGACCCTACCAGGAGTATGAACTCCAGTTGGCATAGCTCTCTGGGTCATAGAGGCACACAAGCCACCCCACCACGGCAAGGTATGAACCACGGGGCAGAGACATACCGTGTGTGTGTGTGTGTGTGTGTGTGTGTGTATGCATGTAGGTATCTATGTATGCATTTATGTATGTATGAATAAGTAGTGAAATTCTTAAATTTGGATGAGTTTGATGTATACCATGGGACAAAGAGAATACTAATATCTGGTGGGGGAGGGTCCAACCCTCAAAATTTACAAATTCCACTAATTGATTTTTGCCAAAAAGCCACAGGGTTTTGTCTTTTTAAATTCTTTTATGTGTATGTATGCTTATGCATGTAATTGTGTATGTGTGTATATATGTATATGTGTACGTGTATGCAAGTAAGTTCATAAAAATTAGTAGCTATGTTCATCTATTCTTAAAAGTGTGTGTGTGTGTAAGTAGGTTCATCAAAAAATACAAGCAATGTTGATCTATTCTTAAAAGATCGATAAACATTCTAAACTTATTTAATTACCTCTTGACTTTAATTTGAAATACTTCAAAACATTCTAAAACAAATTACATTTTTTGTTAAAAAAAATAAAACTAATTTAAGTGTGACATTTATACAATAATAAAGAAAGCTGCTTATTAATTAGTTGCAAGTATGTAACTTTACTAAAACAAAGCAATTTTTAAAGTCTACACTGTCTTAAAAATTCTTATAAATTCCAATTTTAATATATTTTTATCAAAATGTAATTTTCAAAATTCCTTTATTATTGAAGATTTCAACAACATACTTCAGTCAGAAAGCTAATTTTTATTCACTGTGACATACATTTTCTAATGTCATACATTTGTATCCCTTTTCTTCTACTGTTATCTTACAATGCTGTCTCTCTCTTTCCAGCTCTTCTTTGTTTATCACCTCTATTCCTATTAATCTTTCTTTTTCTATACTCTTTTAACTTTTTCTATCTCACTTTTATTCTCCCTTCAGCCTTAGTCTCTTCTCTCTCTCTCTCCCACAAACTCTGTTTGCATCCTTTTCCAATATTTCATTTTATATTTTTCCTCTTTCCCCTGCACGCTCTTATTTTCACTTTCTTTCCCTAGAACTCTCTCTCTCTCTCTCTCTATATATATATATATATATTAATCACACAGAACCGTAAAGCTACAGGGTGTAATACAAAAGCCACCAAGGAGGTTAAATTTACCAAAATTATGATTAAGGGTTCTCAAAGAGACCCAGTATTATTAGAAATAGGAGCCAAAATGCTCCAACCTATTAAGCTTCATTCTATTTTTAGATTGGTAAGGGGGGTAACTGCTATCGAACGAGCTGACATGAAATGCGTTGAACCCTGGGTTTCTGGGAATCCACCCGTCATCAACAACGCTTGTATTTATTTATATATTGCCGATATTCAATTGTTTTCACTAACAATAAGAGTATATTTGTGAAAATATCAAAATTACTTAGACATTTTTCATTTCAAGTTTTATATATATATATATTGGTAGATATGCTCATCACAGCAGTTTTATACAAGCAAACGTGACATGCATTACCAAAAAAATGCCCAGTGGGCAGTGTTTCGGCTAGTTTTTTAATGCCACATCACTATCAGTTTCTCTAAATGTTGCACATTGTAATGTAAACAACGCAGAAACACATGTCCTACAGCCCAATGGCATCATTTATGGCCCAGTGGTGTATGGTGTATTTTTTACAGTCTATAAGGAGAATTTCTCTCCCAAAACATTTTCCGCAGCAAAAGTGTTATTCCCCCCCACACACACACACACATTCAAATGCATATGAACATGTTAAATATAATTGCACACATCTATATTTCAATCAATGCTGCTAGGTGCACCTCTAGCTAATTAGAAAATAAAATATTCTTATTCATAAAACTATTAATTATATACAACAAAAAGAAGCATATTTTGAAAGCTATCTTCAATCCAGATATTTGTTTTATGCTTGGCTTAGAAAGTTTGAAACTAACAAGTTTCCATACTTATATATTATTACATTCAAACTAATGTTCTGATAGCCTTTATTTTCCTATATTTATTTATTATATAACAATTTATTATATAATTTAGAAGATAAATTAACATAAAATAATTAAGGTAGGTTTCAATTTAGACCACTTTAAGAAAAGTATTTAGTGAATTTCCTATGATTATATTTTCTTAGTTTTTATTATACTGTTGTTTTTATGTTCCATCTATTATACCTTATATTTTCCAGTTAATTTTAATAGGAAATCAAGCTAATCTGACTTTTTATGTATTTCAAACTTGCTCTCTTTTCATGTGCTGTTATAGAAAAAAAAAAGTAAATAAAACAAACAATAACGAGATAGTGGAACAGAGAACCCATGCGAACAGAAGTACCTTACAGCCATTTTTTCCCAAACATACCCCAACCAAAAGTACCAGAGTTAGGAAGTGTTGAAGGTATAAAAGTGTACCTGTACAGAGAATTCCTTACTGAATTCTTCACTTTTGGCTTTGCTGAAATCATAGTCTGGTTGGAAAGAAGCATTCAATGTGGAGATCAAATAAAACAATGTCTTTGTGGATATTGTATCACAAAGAGGCCCTTCTCCATCACTGTAACTATGTGAGGTTATTCTGAAAGGAAAGTTTACACTCAATCAGATTGATTTTCAAATTCACTGGAATATTAAACAAAACAGAATTAGGAAAAACAACTTCAATATGATCATTTTAATAGACATATTTAACTCCCACATACCTGGACATTATTATTTCTAAACTATTATATTGCTAATGTCCTTAAAATGCTTCCCTCTTTTCCACTCTATTACATAAATCTGAAGTATTATGTCTACACCTAAATAAGGACTCCTCTTTACATATCACTTCTTTCTATCTATTCAAACAGTATTATCATCATCATTCAATCATGACAATTGTCATAATTGTAAACAACGTCCTAAAGCACACACACACACATATAACATCATCATCATTTAATGTTCATGATCCATGATGGGTTGGATGGTTTGACAGGATTCACTGGGCCCAAGGACTGCATTTTGCTCTAATGTGTACTTAGGCATGGTTTCTATGGTTGGATGCCCTTCATAACGCCAACCACTTAACAACAAGTACTGGGTGCTTTTCCCCACGCCACTAGCACTAGCAAGATCGCCATGCAGCTTGCCAGATTGCAAACCTTGAGAAAAGCAGCTTTATGTTAGGAGATGAAGGGTTAAAGTATGAGTGAAGGGGTCAGAGCAGAACAGGTTTCTTGCTGTAGAGGAGCTACATGGCTACTCGCCTTTTAAAAGAGATGTGAGTAGCCATGTCACACACACACATATAAATGTTGTGCTCTACAAAAGTTACAAGCTACAAGTAGTGTTGTTACTACCACTGTCAACAAATTGTCTGCTCACTTGATGCCTTCGAACAGATCTCTTACTTGACAAACAAAAAAACATTAGTGACAGAAAATGCATCCAGCTGAAAAACAATGTTGTTGTTGTTGTTGTTGCAACATTCCCCCGGGGTGGGTTGAGCCGGCTCCCAGTGAATTTGCAGCGTCACAAGTGAGAGTGATCCACCAAAGCCTGTCAGCAGCCGACTCTTCGGCGAGCTCCAGCCATTCGTGGTTCCAACGACGAATGCCAAAAACGCGAGGACCAGAGACAAGCTCCAGATCAGCCTTAACTGTCAAAAGCCAAGTTTTGAGTTGACCACCGCGTTGCTTTCTCTAGCCTAAAGGATGCCTCAATCATATATTTGTTTGGCCCCTGATAGCATGAAAATATTGAAAAACAAACATATGAATAATTTTATATAAAGAAGAAACTCACACAACTGCCTCCCTTCTATTAAAATATGTAGGTGCTACTTTGGTGACAATATAAATATTTTAAAGAGAAATTTCACTGCTATATGACATTGCAGGTCACACATCAGAGTAAAATTCTTTACTAGACTATCAATTTTCTTTCTTGAAAATCATAACAGTTAAAACTACCACACACCAATTTGAACTCATCCATTTCCTCTGAAAACATGTTTAGAGTCTTTAACACTTTAGCATTTAAACCGGCCCAAATATTCTGTTTTTATGCTTAAACTTGTCAGATCTGGCCTCTCACACATACCTTACAATGTTATTCTAAAAATAAACGGCCACTTCATTGAAATCTTGAAGCCACGAGATGAAGTATGATTAATTCAAAACCATGTGAATAAATAAGCATTGCATTTGAGAAAGTAATCTGAATGCTAAAGGGTTAAACGCATATCTTTTATCATTTACTTGTTTCAATCATTGCACAACGGCTTTAACAGGTTTAGTCAAACAAATTGACCCCAATACTTATTTTTAAGTCTGGTACTTATTCTTATTCTATCGATCTCTTTTGCTGAACCGCTGGGTTACATGGACGTAAACAAACACCAGTTGTGAAGTGGTGGGGAGGAGGACAAACACAAACACACACACACGTAAAAGGCACTCAGTACACTCAGTAAAGTGGTTGGCGTTAGGAAGGGCATCCAGCCATAGAAACCCTGCCAAAACAGACAACTGGAACCTGTTGCAGCACCTGCCAAACCGTCCAACACATACCAGCATGGAAAACAGATGTTTAAATGATGATGATGATGATGATATACAACAAGCTTTCACACTGTTTCTGTCTACCAAGTTCACTCATAGGGCATTTAGTCAGCTTGGGCCTTACAATAGAAGACACTTATCCAAGGTGCTGTGCAATGGAACTGAGCCATAACACACCATGACAAGTGACAACATATCAATCATTAAAATCAATAGCAATTATTTTCAAAGTGCAAATTATAACAGACAGTTAATTAAAATATTCAACAGAAGTTAACTTACTGGTTTGGGCTCTGTGAAATTAGACCCTGTGGTGGTGATAATGCTTGTAAAT
This sequence comes from Octopus rubescens, assembly GCA_027564515.1. NCBI lineage: Eukaryota > Metazoa > Mollusca > Cephalopoda > Octopoda > Octopodidae > Octopus > Octopus rubescens. Next base: position 145,955,278 of record JAOPUL010000001.1, on the reverse strand, counting down.
CATTTGGAGAAAAACCACCATCAGTGCTAATTGCTTTAAATAATCTTTTATCACTTCCAGCCATTTTACACGAGTAACTTTCTAACCTGGAATAATAAAAGAGAAAAAATAATAATAATAAATTATCCTATGCATGATGGTGAACAGTGAGAAGCAAAACAATGACATGCATCATTATCATCCTTTAATTTCTATTGATTTTAATGATTGGTATGTTGTTACTTATACATATGTATTATGTGTGTATGTATTTATATATGTGTGTGTATACATATATATATAAACAAAGCAAATGGACGCTTTGTTTGTTTTTTCAACTTGATAATTGGCGATCAAAATAAATGTTCGTCCAAGAAACCCTTGGGTAGTTGAAAAGAATTCACTTGTGGTATTTTATGATTATCATTACTCTCTTTACGGATCGAGTGCTTTCCTACTTGTTGAAGTATCACCACACT
>JAOPUL010000001.1:145937438-145949157 GCA_027564515.1 Octopus rubescens | reverse complement strand
CCGCCTTGAATTTTTAGTCGAATGAATCGACCCCAGTACTTATTGTTTCAAGCCTGGTACTTATTCTATCGATCCCTAGGCCGAACCGTTACGTTACGGGGACGTAAACTAACGAACACCGGTTGTCATGCTGTCTTTATTTTTAGGAAAAGTGCGGACTACATTTATTATTTTTTGTGTTCTTTTTTAAAACTAGGCTGTAGTTTAGGGAAATTTGGCTGCTCTTTCTACATGTTTAAGCGACCATGTGGAGGTCTCTTTATTGGCTCGCTGTAAATGTGTTTGTTAGCTAGCTGTTTGTTAGCTCGCGCAACAATCACACAATTGTTCACTGTTCTTACACATACACACACACACACACACACACACACACAACCTAAACAGGAAAACCTTCATGCTATCGTTTAACTAGATAGAAGTAGCAACATTTCCTCAAGTATTCATTACTGTTTTAGAGTGGAAAGTTACTCTCGATAAAGTTCTCTTTCATATATTATGTGCGTCCAAACAATAGGATGTTTCTGTCATTTGATCTAGGTTTGCGCGATCATGGCTGACCTGGGGTTAAATAAAAACAGCAACACGCGCATTTCACAAACATTGAGGCGCGAATCTTAACGTACATCTTTGCGCGTATTATTATTAGTTCTGATCACAGTGTGGTGTCTTTGTTTATTTGCATTTTGTCTGTAAAATATTGTATTGTAATTTTGTGTATTTGTTTCCCTTGTGACGAATAAAATTTATACATACATACATATATACATGCATAAATATGAATGTGTGTGTTGGATGGGGTGGTGGGTTACTCTTGTTAGTACAGCTAAACGAATATACGAGCCAACAACGAAAACCGCTTCGTGATCACTCGACCTGCAACAAATAGCAGCTAAACCTCCCTCAGATCACGTGGAGTTAACAACAACAACAAATATAATTAATGTGAAAGTCCGTAAGCGGCCTCCAGTGTGTCATTCTTCACAATGGTAAATGGCGCTTTAAGTGGTTCGTCTTTTGCAGCGATGTCAGCATGTTTGAACGACAGGCGAAATGTATCGGGTTACCACCACAAGAAGACATGGTCCATGTTGTATGCCGAAAGACTGAAGAATCTAGGAAGATTCACGCTGTATCTTAATGTCGACAGGTTTATATGATTTTCCTTATTCTCCATCGTTAACCCAAGGTACATAGACATATTTCTCTAATCTTTATCGCACACCGTAAAATAACTAATTTGTTTACATATTACTTGTATAAATAATCATGATGAAAGTAATAATATATTATTAATTAATTATCATGAGTGTTTAAAAAACAAATAACATCCCACCCGCAATATTTACCATTCAGACCTTTCATTTATTTTATACATTTTTCAAATAATAAAGAATTACATGGAAATGCATATAGTAAATATTGATATAAACATAGGGAAATATTCTCCGGTAAAACCGAATTAGTGTCGACACCTTTATTGTAAATAGTTTTATTCTCCCTACAATGTATAGTATAATCAAAACAAAGAGATAATATAAGGTGTAAACACAGTTAACTTTAGAGTGTATTCTCAGTCTGGCAATGTAGTGAATTTTGAGCAACCTTGTGGAAATTAAATAGTATTGATATCATTAGCATTATTATCATCGGTTGGTATAAATACCGCTGGGGTCGACTTTGCCTTTCATCCTTCCGGGGTCGATAAAGTGAGTACCAGTTACGAACTGGGTCGATAAAATCGACTACTCCCCTCCCCCGAAAATTTCAGGCCTTCGTGCCTAGTATACAAAGGATTATTATTATTATTGTTAGTATTTAAGGTGGTGAGCTGGCAGAATTGTTAGCACACTAGACAAAATGCTGCCGTTTAAGTCCTGCCAAGGTCAACTTTGTCTTTCATCCTTTCAGGGTTGATGAAAAAAGTACCAGTTAAGTACTGGGGTCGATGTGATCAAGTTACTCTCTCCCCTGAAATTGCTGGCCTTGTGCCAACATTTGAAACCATTATTATTATTATAGCAGCAAGCTGGCAGAATCGTTGCTTAAATTACACTATATAGAAAGAAGAACACATTAGGCAATGTAGTCCTAGATACACAATGTCTGAATAAAAGACAATATGCTAAGGTCATTGCTGGAATGTCTTTAATATCAGGGCAGATAACCTAGGGCTAATCAACAACAACAACATCTTAATTTCATACAGCTTTGAAAGTTCAGCTGCTAAGAGACGGCCACATTGAGAGTTCAGTTGTTAAGAGGCGTTCCGGGTTGACAGAGCGAGGCCTTTCTGGCAATCCAAAGTGCTGAGTGGAGGCAAAATATGATTCTCAATTGTCTCTGCTATGTTGCATAGGAAGTGAGTTCCCAATCTATGTTGTACGGGAAGCAGTTGTATGAGAAGTGACTTCCCACTATCACATTGAGGAAAGCTGCAGCATCAACAAGAAGCGGCCACATCGAGAGTTTAGTTGCTAAGTAGTGGCCGCATTGAGAAAGTCTTGCTGCAATGAAGCGGCTGCATCGACAATGTCTTGCTGCTTGAGGTGGCTGCATCAACAAAGCATTGACAATGTCCTGTTGCTGAGGCAGCAGCAGCGACAATGTCTTGTTGCTTGAGGTGGCAGCATCGAGAGAAGTGGTCACACTGAGAGTTCAGTTGCTAAGAGGCGGCCGCATCGACAGTTCAGTTGTTAAGAGGCGTTCCGGGTCGACAGAGCGAGGCCTTTCTGGCAATCCAAAGTGCTGAGTGGAGGCAAAATGTGATTCTCAATTGTCTCTGCTATGCTGTGCAGGAAGCAAGTTCCCACTCAATGCTGTACAAGGCGAAATACAATTCTCAATTGTCTCTGCTGTGTTGTACGGGAGGTGAGTTCCCACTCTATGAATGTCTGGGAGGTGAGTTCCCACTCTATGGATGTACGGGAGGTGAGTTCCCACTCAGGTACTCTGTATTTTGTCTGTCCCCGGTCTGTATGCCTCACCTGTCCCTGGCTTGTGTGACCGTCTGACTGACAGTTCCTGGTCCTTGTGTCCATGTCCATATATTCCCCCACACCCGCCGGTCCTACATATGTTCGCCTATCCCGGCCTATACGTCTCGTCCGTCTGGCTAACAGTTCCTGGTCCCTATATCTGCATACTCCAGGTCTATATGTCTGTCTAACCTTTCGTGGACACCGGTTTATGTCTCGTCCATCCCTCGTCTATATCTGTCAAACCAGCAGTCCCTGACTTTATGCCCGTCTGACCCCAGTCACTATATCTGTCTGTCCCTGGTCTATAGGTCTCGTCCGCACTCGGCCTCCCCGTTCCTTGTTTGCTTCCGGTCATTCCCATGGTCCTCGGTCTCTATATGTCTCATCCTTCTCTGGCTTATATGCCCTCCGTATGTCTAACAGTTCCTGGTCCTCATGTCCGCCTGTCCCCACTCTATATATATCATCCGTCCGACTATAAGTTCCCAGCCCATATGTCTGCCCCCCACCCCCAGCCTATTTGTTCCTGGTCTTTTATCTGTCTCAACCCTGCTCTATATGTCTATATGTCCGTCTGTCTACCAATCGCCCGATCTATAGGTCTCGTCTATGTCTCGTCCGTCTCTGCTCTATATGTCCGTCTGTCTGCCAATCGCCTGTGTGGTGACACGTACAAAGCACTCGTGACTGTGCCACGTAAAAGCACTAGAGCCGAGAGTATGGTGCCAGTGGCACGTTAAAAGCACCCAGCACACACTGTAATGTGGTTGGTGTTAGGAAGGGCATCCAGCTGTAGAAACTAAGCCAAATCAGACTGGAACCTGGTGCAGCAGCCCCTCCCCCTCCCCGGGCTTGCCAGCATGGAAAACAAACGTTAAAGGAAGATGATGATGACGATGATGATGTAATTGACAATTAAAATTAAATTAAAACAATAACAGTCAAGAGGACATATATATATATAGAATGTATTGGATTGACGCTCAGTATAAGATGGAAAAAGGATGGAAAAAACTAAGTTTACGTTTCGAGCATGGCTCTTCATCAGAAAGAGGAGAGAGCAGAAATCCGGAGAGAAGGGGAAAAAAATCTGTGGAACACATGTGATTACATGGTAGAAGATGGAAGATAGCGAAAGTAGAGAGAAGAGTACAGGAATGGTCATGGTGTGTGAATGTGTGTAGGGTATCAGTGTGTGTGTATGTGTGTTTATATGAGTGATGTATGTGTGTGTTATCACAACAGGTTAGTAGAAGCAGCTAGATTTTTGCTGTGGAGCCTTTGTGTGTGTGTATATGTGTTTTGTGTGTGCACGTGTGTGTGTGTATAAATGGTCAAGGTATATGAGTGTGTGGTAGTCTCAGAAGCTTGGTGTGGTGTGGTGTGGTGCACATACAGGTCTGTGTGTATTTGTGTGTGTGTGTGTATATGTGAGTTGGCATATGCACGCACGTGTGTGTGTTTATGTCTACGCATGCATGTGTGTGTGTATTTGTGTGTGTGAAGGGTTGTTTTGTACATGCCAGGATATATATATATATGTGTGTGTATATATATTAATACATATATGTATATATCAGGTTGGAACGAAAGTTTTGTTCAATTTTAAAGTCATTATTTATAAATGATAAACTTATGTTTATAGATGATAAACTTCTATAGAAATATTTAATCATTAACATAACGTCCATTACTTTGTAGAACCTCATTCCATCTGTCAACAAGCTTATAGATGCCACACTTGTAAAATTCTTTAGATTTTGATGCAAAGTACGATGCTAATGTGTTTTCAACCTCTTCTCTTGATGTCAAACTAAGACTATCCAAATGGTTCTGTAAACCCCTAAACAAGTGATAATCAGAAGGTACAAGGTCAGGAGAATATGGAGGATGAAGCAATTTCTCCCAACGGAACTCTTCTAGGAGATCTTTACCCAATTGTGCAGTGCGTGGGCAGGCATTATTGTGATGCAGAATGACACACTTTCTGTTGACTAATGATGAACGATTTAACATTATGATAAGGGATCCACTTCTCATCACCAGTAACAAGCATATCCAAAAATGGCATCTGACGTTGTCGTGTAAGCAATGACACACAATAAGCGACACGTTGTTACAGATTCTCTGTATACAGGTAGTGTGAGACCCATTTCTTTCAGTTCGCGTAGGATGGCTTACTTTAAATTTCTCGGTGAGTTCCCTAGCAATAGAGACAGGATTTGTTGTGATAACAGCTTCCAACACTTGGGAATCAAGAGCTTTTGGCTCATCATCTAAGCTGAAGTTCCCACCACTTCGAAAACGGGAAAACCACCTTCTGCAACTTCTTTCATTCACTACATAATAAGTGCTCTGAATGGATTTTGTTGCTACACTTGCATTGACACCTTTATGAAACTCATAGAGTATAGCATTTCTAATGTCTTCTTTAGTTGGGATGAACATTGGGGGTGATATCGAAGAAGATTGTGAACAATATTCTTTTAACCTGAAAGAAGAAAATATAAATTACTCATTGTTTCATTCCATGATTGATGACAAGAGAAATACTTTAATAAATGTCGTCTAAAATTTCATCTAGAAAATCGGACAAAACTTTCATTCCAACCTGATACCAGCCAAGTACTGAGGTCAAAGTAATCTACTTGCGGAAATTGCTGGTCTTGTTCCAAAATTACAAACCATTTCTCCAGCAGTGGACAAAATGCTTAGCATTTCTGAATTCAAATTTCTGTCAAAATCCCTTTTTTTCCTCCATGTTCTCTTTTAGCACCTCTCTAGAGGAAGTTGTCCTCAGACTGGATTGCATCAGATTGGAGCATCCCTTGGCCTATGTGTTGGTGTTAAACCAGCTGACAAAATCAATCAACCACCCAAGAAGACAAAGGATTCTACATTAATTATATCTACCCAATTTCATTTACAGGACATAAGTCAACTTAAGGTTATTGGTACAAGACACTATGTATGTATATATCATCATCATCATCCTTTAACGTCTGCTTTCCATGCAAGTATGGGTTGGACAGTTTGACTGGAGCAGCTGGCAAGCTGGGGGCTAACACCATGCTTCTGTCTGGTTTGGCTTGGTTTCTACAGCTGGATGCCCTGCCAACCACATTTACAGTGTGTGCTGCGTGTTTTTAACGTGTCACCGGCACCGGGCTCTCGACGCTTGCTTCCCATACCATCCACATTTACAGCATGTGCTGTTAACGTGCCACCGGTACCAAGATTTCGACGCTCGGTGCATCATCTCCTGTGTTGTATTCACCTTGTACAACTCGCTTCCAGAAATACCGACCAGACGTTAAAAAAAATTAAGATATTTTGTGTATTGTAGAATCATAACCAATTTATTGCACGTAAACTTTAACAACAAAATCTTATATGGACCCCCAAGGGCCATATGGACCCTGGTTGAGAACCAATGCATTAGACAATATAGTTTCTGATATACAAAAGAACAGGACAGTCATGGTTGTAACTAACACTTTTAATCCTAGGTTTACTACTCCAGAGCTGACCTAGGGACTCAACAACAACTGTACCCCATTACAGTCTCCTTGGTAACAAAAGGCTTCAATGTTCCTATCCACCATATTAAAATTTTCTGACACGGTGCTCCAGCTGATAAGTATTCTTGTTACATCCTCTTCATAAAAGAGAAAACAGTCAGAAGACATCCTAACCCAGCTGATGCCATTAAAAATATCAATACAATATAATATATATAAAATTAATAAAAGACACTTGTACAAAGCCTCATACAAAACATACTCTCCAACAATGGGTTCTGCCAAAAGCATCCTTCTTTCAGCTCCTTGTAAGGAGAATTACATATACATTCTATTTCTAATTATCAAAATATTTATATTTCTTATCACAGTAGAGTAAGTGAGAGGAGTAAACGACAACTACTTTCCCATTTTTTGCAAGATAAGAATATTATTATTGCTATTTATTAGCATTATTTTTGTACTGTTTGTTGTGATTATTATTATCATTGTTATCATTATTCAGTTGTCTTATTTTGCTTGTGCTTTCACTGCACTATCAAGTTCAGCTTATGTGCCTTGAATATGTGCAATGTTTGTTTTGTTTATTATTATTATTATTATTATATACTTAGTATACATAGTTATGGAAGAAAAAAAAGGGTGGGATGATAATGATGTAATCCTCCTGATACAGGGGAATCTCTAGGGAGATTCGTTAGCACGCTGGGAAAAGTCATTAGCACGCTGGGAAAAATGCTTAACGGCATTTTTTCCGACTTTACGTTCTGAGTTCAAATGGCACCGAGTTTGCCTTTCATCCTTTTGGGGTCGATGAAAGAAGTACCAGTTGAGTACCGGGGTCAATTGAATCGACTATCCCCATCCCCGAAAATGTCAGGCCTTTGTGCCCAGTATAGAAAGGATTATTATTATTATGGCTGCTCATAAACATTGACGAAAAAATGAAAAAAAGAAGCACCCTAAAACACTCAACTATGAATTGAATTTACAATATTTGAGAAAACAACCTAATATTGTAAAATATCCGACCTCAGAATGTAGACTCTATGTCACCTGAGATTTATATGTATTAATATCAATATTACATCGATTTCACCCATATGATACACTGTCATTTATGTTAACAATCAATATTTTGTTACATATTCAAAATTCTTTAGTATTATGCTTTTACATGGGATAGATTTTAAATAGAAACTACATTACAAGTTTTAAAAAAAGAAACCATTCGTAAAGTTTACATTTCCCAAGTTCTAAAAAGATTTATGAGATAAATCTTTTTCTAAATATTGAGCTACTCTATCATGGATAATAAACTTGGTCTTTGCCAACAGAACAAAGATATAAACACCATGTCACCTATACACAGACCGCCTCAGTGGCTGCAATGTCAGTTTTGACAGCACTGGCTGGCTGGCTGCAGGCCAAACTGCCCATCAGATTCAGTGGCCTTGGTCTGTGATCGGCGGTGGACCTGGCCCTGCTGGCCTGCCTCTCTTCGGTTTCCTCCAGCCACAACCTCCTTGGCGACATACTCCATGGGTTAGCTGTGACGGATGTCAACCAGTTACATGAGCCAGCTTTTGCTGCTTGGACCACTGGGGTGCTAGTGGTCCCCCAGATCACGAATGTCCAATGTAACTGGGATGACATCCTATGTAAGTCCACCCTCAAGTGATTAGAGGCATCACTTGATCAGCACCGCCTTGCCTGCCTCCATTCCACCTCGCAGCCCAGTAGTGATGCATGGCTCAATGCAGTGTCCTCCTCATCTTCTGGTACCCTTCTAGATGATGAGTGCACCCACATCGGGGTGGCCCAGCATCTTGGTCTCCATGTGTGCGAGCCTCACAAATGTCACTGTGGAGCGGTAGTGGACATATTCAGCCTGCTGCCTTAGCGCAGGCCAATTCCCCCGACATGCCACCCTGAATAACATTGTCAGAAGAGGCCTCAACGCAGCAAGCTTCCTGTCCCAACTTGAGCCTGCAGGTCTCGACCGCGGGGATGGTAAGCGCCCCAACGGGATAACCCTCTTGCCGTTCACGGTACGCAGATCCCTAATCTGGGACGCGATATGGTGCGACACGTTCTCCAGCTCCAACCTTGCTGCTTTTGCTGCAAACCCCAGTGACACAGCCCACAACGCGGAGGAGAGGAAGGCCTTTAAGTACAGGAGCTTGGCTGGCTGCTGCCAGTTTGTGCCGGTAGCCATTGAGATGTCTGGTGTTCTTGATCCTCATACCACAGACTTCCTCTGCAAAACAGGGATTGCTGTTGCCTGACGGAGAAATGAGCACCATGAGATGAAGTAGCTACTGCAGCGAGTGTCACTGCCCATTCTCTGTGGCAACGCCACCGTGACCATTACCATGGGGGCACGCGCAGAAACCCCCCTGTACTGGGACACGTGCTGCCCCTGCTGCCTTGTCCCCCCCATTTTTTCTCTACATTTCCTCTTCTTTCTGTTTTTTTCTTTTTCTTTTTTCCTTTCTTTCTTTTACAATTAATGATATATATAATTATATGATGAAATAAACTTCATTGCTACAAATCTAAAGAAAATGGACTTGAATTTTAACCTCTTCCCTACACACATACTCTGAAAATAATTACAAATATAGGGCAGTGTCTAATCTCTTAACATGAGTATGATCTTAAAGGATCATGAAACTAGTCCAGATTAATTTGAGGAAAAGAAAGGAGTGCATTTAGGTTTTCGTAAGAATTTTGAACAATAAGCTTCTGTTGTATCAGTAGAAAGGACAGACATATTTGGTAAGTAAATGAGATTCAGGTTTAGTTTTGCTCCACCCTGGAATGAAGTCTCCAAAAATAATTATTACAAAAGCATGACAGACTCCCAGAATATCTTTGTTGTTGAACCCTAGATCATCTCTGAACAAAGGTGCTTTAGCTGTGATCCCTTTATTTTTATATATGAGAAACTACAATAATCCATTGAGTATTTCCCTTTTTTAAGGCAATAGGAAGTGATTTGAGAGATTTTGCTGCCGTTTCTAGCAAATCAGGAAACCGTATAGAAGCTCATTTGTTGGTTTATCAAAATATTCTAAATTTCTGCAAGCAAGTAAATGTCTAGAATATATTTAAAATTTTTTTCAGATGCTATGATAGTCATAATGTTTTCATTAGAATTCAAAAGCTTGGCACAAGCAATCTCTTCGCAATTTGATCCAAGGTAAACTTGGATATAATTATATTATTGGGTGTCTCACTACATCTCTTATAAACTGTGTAATCATTAGACGAACCGAAACAGGCCATTGTACTCACATTTCATTATGTTTTCTGTTCAATTTACCACCTTATTTTCTTGTAATCTTGCCAAAATATATATTTTTAGACATAAACTGTGATGCAAGACCACTACTCTTCATGCATACTTACATTCATGAAGATTTTACAACCTGTTATATATCGGTAAAACACCACCGTTTGTTGACTCTTCATTTTCCCCAATATTCACAATAATAAACCAAGATCTTATTTCAACTTCTTACTTTACGGTTTGTGAGGTCTCTTTACATTTAGATCTTGTAACACCAGTTGGCATACAAAATGGAATATAATATAATGGCACTCCATCCTCTATCTGTCTCTATCCCTCACCTTTCTTTTATTACTGTTATTTCCCCTATCTCTTTCTTACTCTATCGGTCTGCCTTTCCATTTCTGGCCACTGTTTTCTTCTTCATGCTTTATTTTTATACTTGGTGATCTTTGAGTTTATCACATTAATTTTATTTAGAGGTACACTATAGTTTTGATTTTTATTTGCTATTAAGCTTGAATTTTTTAAATTCTGTACAAGGGCATGTTTGCTTTCATCTTTGTTTTTTCTATTTTATGAGAGTCCATTGTGAATCATGTTTCCATTCCATTTTTTTAAAAGACGGAATAGAAATTTCGGCAATAAAACAGCTAGCTTCACATCTACAAAAAGACAATTTGAGAAGGTGTAAAAATAAAATTTAAAAAAAAGAAAATAACCTCCTGGTCCTCAGAGTTAGTTTATTGCACCACTACTTAAAACACTTTTTTCTCCTCTTGTCAACTGTAGTATGTTCTCTCACACTCTTAGTTCTGCATTAACAACTATACTCAATCCTTCTTCTCCTATATGTAAAACCTCTTTAATTCCTACCCCCCCCCCATGCAAGTTTTTCCTATAAATATTCTAGAGGAAAATCTCTAAGAAGTGCTACATCATTGTTATCAGTCTCAAGGCCCTGCTAAGAATGTGGGTCCCTCAAAGTCCCGACAGAGGTCATGGTTACAGCTCCTTACTTCATCACCCATCTTACTTACTCATTCCACCCATGCAAGTATAGAAAAATTGATATAAAACAATGATCTTCAGTTTAAGTCAACTTAATTATTAATGTCTTTATTTTCTTCAATATTTCAGTTAAATATCAAGCATGTTAATCCCGCTTGTTTATTATAAGTGCATGCAAGGGCTATGTTTTCCCTGCTGGCATGGGTTGGAAGGTTTGACAGGAGCTGGCAAGGCTGGGGCCTGAACCAGGCTTCATTGACTGTTTTGGCATGGTTTCTATGGCTGGATATCCTTCCTAACACCAACCACTTCACAGAGTGTACTAGTTGCCTCTTACATGGCACCAGCACTGGCAGGGTCACCGAGTAACTTGCAAGACAAAACTCTCCCTCATCTGAGAGGAGGGAGTGGTAGTGAAGGGTGGAGTGGCTTTGTGCCAGTTGATGAGAGATTAGAGGTATAGAGGGACGGGGATAGGTGTCCTTGGACTAAATAAAAAAGAGCATTCTACCTGACAAGGAGACACTCTGGGCAAGTGACTTGTGCTATAGCCTCAGACTGATCAAAGTCTTGTGAGTGAGTATCCACATGCACACACACGTATCTTTTATCTTTTACTTGCTTCAGTCATTTGACTGCAGCCATGCTGGGGCATTGCCTTGAAGGATTCTAGTCAAACGAATCAACCCTAGTACTTTTTTTTCTTTAAAGCCTGGTACTATTCAATCAATCTCTTTTGCTAAGCTGCTAAGTTACGGGGACGTAAACACATCAATACTGGTTGTCAAGAAGTGGTGAGGGAGAAACACACACACACATATATACATATATATATATATATATATATGGTGCATGGCTGAGTGGTTAGAGAATTGGATTCGCAATCAAGAGGTTGTGAGTTCGATTCCTGGACC
>JAOPUL010000001.1:145908186-145918638 GCA_027564515.1 Octopus rubescens | reverse complement strand
GGCGTTAGGAAGGGCATCCAGCTGTAGAAACCAAGCCAAAAATAGACTGGAGTCTGGTGAAGCTTCCCAGCTTGCCAATTTCCAGTCAAAACCGTCTACCCATGCCTGCATGGAAAAACAGACGTTAAATGATGATGATGATGATTATATTAAGGTGGTGAGCTGGCAGAAATGTTAGCATGACAAATTGCCTGTTTTTACGTTGAGTTCAAATTCCACCAAGGTTAACTTTACCTTTTGTCCTTTTGGGGGTCGATAAAATAAGTATCAGTTGAGTGCTGGGGTCAAAGTAATCAACTACCCCCTCCTCCAGAATTTCAGGCCTTATGCCTAATATAGAAATGATTATATATATATATTCAGCAGTATTTAGGCATAAGCGAACTTTAGGTTAGTTAAAATATGTTTGTGACATATTTCAACTTCTAAAGGCAAATTTACTGTAGTTACTGTGGAGAAAAAAATGTCTTTGTAAAAAACACCATATCTGTCTCATTTCTAGCTATTATCAATTTTTTCTCCAAGCTAACTAGTGAATTTGCCTTTAGAACATATTTTAACTAACCTAAAGTTTGCATATATATAAACCCATATATACATACACACACACATGCCCATGGTTTTGAAAAATGATGTACATTCTAAGTTTGTGCGTTAAGAGTCAATTTAAGGAGGGGGGAGGGGCAACTGTAAAACATTGTTTCAAATCCCATCTAACCCATGCCATCATGGAGAAGCAGATTAAGGTAATCGATGATGTATGTGTGTGTGTGTGTGTGTGCATGCATCTATACATACACATACTTACATACTTGAAAGTCCTGTTTGGCTTTAAGAATCAACTGCAATGAATATATATACATATAGCAATATTAATCTGTGGTAATTGATATAAGTAGACCAACATAATTTTAGCTATGAAAGCAAACCAATTCTCTAAAGAATTAAATGTTTTATGCTAGTTTATTTTATTTTGCAAGCATTTAACCCAGTTTGTGTCTATATTTCTAATGAAATACGCTGTCCATGTGTTTTATTAATTTTGAAAATAATTGACCTTTTTATTACTTAGTTGGTGTTTAGGTCATAAAATGTTTTCGAGATTATATTGAAGGATTATAAGGGAAGTGGTTCAATAAATAGAGAATAGATTTAGATAAGGATCAATAGCATATATACAGGAAATCCTTGAAAGCTTTATTCCTCCAGTGCTTTGGCTGTTGTCCAATGACTGAAACTTAGTAAAATAATGAGTCTGATTAAGTAAATCAGTTACGGTGTAGACATGTTAGCCATTCAAAAACTTAACTTTACTTAAACAATATTTGGTGTTAACATTTTCATCGCACTAACTGTAACTTGATCACTGATATGTTTCTACTGCATCTGGTTTGGGACGAGATTATTGGTCTAGATTTCAAGGTTACAGTTACAATACATTTTCTTTTTTGAAGGGTATCCAACCTTAGAAACCATGCCAAAGATAACATTAGAGCTCATAACAGCCCTGCAGCTCGGAAAACGGATGTTAAATGATGATGGTGGTGATGATGAATTCTGTTGTCATTGTCTGGTGAAAAAGGTCTAGCAGAATTTTGATTACTGGTGATGTCTTGAAGCAAAATTTTAGCACAATGCTTTCAATAAAACATTATTAAGGGCTTATGAAGGTTGATCTTGTCACTGCATATGTATGTGCAGACCTGGGCAAGATATTTTGCCCTTGCAATCAAATCCTCTCTCTCCAAAGTATCAATGCTTATCCAAGGGAAAGGACGTCAATTTTGGCAGATACCTTAGCACCAGTGTTGTCAAAGGCCTTGTTTTCAGAACACAAAGAGCTAGCTAAGATGCTACAAATAATCTTGCCTGATCCTCTAACAGTTCTCCTACGCCACTACATTAGTTTGGTATTTTTTTTATCAACCCTAAAAGAATGATTGACAAATTTGACCACGGTGGGATTTGACACAGAGTCAAAAAGCATTCTATCCAATACCCTAATAACTGCCAATTCACCTAAAACATGAAACTGAGGTGAAACCTGAGGAAATAGAAGTAGTTGTAATAATGTTATTGTTTTCCTTAATTGTTTGTGTTTGTTTCTAGAAATTCCATAAAAATGTACTGACTCCAAAACCTCGTTTTTTGTTTCAGGCACAAGCCATGCTTATATTTGAAGGTGAAAGTATCCAAGGACAAGATAATATAATGAAAAAAATAACAGTAAGAGTTTTCAATATAATATATATAACCCTTTTTTCCTGATTTGCCTTTGTTGTTTTTTTTTGTTTTTTTTTGTTGCCATAATCACAAGAATATCTTTACTCATGCTGGTTCCACATATAAAGCACTGGTGCTGGTGTCACTGTAAAGTGGATGATATTAGAAAGCACATCCAACCATAGAAACCATGACAAAATAGGCATTTAGTGCAGCTCTCTGGCTGGCCAGCTCCTATCAAACCACCCAACCCATGGCAGCATGGAAACACGTTAAATGATAATGGAGGATGAAAGGAAGGACAGTGCTCAGTGGTCAAGGCCTCTGTTATCTTTACACTGGATGCCTGAATGCTTGCAATTAAATGTACTCTACTGAAGGTACCACAGACCAGGTAGTGGTGTTAAAGCTGCTGACAAATTAAGTCTGCCATCTCAAAAAAAAAAAAAAATGAATGACACACTTCCACTCAATTTCCATTTGACCACTTTCACATCACAGGGCTTTGGTCAACCCACAGATATGGTAGATGGCACCTCCTCTATCTGATGCACAGTGAGACGGGAACCAAAACCATATAATAGTTTAAACAGTATTAAATAAAAATACATATATGTGTGCTATACACTTATACAATATTGAAAGGCATGGTTCTGTGGCTTTTGTCTGAGAAGAAATTTCATCATAGAAAACGTTGCTGGAAACAATATATATTGGAGCAAGGTTGGATGCTGTTCACTTGTTCTAATATATATTGCGTTTCTAACACACGTCTATGAACGCATTTTGTCTCAGACAAAAACCACAGCATCATACCTTTCAATGGTGTTTCTAAATTATGCTACACAGATAGCTACATAATATTGAAATGAGCTTCTGAACTACTCAGCTATGTCTGCACCTGATCACAAGATATTTCATGATATTTTTTGATTTAGAACAGTGGTTCTCAATCATTTTTTACCTATGGACTCTTGATTACTATTTTATTCTGGTGGGCCCCTGCATAACCATTCGATATTTAAAAACTAGTTTTATAGATACTTCTTTCAAAACTTTTATTTTGTTTTTCACATGTTCATTTGTTTAGGTTTGCAATAGCACTCTCAGTGAACCTGTTTCAGTGGCCAGAAACGTGTTGAACTGTGTAAAGCATTAGAAAAAGAAACCTAGTTGTTTCTTGCAATAAATACATCTAAAGCAAAATTTTTTCATTAACCCCCTAAAATATTACTGTGAGCCCTCAAAATAACTATTGCTTGTGAGCCCCCTGCCTCCCAATCTTATATGGAACCTGGTTGAGAACCATTGATTTAGAGGTTTTGTTGGCTGGGACCATAGACTCAGCTTTCAGTTTTGGCCCTGTCACTCATGCTGATAACTGTGTATAACTGTTAACTTCAATCTACTTAACAGCATGAAAATATAACCCAGGTACTGTAGTACAAAGGAAATTTAAAAACCCCCTATCTTTCTAACTTTCACCCACCTTCCGTCTCCTTTCTTGTCCTACTGAGGTGGCCAAGTATCTCCTCTAGTAAGTCAACTATCTCTGTTCCTCTATCATACTCTAACCTCTTGCCTGACACACAGCCACTACCCTTGGTTCCACTCCCTCTCTCAACTAAGAGGTCTTTGTCTAGCAAGTTACTTGGTGACCCTGCTGGTGCCACATAAAAAGCACTCAGTACACTCTGGAAAGTGGTTGACGTTAGGAAGGACATCCAGCTATAGAAACCATGCCAAAACAACAGTTGGAGCCTGGCGCACTGGCTTGCCAGCTCCTGTCAAACCTTACAACCCATGCCAGCATGGAAAACGGACATTAAATGGATGATGATGATGACTATTATATTTTTAATTTTCTTGGTTTCATTAAATCTAAATATTACAAAAAACATTCAGTTGACCCTGTAAGAAACTAAAATGCATAAAATACACCATTAACCCATTTGATACAAACCTGCCTGAGATTGCCCTTAGTTCTATGATACAAACTCCCCATTTTAATCCATTAGCATTTAAACCTGCCATATCCAGGCAAAATATTCTACCTATTTTATGTTCAACTGGCCGGATCTGACCTCTCACCCAGTCTACAATGTCATTCTAAAAATAATCAATCACACCATAAAAATCTCAAAACTATAAGATAATGCATGATTAATTAAAAACAATGTGAATAAATATGCATTACATTTGACAGTAATCTGAAGGCTAAAGGGTTAAAGCTATCTAAATTAAAACCTATCAAAATTTCACACCAGCTTAATCCTTTAACGTCCATTTTCCATGCTGGCATGGGTTGGAGGGTTTGACCGGAGCTGGCAATCCAGAGGGCTGTCCCAAGTTCCATAGTCTGATTTAGTTTGGTTTCTACAGCTGGATGCTTTTCCTAATGCCAACCACTTTAATGACACAGTTATTTTTCTAAGGTCTTCATTATTTTGAAACTAAGGCTCTATAATATTTATCACTATTTAAAAAGTGGATATTGTGTTAGAATACTGTGATAGTTACCATGAAAGAATCTCTCACTATTGATATAAACACGAGTGCTTATATGCGCCACAAGTCCATAAGAGAAGTTCTATCATGGTAACTATCACAGTATTCTGTGTTCTAACACAACATCAACCTTTAAATAGGGATAAGTGTTACCTTTTGATATTACTACTGCTTCTGTTGCTATTAATTATTTTTTAATAAGGCTCTGTATTTCAACAAATATTGTAATGGAAGGGTTAATTATATTTCATTTGTTTTTTGTTGTCTTGGATGGTGATAAGCTAATTAACATTAGAGAAAATGTAAACAAATTATAACTTTTTATTGTATTTTTTTCCAATTCTGTAAACTTAGTAATTAAACCAATGTGTGATAGAAAATATTGTTTTTTGCTATTGTAGTTTTAAATAGTTTTATTTCTGAACATGTTGGATATGTTAATTGATCTTGCCTGGAAAATGGAGAACATAGCATAGTGATAAGATAGGAGGAAGACATGAGAAGTAGTAGTGGAGTCAGATTTCAGGATAAGTGTATAATTTAAATATGTTAATGAGATGACAGAATATCTATTAAAATAACTGAGAATTACTACACCATAGTTTTTATAGTAAAGTTGTTTAAAAAATACTGTAGGGTCTTGAAATCATCTGGTGGTGTTTAAAATCTAAACCAAGAGAGATAACTCCAAGATCAGTTGATTAGAATTTTTGGAGAATATAGTCAATGCAGGCTGGTGTAGATCTGATCTTTCTAGTCATTAGTGAATGCAATGGACATAGTTTGGTCATCAATGAAACAGTGTTTTTCTCTTAGTCAATGATAAGTCAGTGTTTTTTAAAGTGGTTGAAAATGAATCACTCCAAAATGAACTTTTCACAGTTGAAAACACCATGAGGGTGAATTAAAATGGATTAGAGCTGAGAAAACAATAGTAAATACTGCATATTTAATGCTGGTGATGTGTTAAAAACACCCATGCTAATGGCACGTTAAAATACACTTGGCACACTCTCTGGGGTGGTAGGTGTTAGGAAGGGCATCCAGCTGTAGAAACCAAGCCAAAATGGACTGGAGTCTGGCGTAGTTTGCCAGTCTCCAGTCAAATCGTCTAACCCATGACAGCATGGAAAACAGATGCTAAATGATGATGACGATAGCCAGTATCACATGTAGGATTTAAATATATTATTCTAGTTAAGGCAAATTGCTGCATTTCATCATCGTCATTTAACGTATGTTTTCCATGCTGGCATGGAATGGACAGTTTGACAGGAGCTGCACCAGGATCTATGGTCTGTTCTGGCATGGTTTCTACAGCTAGATGCCCCTCCTTACATCAACCACTTTACAGTGTACTGAGTCATCACCAGGACTTTTTATGTGGAACCATCACCAGGACTTATTATGTGGAACCAGCACTGACAGGGTCACCAAGTACATTGCAAGATAAAAAAAACTCAACTGGGAAGGGAGGTGTAGCAATATTTAACTGATACTGTCCTTGAAAATATTAAACAGTTTACGTATATATTTAACTTGTAATTTACTTATGTAAATTTGTAAAATGTTTTTGTTTTTCCAGTCGTTGCCATTTAAAACAATCAAGCACGTTGTCACAAAGTTGGATTCTCTTCCTACTACAACTGGTGGAATTTTAATCTTGATCACTGGCCAACTGCAAGTAAGTTATTATAGTTTACTCTTTTTGTTTAAATATTGTTCACATTAACATGTATGTCAGGTGTGTATATAATTATTGTCTGTTTTCACTGGACATCAACAAGACGTAGGGAACACTTGTAAATGTTGTAGACTGTGGCTTGCTTCCTCTAAAGGAATCTCGACATTGTTGTTTGATCTGCTAAACCACAGTCAGATCTACCTCTTATCACACCCTACCTTTATAAATATAGAAAAGGTACATTGGATAATGTAGTCGATGATATATTATGATTGGAAAAAAAAAAATAGAATGGACACATCCTGAATGACCTTGATTGTAGGTTTGTTAAAACAAGGCCAAGCTGAGGTTAAACAACAACAAAACACACACACACACACACACACACACACACACACACACACAGGTGCAAGTGTGGGTATGTGATTAAACTTGCTTCTCAACCATGTGGTTTTAGGTTCAGTCTCATTGCATGGCACCTTCTATTGCCCTGGGCCAACCAAAGCCTTGCTTGATTTAAATGGAAACTGAAAGAAGTTTGTGTATCCATGTTTTGATATGGTTGTAAACAAGCATCACCATACATGCAATGTTTGTTTCCCGTTTCCCATGAAAAACATGTCTGGCCATGGAGAAATTATTACCTTGCTTGGAAACAAGTGAGAATTGGCAACAGGAAAGGCATCAAGCCATAGAAAATTTGTATCAGCGAATTCTGTCTGACCCATGGAAAAGTGGACATTAAATGATGGTTTTACAATTTGGTCTGTGTTGGGTATATTTTCACATGTGGATATATTTGGTCTTTCTTTAGATTATAAACTGGTTAGACAGAGTAGTGTTTGTAACCTTTTAGAGGCTCTCTTATATAATTGAGTATAGTTGTTGTTTAGCCTAAGGTCGTCTCTGATCCAGCACATTTATGAAATCATCCATTCCTTTTCTCTGTTACTAAATTATCCAGTTCAAGACAGTTAGGTTACATTGTAGGTAGGTTTGGCTGTTATTTCTGTTTCATTAGAAGGATCAAATGAAGGTGCATGGCTTAGTGGTTAGGGTATTCAGCTCACAATTGCAAGGTGGTGAGTTCGGTTCCTGGTGGCGCATTGTGTCCTTGAGCAAGACACTTTATTTCACGTTGCTCCAGTCCATTCAGCTGGCAAAAATGAGTTGTACTTTGTAATTCAAAGGGCCAGCCTTGTCACATTCTGTGTCAAACTGAATCTCACTGAGACTATGTTATGGGTACATGTGTCTGTGGAGTGCTCAGCCACTTGCACATTAATTCCACAAGTGGGCTGTTCCGTTGATCAGATCAACTGGAACTCTTGTCGTAACCGACGAAGTGCCAGTTTTAGAAAGATCATAAGGAATACGTGTGGAAAGAAGGTTGTAAGATAGTAATCTGATCAGAATAAGTATAGGAGTGATTGGAGTTTAGTGAACCAAGTCTAGATGGGCCTCATACTCAAATACTCAAAACCTGTTGAGTGAATACTTGCCTATAAAATGTACAGTGCTTCTGATGTAGTTTAGAATAAGCTTGATAGGTTCACTATCCCTAGTGTTTAGACAACTCTGGTGAGGGCTATAATTTTGATTCTGAGAAGTATAACCAGTTTTTGTGATGCAATCTTTACTATGAAAATACATCCCTGAAGAGAGTAAAGATTGTATAATTAATCTATGAAAAGCTCAGAGCTAGCAGGCAATTTGTTGCCAGGGAATGACTACAAAGCTCACTTTTCATAGCCTAGCGCTTTTCTGTGTGAAATATAGATTGTAAACATTCATACACACACAGATACAGTTTCCATCTATCAAATTCCTTCACAATGCATTGATCAGCCTGGGGCTATAATAAGAGACATTTGCCCAAGGTGCCATTCAGTAAGATTGAATTTCAAACTAAGTGGTTGGAAAGCAAACTTCTTAACCACACAGCCACACCTACATCTACATTTCTTAATCACTTTCATGAAGTGTCTGTTTGCCCTTATAAACTCACTAAACTCCTGAATTGTTAATTGTGGATTTATTTCTCTTTGTGAAATCAATTGAAATCATTCTACATGTTTTAAAATCATCTGAGCTTAAAACAGTATAACTTATATAAATCTCAGCTGTTTGAGAAGAATATTCCCTGACCAGCAGGACCCAAGGAAATTCCATGGTTATTTTGAAAATTATAAAGATTTGTTAAAAGTTTATAGAGAACAGGTGTGGCTGTGTGGTAAGAAACTTACTTCTCAACCACATAGTTCTGGCTTCAGTCCCACTGCATGGCACCTTGGGTAAGTATCTAAGCCTCAGACCAACCAAAGAAACTGGAAGAAGCCTGTTGTGTGTGTGTGTATATATGTATATCTGTGTGTATGTGTTTGTCCCCTACCACTGCTTGACAACCATTGTTGGTGTGTTTACGTCTCTGTAACATAGCGGTTAGGCAAAAGTGACTGATAGAATAAGTGCGAGGCTTAAAAAAAGTTCTGGGGGCGATTTGTTCAACTAAAACCCTTCGAGGCAGTAAACCAACATGATTGCATTCAAATGACTGAAACAAGTAAAAGATAAAAGATAACCATGATACCTTTTGAACCCCCCACCCCCCTTATTTTTACCTGAACCATTTGATTCTTGATGGTGTGAAGTTCATGAAGGTTGCAGTCTTAGGAGAGAACATCTTTGAAAACTGGACCCTTGTCCCTCCTCCTTTTTCTCATTTTTACACCAATAAGTAGATCTGTTCTAGAAAGCTACATTCAGTTGTCTATGAGAAAATACTGGTTCATTTGTCCATTGAGGCAAATGTTAAAATTATATGGTAATATACTTAAAAGGATAATGATTTCTAAACAAATTATGGAACAAAATTGAAGACATTGCCAGATGTCTGAGACTAGTGGGTGGTGGACGAGCAAGGAAAGTCTCCTCAGACTGGAGACTGGGCATGAATGCTTGTAATGAAGTGGACCCAAAGGTTCTAGATAATGGTGTTAAACCAGACAAAGGATTGAGTTTACCATCGAAGTAAGCCATGGCAGGATTTGGAACAAATACTAATCCCCTACTCTAACATTTGTGCAAGTCCAAAGTCCTAGCTGATACTTTATCGACCCTAGAAGATAGAATGTAAAGTTGACTTTGGTAGGATTTGAACTTAGAACTCAAGTTGCTAGAATAAGTACCATAAGGTATTTTATCAATTAGCAACAACTCAGTTAATTGCCAAGTTTAAAAAAATATACACATGTAGAGACAAGGGAGATAAAAAATTACTCAGCAGCTGCATTTTCTGTCACTTTTTAGCTACCATTCCTTGTTTACACCTCTTACTGTAACCCACTCTCATTTTAATGCTCTCACTGCCTCTTTTCTTGTTTGCTACTCCAGTCATGCATAACATAATTCTTCCAATCTCATTCCTTTTAATTCTACTCTCACTCAATTTGTCCTTTGGCAGCCTCCTACTGCTACTAATGACTAGAGGACCCCCTTCAGTCACAAATGACCAAGGGATTATACTTAAAAAGTTCCCCTCCAAGACAAAAGTCCGGACAGGGTTGTTTGTAGAAGACCAGCAATCTCCCCTCTCCACGCCACCGATGTTGTCCAAGGAAAAGGCAAAGGCTGATACCAGTGACGTCGCAACTCATTTCTGCAGCTGAGTGAACTGGAGCAACGTGAAAATAAAGTGTCTTGCTCAAGAACACAACACAGTTTGGTCCGGGAATCGAACTGACAACCACACGATTGTAAACCCGATGCTCTAACCACTGAGCCATGTGCCTTCACTAAATAGGTAATTGGTGGAAATCCCATATTTCAGAAGTCATCGCTTCTTCATCAGAACTGCCCAACCTGTGAAGGCATATCGCTTAGTGGTTAGAGCATCGGGTTTACGATCGTGGGGTTGCGAGTACGATTCCCGGACTAGGCTGTGTTGTGCTCTTGAGCAAAACACTTTATTTCACATTGCTCCAGTTCACTCAGCTGTAGAAATGAGTTGCGACGTCACTGGTGCCAAGCTGTATCGG
>JAOPUL010000001.1:145887478-145899854 GCA_027564515.1 Octopus rubescens | reverse complement strand
GGGAGTAGTTGATTTTATCGACCCCAGT
The DNA here is from genome assembly GCA_027564515.1 of Octopus rubescens. Taxonomy (NCBI): domain Eukaryota; kingdom Metazoa; phylum Mollusca; class Cephalopoda; order Octopoda; family Octopodidae; genus Octopus; species Octopus rubescens. The sequence continues at coordinate 145,899,826 of JAOPUL010000001.1, read as the reverse complement.
TCGTAACTGGTACTCACTTTATCGACCCCAGAAGGATGAAAGGCAAAGTTGACCCCAGTGGCATTTGAACTCAGAACGTAAAGTCAGAAAAATTGCCGCTAAGCATTTCTCCCGGCGCAGTAACTATTCTGCCAGCTCGCTGCCTTGGACACCAGCATAATAATGACAAAATTATTTTACTAATTTCTTCATTATTTTCAAAGTTAATTGAAACAGGTAGCATATTTCTACAGAAATACAGTAACAAAAGGGTTAATTCCATTTCATTAACACCATATAATTTCCATTTTTTTTTTATTTATTCCCTTATTTGTTTATTTCAATACCAGAATTATTTGCTTCTTATTTATGATAATTCTCTGCTTTTATTTATCAACCCTTTTGATAGCTACCCACCTGAGACCATTCCTGAGTCTATGATACAGACCTCCTGCTTTAACCCTTTAGCATTTAATCTGGCCATATCCGGCCCAAATATTCTACCTGTTTTATGTAAAACTGACCAGGTCCAACCTCTCACACCTACACTACAATGTCATTCTAAAAATATACAAACACGCCATTGAAAACTTGAAGCTATAAGATAATGTGTGATTGATTCAAAACAATGTGAATAAATAAGGATTACATTTGACAAAGTAATCTGAATACTAAAGGATTAAAGTAATCTGAATACTAACGGATTAAAGTAATCTGAATACTAAAGGGTTAAAGTGATCTAAATGTAAAACCTTGCATCAAAATGTTATGTTAATTTGTTCCAAACACCAGTTTAATATTAACAAAGTTGTTTTACTAAATTCTTGTTCCTTTTCAAAATTAATTGAAACAAATTGTATTCCAGCAGAAATATGGTAACAAAAGGGTTAAATATTGTATGAATCTATCAGTCTATGTGTTCTGTAACTCAGTTGAGGCTACCCCCTGATTCTATGATACAAACTTCCTATTTGCAAGTGATCTGAATTAAAACTTTTCTTTTGAAAATTCACACATGCATGCGTGCACACACATGCATGCACACACACACACATACACACACACACACAAACACACACACACACACACACACACACACACACACACATGCACGCACACATCCACATATACGACAGGCTTATTTCAGTTTCCCTCTACCAAATCCACTCACAAAGCTTTGGTTGGTCTGGAGCTGTAGTAGATGACACTTGCCCAAGATGCCAAGCAGTGGGACTGAACCCAAGACCACATGTTTAGGAAGCAAGCTTCTTAACCACACAGTCACACCTGTCTTTGTTTCATTTAAATTTAAGAATAATGAGAGGTAATATTTATCTCCACTTAAACGTGGATGTTCTGTTAGAACAAACTATACTGTGGCAGATACCATGAGAGAAACTCTCATATAGGCTTTTGGTGCAAAATATACTCTTGTTTATATTGCTAGCAAGGAGATAAATCCCTGCCACCTCCAGCACCGAGACCACCAGATCATGTGATTTCGACCTTCCTTGGTCTTGTCAATGATGGCCACTCAACTGCTAGAGAGAGCAGCGACTTATCTCCTCACCAGCGATATATAGAAAAACAGTGCCAGAATAAGTGCTGTTGTCACCATTAGCCAATGAGCTTATTAAAAGTATATATATATTAGTGTCAGAGGCAGTATTAATACTTAATCCCCACTTAAACATAGATGCTCTGTTAGAACAAACTATACTGTGGTAGTTACCATGAGAGAAACTCTCACATTGGCTTTTTGGTACAAAATGCACTCTTGTTTGTATCACTGGCAAGGAGATAAATCCCCACCACCTCCAGTGCCGAGAGACACAAGATCATGTGATTTCGACCTCCCTTGATCCTGTCAATGATGGACGTTCGACCGCTAGAGATAGCAGCGATTCCTCTCCCCGCCAGCGTTATATAGAACATCAGTGCTAGAACAGGCACTGGTGTCATGATTAGCTAGTGAGCTTGTTAAAAATATATACATTAGCAACATAGGCAGTATTATTAAGAGTAATGAAGAATTTACTAAAATAACCTTGTCATTAATAAGCTGGCATTTAGAATATAAAATAACATTTGATGGATGGTTTTTAATTTAGGTCAGTTTAAACCTTTTGTTATTATATTTCTATTGAAATACACCGTTCTTGTTTCAGTTAATTTTGAAAATAATCAAGAATTTAGTAAAATAATTGTCATTTTTAAGCTGGTATTTGGAACATAAATTAACACGGAATTTTTTTGGAAGGTTTTAATTTAAAGCAGGTTTGTATCATAAAACCAGTCTCAGGCAGATTGGTATTAAAAGATTAAGACCTTTGAATTTTAGTTCTTGCTTTCACAGTTGGAATCTCTTCTCTAAATCTCCTGTAAATTCTGCTTTAAGACTCAGGTCATCAATGTAGACAAAGTCATATGGGGACAGTCTTATCCCTTTAACAGTCAGATTATTCTGTCACATGTAATGCTTATTTATTCACATTGCTTTGAATTAATCTTGCATTATCTTGCAGCTTCGAGATTTTGATGATGTGATTGTATATGTCTAGAATGACATTGTTGGATAGGTGTGAGAGGCTGGATCTGGCCAGATTGAATCTAAAACAGGTAGATATGGCCGGATTAAATGCTAAAAGGTTAAAGTAGAAGGTCTGTATCATAGAGTCAGGTGGGTAGCTATCAAAAGGGTTGATAAAGAAAAGCAGAGAATTATCATAAATAAGAAGCAAATGATTCTGGTATTGAAAGAAAAGGGGTTTTGAAATAAGCAAATAAGGGAATAAATAAATAAGCTGGATGAGCACTGAGTGCTGAACCCTCATGGACAACTGCTACCTGCACAATATATTCATCACCGAATCCCTTTCTGGCTTTCATCTTGTTGGCTGTATTGCTTGTTCAGTTTTCTCAGTCATTTCTCTGCCCATGATGTCGGTTCTTCATTGATCTCTGATAGTAAGCTATCTAGTGTGTTCCTTGAATTCATTCACTCTATACAGATCTCTCAAGTTCTTTGGCAATGTATTGAAAAGCTGCAGGCATCTTATGTTCATCATCCTTTAAATCTTCTAAAGATCTTGCAGATTTTTATTTTTCCAGATGTTGTGATCATTTGTAGCATATAAATTAAGGAGTTGCATTCTCTCTCCAAGAACCCAAGTTCAGCCATATTTTTGTTCCAGGTGGATTGACACACATCCTGTTGCTCCAATAATAATAGGTATGAAACCAAAAGTGTATTTTGGGTACTGGGCTTGCAAACTCCTTATCAATGGTCCACAGATGTTTTCTTTCTCCTGTATTTTTCTGACTGCATTGGTGTCCAGGAGGCAACTGATTTCCAGAAGAGAGCATATCTTTTCCTTGTGGTCCCACATAACAATATCTGGCCTGTTGTCTTTTAACTTGGTGGTTGTTTTAATTTTTAAGTTCCACCAATATTGTTTTGACTCTTTGATCTCAATATAGTCAACTTTGTCTGTTGCTATTTTCTCTTTTTCTTATTCTGTTCCAGACTGTTCTGGCCACCATTTCATGCCTTACGAGAAGATAATATCTAGAAGACATGTTGGCAATAATGTGGTTGATGTCTTTAGATTTAGTTTTGCACTGCCTACATTTGTTGTCTTTCAATGTTTTTTGTCTTTTATGCTGCAAGTATTTGATGGGGATCCCTTGTTCTTGAGTTGCATGGAGGTAGCCTTCAAAGTGGGATGTCATAAACTTGTTGGTCCCCCATGCCAAGCTCTTGATATGATTTATTCCCACTCTGGCTTGCATCTTTCATGCCAAGTACCTTCTCGGTGAACTGGTCCATTAAACATTTTTTTTTATTGTTCTGATAAACAGAATTTACCAATGTGTGTGTGAGTGTGTGTGTGTGTGTGTGCACTTTTTAGCATGTACACATGTACGTGCACAAGCATACACAAGCACAGGAGTGGATGGTGTTGCATATATGAATGTTATTACATGCTAAGCTTGATGAATATTTTAAATATTATGACAGAACCTTTGACAACTTGTAAATGTAATTTTCTGTTAAGGTGTGTTCTTTGTGGTTTTGTAAATGTCAGTTTCTCAACATTACTCCTGAGATAGTTAAGTCACATAACCAAGTACTCAATAATTATTGGTATAAATCTAAAACTATTCCCTAGATGGAGCATCTGCCGATTTCTCATCAGTTCCATGTAGATGTGCTCTCTTTTCACTAACCTTTAACATTATCTGATATCTTTTATCTTTTTCTTGTTTCAGTCATTAAACTGTGGCCATGCTGGGGCACCGCCTTGAAAAGTTTTTAGCTGACTGAATCGAACCCAGTACTTTTTTTTTTTTAAGCCTAGTACTTATTTGGTTGGTCACTTTCACTGAACTGCCAAGTTACAGGGATATAAAAACAACACCTGTTGTCAAGAGGTGGTGGGACACGGACACGGACACACACACATATCTATGACAGGCTTCTTTCAGTTTTGGTCTACCAAATCCACTCACAAGGCTTTGGTTAGCCCAAGGCTATAGTAGAAGACACTTGCCCAAGGTGCCATGCAGTGGGACTGAACCCGGAACCATGTGGTTGGGAAGCAGGTTTCTTACCACACAGCCACTGTGTTATTTTTCATTTAGACTCTTGGTGCATAAAAGCACACATTTAATAAATCTGCTGGCTATTTGCAACTGCAGCGTCAGAAAAGAAGCTGAAATTCCATATATTGTAGCAATGAGATCTGGCAGGCATGCAGTGACCTGTGCTTCCCACTGATGAGTTCCAATAGACTGAAAATCACGTGATATGGCAATTCAGGCCCATGAAAGACAAATTTCGTCTGCTACAATCTATGTGTGTGCTTTTAAGCACCAAGCGCCTAAATGAGAGTGTCTCGAGGCTAATAACACAGTATTCTGTGTTCTAACAACACATCCATGTCAAGTTGGATATAAACATTACCTTTTGGTATTAATACTGCTTCCATTGCTAATTAATTTTCATTATTAGGGTAGGAGATTGGCAGAATCATTAGAGCATCAGACAAATCCTTCTGGTATTCATTCTGGCTCTTTACATTCTGAGTTCAAATTCAGCTGAGGTCAGCTTTGCCTTTCATCCCTCTGTGGTCGATAAAATAAAGTACCAGTAAAGTGCTGGGGCTGATGGTATCGACTAATCTCCTCAAAATAACTGACCTTGTGCCTTAACCCTTTAGCATTCACATTATTTTGTCTCGTGTAATGCTTATTTATTTACATTGTTTTGAATTAATCATGGATTATTTTGTAACTTTGAGAGTTTGATGATGAGGTAACTGTTAATTCTTTAGAATGATAATGTAGGGTTGGTGTGAGAGGCCAGATCTGACCAGTTTGGACATAAAACTGGTAGAATATTATGGCCGGTATAAATGCTAAAGGGTTAATTAGAAGGAACATCATCCTCATCCTGTAATGTTTACATAACATTTATAAATTGTCCTGTAGAGGTTGGGTGACTAAGAGGTTAATGAGGCATCGACCGTTTTACCTCTGATCCTAATTCCACCATGATATGACAAGCCAACTAGACCTCTCCTTAGTCGTTGCTTGACTGCTGAATATAATAGCCAAATCTCCCTAAAATCATACTCTGTCATCTTAAAAAGTTGGATTATATATTCACGGGTATACTAAAAAAACCAAAGGATGGCCACAACTGGAGCATCTTTGATGATATGCTCCACTTGAACAGGGCTCACCTGGGGCTAATCAAAACAGTCTAATATATCATCATCATTTAACGTCTGTTTTCCATGCTGGCATGGGTTGGATGGTTTGACGAGCTGGTAAGGCTAGGGGCCACACCAAGCTCCAGTCATTTATTTTGGCTTGGTTTCTATGGCTGGATTCCCTTTCTAACCCAACCATTTTACAGAGTGTACTGGGTGCTTTTTACATGGCACCATCACTGACAAGGGTATCGTTTACAATATCACTTCTCTTATATTCACCTCCCTGTAACTTGAGGGTATCCCCTGTCACATATTCATCACTATCTTTCTCTTTGTTTCCAACTGGGGTAGCCATGTATGTCCCCTACAGCAAGATACCCGTTCTAGCATACTCTAACCTCTCTTCATCTGGCATAGAGCCACCATTCTCAATACTACTCCATGCCTCAGTTGAGGGGTCTTCATTTAAGAGTTAGCGGTGACCTTACTGGTGATGGTAACCATGTAAAAAAAAAAAAAAAAAAGGTAAAAGCACTCAATAAAGTAGTTGGTGTTAGGAAGGGTATCCATCCATAGAAACCATACCAAAGCAGCTGTATGGTAAGAAGTTTGTTTCCCAACCACATGGTTCCAGGTTCAGTTCCACTGCATGGGCAAGTTTCTTCTACTATAGTCTCAGGCTGACTGAAGCCATGTGAGTGGATTTAGTAGACGGAAACTGAAAGAAGCCTGTTGTGTGGGGCTTCGAGTGCATGCGCACAGGCCGCTACTCTGTATGTATATCTATTATCTTTTCCCCAACTGTCTCGAGTGTAAATGTCTGACTGACTACCATGTATGTATGTCTCTTATGTTCCCCACCTTGTGTGAAGGTGCATGCCCACATGTCACTTAGGTCATAATGCCCGTCTGTCCCCTGTATATATGTCTCATCCGTCTGACTACCAATCGCCTATGTGATTCCACGTAAAAGTACTAGTGTCGAGAGTCCGGTGCCGGTGGCACGTTAAAGGCACCTAGCACACACTGTAAAGTGGTTGTCGTCAGGAAGGGCATCCAGCCGTAGAAACCAAGCCAAATCAGACTGGAACCTGGGGTCAATACATTCAAGTAAAAATGCTCCAAGGTGGTGTGTCCCAGCATGGCTGCAGTCTAATAACTGAAACAAGTAAAAGATAAATAGCAGAGTGTGGCAGTCTTCTGGCTTGCCAGCCCCTGTTGAACCTTCCAATCCATGCCAGCATGAAAAGTGGACGTTAAATTATGATGATCAGGGTAACAAACATCTACATTTGTCTAATTATATAGACATAAACATAATTTGTATAATGTATTCTGAATAGAAAAAGTGTTTCTTTTCAGTTTTGTATGACAAGTCTAAGGGAGATAATAAATATTAACAGTTAAATTTTATGCATTTAAAACAAAAAATGAATTTCTAATTTTATAGTACAAAACTGGTTGTTTTTTGTGGGGACAGGATGAAACCCCTTTACTTGACTGATGCTTAAGTTATATGCCCTCCCTTCAAGGATTAAAGGCAAAGTTGACTCAGGGATATAAAAAGCCCATAACTAAATATCAGCAAGACATTAAGATGTTTTTTACAACTACTGACCATTATGGTTTATTAAATATTGGTTTCAAATTTTGGCACAGGGCCAGCAATTTCGGGGGAGGAGGTTAGTCAATTACATTGACCCCAGTACTCAACTGGTACTTAAAAAGCACCATCACCAGTGCTTTTTACATGGCAGCGGCACCAGTAATTTTTATGTGGCACCAGCACAAGTGCAGTGGGATCATTATTCAACTAGTGTTTTGTTAGTTAATAGTGCTCACAAGAGTGGAGTTATTTAAACATTGCTATCCACAATTTCAACTTTGTTATGAATTGTTCCAATACTCTGGAAAATTTATAACATGGCATGGAGAGGTACACAACTACTGGACTGTTTCCATTAATAAATGTCCTGAGGAAACATTTATGTACAAGCAATCAAAGAAGCCTCCAGGTGGTTGCTCAACAAGCTACAAATAACAGATAAATCTCCCTCAAATTATATATCAACTTAAAATAAAAGGGACATATTGAATAAGGTGGTCTTAGATGTCATCATCATTTTATGTCTGTTTTCCATGCTGGTATTGGTTAGACCAGTAGTTCTCAACCATTTTTAGCCTATGGACCCATTTGATTCCTATTTTACTCTGCTGGACCCCTATAGCCATTCAATGTTTAAAAAAGCCCTATTGTATTTTTATAATTATTAGGAATTGTAAAATAAAAGATATTTTGTCTGTTGAAGTATAACCAATATATTGCACATAAACTTTAATAACAAAATCTTATATGGACCCCCAAGGGTCATATAGGGACCACTAGTTTAGACAGTTCAGCAGGATCCGACAAGTTGGCATGCCTTGCTCCAATATCTCAGCTTTGGTATGGTATCTACAGCTGGGTGCCCTTCCTAACACCAACCACTTGACAGTGTTCTGGGTACATTATTTCCATGGCACCACTATAGAGGGTGTCTTGTCCCCAGCAAAACTTTTAGAGTCCTTCATTCAATATGATGACCCTCTTTACAGAGTGCACTGTTTCCTTGGGAGGGGGGTGCCAGCACGAACTAGGTCACTTTGTAACTCAACTAAAGAGCTCCTATGACTGAAAATAAAATAATAGTGAGTGATGACTGGGTGAAGTGTTAAGAGAGAAGAACAGATTTATTGCGAGAGGGTTGTCTCCATAAGTTCAGCTCATTCAGGACCAACCTCTGGCTAAACAATCTCTTGCGCCAAATGATTTGGGACCCAAAATAATTTACAAATTATACCCAATTCTAAAGCTTTCGATGAAGAAATCTAAACCCTCAGGTTATTAGAGAGAGAGAGAGAGATGGGTGGGTGGGAGGCTGTTAGATATGAAAGTTAGATATTGGTGAGAGAATAACAGTGAAAGACATGATTCCTTCGACATCATGCCTGAGATACCCTCAGAACTATCATCTCAGGTTTCAAATCCATTCACAAGCCTTTTGTTGGCCTGCAGCGATAGTAGAAGACACTTGACCAAGGTGCAGTGCAATGGAATTGAACCTGAAGCTGTGTATTTGAGAAGCAAACTTCTTAACTACACAGCCATGTGTGCATCACCTCTGAGATGATTTGTAAATTTTTTGGTTTTTGCATCAGTAACTTGTTTAGAACCATCCAACCCATATCAGCATAGAAAGTGGACATCAAATGATGATGCGATATATCTTATCATTAACTTTCGTCTTCCATGCTGTTGGAAGATTTGAAAGTATCCAATGCATCAGATGACAGCATCATGCTTCAGTGTCTCAGCTTTAGCATGGTTTCTACAACTGGATGCCATGCTTTTCATTGTACAGAGTGCGCCGAGTGCGTTTTCCATGACACCAGCACTAGTGAGGTCACCTTGCAACTGGCAAGACCTAAAGAAGTACCACAACTGAAGGAAGAAACGAGAGAGAGGGTGAGGGGTTAGGGTAGAAGTGTGTTGGAGTGATCTAATATTGTCCCATGTTAAGGGGTGAATATGGGATGAAAGTAAAGGAGGGGATTTCAGGTAGAGAAAAAAAATGAGGGCAACAAGGGTCTGAAGAAGGTGGAGGGAAGTGTGTGTGTATGGGGGGGGGAAGCAGTGAGAGAAAAGGGGCTTGGAGGGAACCATAGAGGTGTGAAGGTGGAGCAAAAAGTGAAGGCTGGGATGGATTAGTGGGCTGATGCATCAAGACCACTACAGCCTCTCCCTTTGTTTGCATTCTTTCTGCCATGCTTGCCTGAAAGAGTGGATTTTAATTATTTGTGTTTGTCTCTCCCACCCCTTGACAAGTGGTGTTGGTTTGTTTACATCCCTGTAGCTTAGTGGTGCAGTAGAAAGAGACCAATTAAATAAGTATAAGACTTTAAAAAAATAAGTACTGGGGTCAGTTTGTTTGAGTAAAAATCCTCCAAAGGATGTGCCCCAGTATGGCCACTGTCCAAATAACTGAAACAAGTAAAAGAATAATGTTTAGGCCAGTGGTTCTGAACTATTGCCCTTGACAGTCTTCCCTCTATAAATATAAATGTTTCTTTAACTGACTTGTGTTTTTATACTTATTTTTGGTGTTGCCCCTTAAAAAAATTCAGATTTGGGATCTGCCCCCCCCCTCTCCGATATTAAAAAAGGTTGATGACCACTGGTTTAGGCCCTTAACTGAAAAGGGAAAATCAAAACTGAAAAAAATTGAATAAATTGTCAAATGTTATTTTTGTAAAGGTCTCAGTTATTTATTTACAATAGATCCTTCTAGATCTAACTTTATTCATGGAATCAATAGAATAAAAAAAAAACAAGGAAAAGAAAGAAAGAAAAAAAAGAAGAAATGTGGATAAAAAAAAAATGGGGGTGGCACATAACCCAGGACAAGCGGGGTACTCAGCTGCACCCCGTGGTAATGTGTAGTTGAAATGTCGTTGAGACATTAATATAGGTGGGTTGTTAGTCCAAGGTTCGCTCTTCAAGAAGCAGTTCTTCTGTGTCATAGATCTGGTTCTGTATATCTGTGGTTAATGGCTGCTCTAATTGGTCAAGCATTTCATGACTTCCATGAGTTTTCAAGTGAGCAAACGAGATTTCGGAATCTGATGTCTAAAAAATATACAAGAAGAATGCATTATACATACACACACGCATTCACATGCACACATATATGCATATATAAATGTATACATTTGTATGTGTGTATGTGTATGTATATATAATGTGAGGGGGAATATCAGTGAATAATATTCAGACAAATAACAGTTGAAAAATTACTGTGAGCAATTAATGTTATAGCATAAACAGGTTATACGATATGTTATGAGGGAAGATGGAAGAATAAAGAATCCAATGTCAAACAGTTACATTTTATTTAAGACCGACAAGTTATTTTGATTTGACCAAAAGAACAGATTAAGATAACAGTAATCCATATTTAAACAATGGGCAAAGCTTATCAAGGAAATATGTAATATTACAGTTGGTCAATCTGTTTTACTTAACCCTTTAGTATTCAGATTACTCTGTCAAAGGTAATGCTTAATTACTCACAATGTTTTGAATCAGTCATGCATTATCTCATAGCTGTGAGATTTCTGTGATGTGACACTTTACTTTAGGAATGATATTGTAGGGTAGGTGTAAGAGGCTGGATCTGGCTGGTTTGAACAGAAAGGAGGTAGAATATTTAGGCCGGTTTGAATACTAAAGGGTTAAACATCCGTTTTCTATGCTGGCATGGGTTGGATGACCTGACAGGAACTGGCATGGCCAGGGGCCGCACCAGGTTCCATTAACCCTTTAGCATTCAGATTATCCCTCTATCTAATGTAATGTTTATTTATTCACATTGTTTTGAATTTATCCTGTATGATCTTGTAACTTTAAAATTTCAACAATGTCGCTGTATATTTTTAGAATGACATTGTAGGGTAGGTGTGATAGGCCAGAACTGGCCAGTTTGAAAAGAAAGGAGGTAGAATATTTAGGCCAGATATGGTCAGTTTGAATACTAAAGGGTTAAAGCCAATATTTCCATTTATATCTTTGTTAGGCGGCGAGTTGCAGAATTGTCAGCACACTGGACAAAATGCTTAGTGGCATTTTTTGCCGAGGCTGACTTTGCCTTTTGTCCTTTTGGGGTCGCTAAAATAAGTACTTGTTGAGCACTGGGGGTCAGTTTAATTGACTAGCTGCTTCCTCGAACTTGTTGGCCTTGAGCCAAAATTTGAAATCAATAATTTGGCAAGCTGGCAGAATCATTAGCACACTGGACAAAATGCTTAGCGGCATTTTTTGCCGAGGTTGACTTTGCCTTTTATCCTTTTGGGGTCGCTAAAATAAGTACTTGTTGAGCACTGGGGTCAGTTTGACTAGCTGCTTCCCTGAACTTGTTGGCCTTGAGCCAAAATTTGAAATCAATAATTTGGCAAGCTGGCAGAATCGTTAGCACACTGGACAAAATGCTTTGCACCATTTTTCGCCGAAGTCGACTTTAAGACTTTAAGGAATATTTATAGCTTTAGCTTTGTGTTTTGAGTTCCGCAGTTAAATACAAATAAAATTACTGTTAGCATAAGTTTTTTTTTTTTTCTGTTTGAAACTGATTAAATACCACAGAAATGTAAAAAAAAAAAGAAAAAAAAAGATGTAAAACCATATCTGCTTTTCCTTCAGAAACAGTAGCCACATTAAATAACTTAACAGCCCCGCGACTATGTCTACTGTGTCAGGAAGTTTAAAGTTCAGTGTTAGCTTTTAACAGAAATACTTTTACCCATACCCTCACCCCTCTTCTATAGCCATTTGCTGCCTTCTCTCAGTCTGTATACGAGATCTGAATTGCTTGGCACTGAAAATGTTTCAGATTTCAGGGTGTTTTTTTTTTGTTTTTTTCTTTCAGATTTTGGAACGAACGATTGTATATTTGCATCTATAAAACTGGGACAGCTTTGAGATGTGACCCGAGTTAGCTGTTTATGTTTTCTAGTTCAGCTTATACATAGGCGGAGGGGGCGTGGCTGTGTGGTAAGAAGCTTGCTTCCCAACCACATGGTTCTGGGTTCAATCCCACTGCGTGGCACCTTGGGC
>JAOPUL010000001.1:145756688-145770654 GCA_027564515.1 Octopus rubescens | reverse complement strand
ATTTGATCTGTACACCCTCTTCCACTCCTAAAACCACACTGCTCCTCCCCCAGTACACTCTCTGTCTGGTTCCTCACTCATAAAAAAAAAAGTTGTTAAAATATTTTGTGTATTGTAGAAGTAAAGGGTAAAGACCCCTTTCAGTCATGAATGACCATGGGTTTACACCTAGAAAGCTCCCCACCTAGGCAAGTCTGGGCATGGTTGTTTGTGGAAGACCAGCAGTCACTCATGCATACCAGTTTCCACTCTCAACGCCACTGATGTTGTCCAAGGGAAAGGTCAATACAGCTTGGCACCAGTGACGTTGCAACTCATTTCTACAGCTGGATGAACTGGAGCAACATGAAAATAAAGTGTCTTAGCCTGGTCCAGGCATCAAACTCACAACCTCATGATTGTAAACCCAACACTCTAACCACTGAGCCACGTGCCTTCATTGTAGAAGTATAACCAATTTATTGTACATAAATCTTAACAATAAAATCTAATATGGATCCCAAGGGTCATATAGACCCCAGTTAAGAACCACTGCTATGCAGTATTTACAATTACATGTCTAACCACTTATAAACATCCAGAGGCCTGAACAAACACAGCAAAATGATGTAGTAACACTATTTCTAAAACCACTGTCTATCATAGAAAGGAAACAAAAAAAAAAAACAGACATTAATTACTTCTTGAAACTCCACTTTGTGAAGAGTTAAGAAATTCTTTCCTAAATTCATAAGAATCTAAACTACAATGGTCTGCCTTCAATACAATTATCATCTTAACTCAGACATTTCAAAAATAGATGGACAGCAAATTTATATACATATAGCTTATACTGAACCTCCACATAATAGGATTAATCTGGCCAAATATAACTCAAGCAACACAATAAGAATACCAGATATCATGCCACTGGTCAACATAACAAAAGATATCTGTATCTGTGTCATTTTACTTGCTAAAAAAACTGTTTCATGCTCTGGCTTTCACACTACAACTCTTACCATTAACTATCCCTATTGCAACAGGTAATCTCTGCTGCCATCCACTTCCATGGTATTACACCATCAATTAATGCAGCCATTTACCAACTCTGTCCTGTCAACACATCTATCATTTCTACCTCTCTCAGTATCACTGTCATCATTATTACCATTCCTTATCACTATATATGCTTGCTTGACCTACAAGAAACAGCAGTCAAATCTCTCTCAAATCACACCTGACCAGCTTAGAAAAGGTCACATTGGATTTTGTAGTCATAGTTACCCTGCACATAGGAAAAAGATATGACGGTCACAGACCTATGATCAAAGTTGTTGATCATAGGTCTGTTTGATCAGAGATTACTTAGAGCTAAAAAAAAACAACAGCTAACAACTTCTAAGAGGTTGTTCAACCTGTTAGAAATAGCAACCAAATATCTTTCAAATCACACTCTGCTTTCTTGAAAAAAAAACACATTGAGTAATGTAGTTCAAGATAGACCATATCTGGAGAAAGAATAATATGGTCGTGATGGGAATATTTTTGATCAAACATCAGCTAGACCACAACAACAACTACCATTATTATCTTACAAACTGTAAGGCGGTAAGTTGGCAGAAATGCTTAGCGCCAATTCTTCCGACTTTATGTTCTGAGTTCAAATTCTGCCGGGGTCGACTTTGCCTTTCATCCTTCTGGAGTCGATAAAATAAGTACCAGTCGATGTAATTGACTAAACCCCTCCCCGAAATGGCTGGCCTTGTGCCTAAATCTGAAACCATTATTATCTTACAACTGACATCACATTAGCTAATCTCTATCATTATGATTTAAAACCACCAGGATCCCTACCATTGTAACACCATCACTACCCCTGTAGCACTACAACTACCAGCCTCTACTACTATCCATTGATGAGCCACCAAGAAAGCCCCTATATGGTTGCTTAACTGCTAGAAATAACAACCAAATCCCCCTCAAATTACACCCTACTATCATAAAAACAGGACACGGATAATATGGCTCTAGATTCCCTGCTCATAAGAAAAGAGAGGTTGGTCACAGCTGGAAAGCTTTTGATTGTAGGTCTGCTTGATCAGGGATGCCAAGATAAAACAACCACAACTATCCATTGCCACAAAAACTTGATACTGTTAGTCATCATCACCACCACCTTCATCACAATTCAAAGCGTCATCATTGCTTTTCTTCTCCCTTCATCTTCAATTCCACCCCCACATTATTATCATTGCCATCACCCTCAATGCAATAACAACTATCACCACCACTTTACAAACACTACCATTACTACACTTCTTTCATAAGTACCATCAAAAGCACCACCACCACCACCACTATCAACATACACTAACCCACATCATCATTTCCCCACACGCACATATCCACCTCCACTTCTGTTACCCCATTCTTGCTGCCATCACCAAAACAACCACTAAAACTAACACCACCACCACTACCATGTTTTGTTGATTTATGTGTTTTCTCTTAAAAGCCCTTTTATTTGACAGAAGTTTTTATCTTGGTCTCTGTAGAAAGAAGTTAGGAGATAGGCAAATGTTGGGTGTGGTCATTTAATTGTGGTGGAGAGCTTGTAGTAAAGTAGGTGATGGCTGTAGGGGATTGGGAGGAAGAGGTGAAGTTGAAATATTATTTATTAATCCGGAAGTCTCCTTTAGCATGTCAAATGGTAATTTTCTATAATTATTTCCCTATTTTTGTCATTTACTTTTTATATTCCTTAGAATAGTAGGATGCTTTTCTTTTCCCAACATTTTCTCTAACTTTACCTTTTCATCCCTTCATTGATAAAAATGAAGGGATTGATAAAATAAAGTACCAGTCAAGTGCTGGAGTTGATATAATTGACTAATCCCCTCCTCTCAGAATTGCTGGCATTGTATCTGTGGTGGATCAGTTGATTCATTAGAGTATCAGACAAAATGCCTTGTTCTATTTCTTTCAGCTCTTTACGTTGTGAGTTCAAATTCTGCCAAGGTCAACTTTGCTTTGTATCCTTACAGTGACAACAAATAAAGTACCATAGGGGTCAATGGCATTGACAAACACCCTCCCCTCAAAAATTGGCTTTGTGCCTTGTTATGGGGATAATAATAATGGAACACCCCTCCCATGTGACGAGTTGGTATGTGCCAGTTATAAGATGGTGACGTAGGAAATCGAGAGGAGACAGAAGTCAGCGACGTTGGTCATAGATAGTCGTGTGTCTTACTTGTATAACTAGTATACTGCTATACGGAGCAGATTATAACAGTCAGACATTAGATTACAACAGTGGCGATGAGGAATTAACAAACGCACGAGGAGTTACGAAACTCACTGTTGGCCGGTTTGCTCGCGTTGAAGAAACAACTACAACTGCAAGAACAACAACAACAATTACTAGTACAGCAACAAATGCTGCAATTAATGAATAGTAAGTCGACCGAAAATGCTGAACAGCTGTTCTCGCCAGATTATGCTGCAAACTCAATAACGGAATTTAAGTATGAACCAGACGAAGGAGTTACCTTCGAGGTGTTCTATAGAAGATACGAACAAATTTTCAATAAAGCGTGCAAAGATTGAGACGACGATATGAAAACGCGTCTAATCCTAAGAAAACTGGCAGCAGGAGAACACGAGTGTTACAGCAATTACGTACTCCCGAGAAAAAAAAACCTTCTGACATAAATTTAAAAAATACAATAGACATATTGTGTAAAATTTTAGTGAGAAAAGCTCGTTGTGCAATAAACGCTGGAAATGCTTGAACCTAGAAAAGAACAATGAGGAGGACTACATCACATATGCTGGTAGAGTAAGCAGAAAATGTGAAAGGTTCAAACTGGACCAATTACTGCCTGACATGTTCACATGCCTGATATTTACTCAGGGACTAACTGCAGAAATAAGAAAATTCTCGCTAAGCTGGAACAAAACCAAGCGGTAACCTTACAACAAGCGTCAGAAGAATGTGAAAGGATAGTAAATCTAAGACGCAGCACAGAAAATTGAACATAAGGATTGCTCCCAAGTAAAACAAGTGCGTCGGAGAATACAAGACAAGCAGAATAGAAGTCGGGAAATAAACCCATGTTTTGCATGTGGAGGTCTACACCTGAAAAAAAAACTGCCCATTTAAGAATGTGAAATATTTCTGTTGTGGAAAAATTGGACACATAAAATCACACTGTAAAACCAATATGACAAAACATTGGAACAAAGAGAAAAGGATAAACAAGATGTCGTCGAAAAAATAATGATAATGTGACAAAGAGGAAATTCGTAAATGTGAAAATTGAAAATATGCCGTTGGACACTGGAAGTGATATTACCATTGTGTATGAAGAAACTTGGAAATATATCAGTAAGCCAAAATTAAGTAAATCTACAAAAGTAGCACACGGTGTTACAGGTAAAAGATTGTATTTTGTAGGTGAATGTGTGTGTAATGTGACATTTCGTGACCAAATGAAAACGGCAAAAATATGTGTTAAAAATTCAGCAAATCTGTTCGGCAAAGAGTGGATGGAACTGTTGAAACTGTGGGTACGCCCATCAGTGTTTTGTGTGGGAATATAGTCGATTCAGTTGAAGGTTTGAATGCAGCTGAGGGATTGAAACAAAAAATAAAACGTAGATTCCCAGATGTTTTCTCGGATGAACTAGACTGCTGCACGAAAACGAAGGCAAAAATTATAGTAAAACAAAGTGCAACACCTGTGTTTAAGCCAAAACGTAATGCACCGTTCGCGGCACTAGAACAGGTAAAAAAAGAACTTGAAAGACTTGAAAGACTTGAAAGTCTAGGAATAATCGAGAAGACGGACCAGTCAGAATGGGCAACACCTACGTTCTACGTAAAAAAGAAAAATAATAGGCTACGAGTTTGTGCAGACTTTTCAACAGGTTTAAACCATTACTTAAGCCCACATAACTACCCATTTCCGAGTCCTAAGAAAGTGTTCGCAAAGATTAATGGAGAGAAATTCTTCTCAAAATTAGACTTCTCGGAGGCATACTTACAAATCCAAGTAGAAGAAGAATGCTCACAGTTACTAACCATTAATACACACCGTGGCTTACCTTCAGTGTAAAAGTGGCTCCTGCCATATTTCAAGAAGTAATGGACACAAATCCAAGCACACCAGCAGGTATATCACTAGTGGAGCTGATGTTTGTAAGGAAAATAAAATCAGTCTTCAACAAATTGCTACCTGGTAAGAAAAGAAAATTTGCAACAGATAATACAGCAAGGTATTTCAAAATTAGTGAAACAGTATTTGTTAGGGCATATAAGAATGGAAAACAAAGTTGGGAAGATGGCATAAGAACGCATAGGAAAAAGGCTATACTTGGTAAAAAGAAGAAAATGGGTAGAAAAGAGACACATATTTGTTGAGAACGAATCCAAGAAAATGGAAAAACCAATGGAATGGTTATTTGATACTTTTCATGTACCAATGCCACCACAAATAATTGAACCCAAATGCACAAGCAAAAGAAAGAAATGCACAGAGTTCCTGGAAGTGGATGCAAAACAAAAAAATATTAAATTTGTAACTGAAAAAAAAATCAAAAAAGAGAGGTGGAATGATATAAAAAATTACTGCTAATAAAAGAAATAAAATTACACTCCCTGAAAAAATAAAAGTTAAAAGGGGAGATGTTATGGGGATAATTGATAATAATGGAACACTCCTCCCATGTGACAAGTTGGTATGTGCCTGGGTTATAAGATGGTGACTTAGGAAGTCGAGAGCGAAAACAGAAGTCAGCGATGCCGGTCATAGATACTTGTGTTCTTACTTGTATAACTAAGTATACTGTTATACGTAGAAGATGATATTAACAGTCAGACATTAGATTACAACAGACCTCAACATGGAAGAGGCATTCCAACAGCTTCAGTACCCCACATTCTATCACTGCCCTCCTCTTCCCAGCTCTCCAACCCCACCCCTTCCTACAAACATTGTGTGTCCTCCACCATCTGTGAACTCATATCTTCCTTCACCCTCCCCATACCGTTCCCAGCCTCATTGTCTAAACCACTCTCATACTAAATGTTCCATTCCATACTTCTAGTTCTTCAGTCTCTGCCGGCTGTGTAACCATGACCAATATTTTGAGATTTAGTTTCAATACTTGGCCCATATCTTCATTTGTTGGGGTTACTCCTTCACCCTTATCCAAACCTGCCAAATTAACTACACTTCTGCCCTCTCACCTCATACACCACCCATTTCAAGCCACATCCCCTTTCCCTTCTTTTCCACCCTTCTACCCTTCTCTTCACTGGAAGATCCTATGTGCCTTCCAACTCCTACAATCCGATCCTATCACCCTCCCTCTATTCTCTAAATCACATTTCCCCTCCTTCAACCATGCCCTAAATCTACAAACACCTACACTTGTCCATTCTTCATCCACACTACTTCCCTCTCAGGACCCAACCACTGTACAGTACACACCTTGCAGTGTTTGGCTTGGCCTTGCTCAACAAATCTGCAAACTTTGCACTTCACAAGGAACAATTTATCTTTTCTCTTTAGACTCATATGCCATTTGGCCTCGACTCATCACCAACATATTTTAACTGCTACTACTACTACTACACACACACACACACACACACCACACTTTGTCATACACATATCAACGTACACATACAAACATGCATTCACGTGTGCATCCACTGCTTGAACCTTCATAACACACATACATGTACATGCATATGCACACTTACACATACACACTGCTAATCATCCATTTCATCAATTAAGCATACAAGTGTACACAAACATACACACACTGTCAAACATCCAGTTAACTGCCTTTGTATACGGATGGACTTCATTATACCACCCTAACACCTGCACACAGGCATATGCATGTGTGCATATGCATGCATACAGCTGGTACTTATGCATATATATATATATTAGGTCATTAAGAATGAAATGTTCAATTTCGAATTGAAAGTTTATTTTATTTTATCTCAAACAAGAAGCAGTGCAAATCAAAGTATGCACCTAAACTATCAACACAGTTTTGCCATCTTAATTGTTACTTATTTATGCCAGCAGCGAAGAAGCCTGGAGGACGAGAGGCGATGACACAGCGAAAGGTTATTTTCACAGCTTCTTGAGAATTGAATGGTTTTCCTTGCAAGAAGTGGTCCAATGTCTGGAAGATGTGATGGTCAGTTGGTGCAAGGTCTGGTGAATATGGTGGGTGACAGAGAATTACCAAGTCCAGCTCCTGTAGTTTGAGTAGCGTTGCTTGTGTGACATGTGGTCGAGTGTTGTCTTGCAAGAGGATTGGCCTGTCTCTATTGATCAATCTTGGCTGTTTAATCGCCAGCTCCCTCTTCATTTCATCCAATTGGCTGCAGTATATATCCACTGTAATCAATTGACCAGGTCTCACAAAACTGTAGTGAATGACACCAGCGCATCAGAGACCAGTAGCTTTTTTTTATTTTTATTTTTTTTTTTTTTAATAAATATTCTGTTTTGGACTGTGTTTCGGCACTTCATCTTTATCCAACCATCATGCCAAAAGTTTGTGATTGTTGAAAAGAATCCATTTTTCGTCACATGTAACAATATGATGCACAAATGGTTAACCTTTATGCTGTGAGAGCAAAGAACAGCAAGTTTCGAGACGATTTTTCATCTGACGCTTGTTTAATTCATGTGGGGCCCATCTATCCAGCTTCTTCATCTTGCTGATTTGTTTCAGATGGTTCAATATTGTTGGAATTCACCTTGCTGCTAATTCACATGTAGTTTGAGATGTATCCACTTCCATTACAGTGTTCAGCTCATCATTATCCACCTTGGTCACAAGTCTCCCAGGTGGCTTATTTTTAGGATTAAAGTCACCAGAATGGAACTTCTCAAGCCATCGACACACTGTGTGTTTATTAGCCATATCCTCACCAAACACCTCACTGATGTTTCAAGCTGTCTGTGATGCAATGGAACTCCTATTCAAAACTCATACACAACGGAACTCATATTCAAAAACAACACAATTTTTTGACATATCCATGTGTTCACAAAAATTGATCTGAAATAGACAATTCAAAAGACAATCTGAAACCGAAAATTGCATTTGTAAAAATGATGATGTACCTGCACAATAAAATAAAACCAAGAACTGTCGAGGTGAAATGTTAGAGATAGCGACTCTCAAACTTGGTGCTTAAGGAAATCGGACTTTTCATACTTACTGACCTAATATATCTAATAGATTAAAACAAAGAGTGTGTGTGTGAGTCTGTCTGTTACCTTCTAGCGCCAAAACCGCTAAGCCTATTTTTTTCAAACTTTACACACACATTACTCGTGTTTATGGGCAGGTTTTAAGTACAAAATGGTTTCAAAGTTCAACTGTGTAAAAGGGGGAAAATGCGTATAACAAGTATTTTTACCACTTTTTCCCGTCTTTACTCCTGCAATTTTCCACCGATTTTCTTAAAACTTCACATGTATAAGTGTGCTTGCAGAATCCCAATGACATTAATATTTTTCAAAAAACCGATCGCATTGACCTGTTCAACCGTGAATAAACGCATTCTGCGTGTAAACGGCGGGAGTAAACACAACTCTTAGGCATATTACACCTCCCCCAATAATCTAAAACTATGCTCACCCAGGTTTTCCATTGCATCTACTCCTATTGGACATAGTTACAAGAAAAGAAATTTAAACCTGCTCAAAACTCCCTCATAAAACCGAAAAAAAAAATGGATAGTGAAAGGAGGTCATGCCAACTAATGGGGTTACAGTGACGGTAATTGCCCTCAATTTCATCATCATTAGGCATTAAGAAATGTGGCCTTGTTTAAACTGACCGATCATACCTCAGCTTATTTGCAAGAGCTAAGACAATGTTCTACACATACCTACATGCAACGCCAAATAACATGCGCTTTTACCACTTCTCCCTTATTACTCCTTCAGCCTTCCACCGACTTTCTTCAACTTCACATTTATGACATGTGTATTTACAGCAGTTCTATAAGATTAACTTTCTCACCTTAATTTAACTTATTCCCGTGGGGTTATAGGTTAACACCTATTTCTGACAGTCTTCATCCTCACATATTTCCTCATATTTACAATTGGCTTACCACCAAATACAATAGTGCCAGTTTACAAACCAAACCACCACCCCTTTCTCCACATCTCTTCATCCTCTCCCTTTACGCCCCCAACTAGAATTTCACTATTCCACATGTGACACTACATAAACAATCAGGCTATACAGATAGACAGGAAAGTAATTGTGTTTAAACTAAATTGCAGTAGCCATAGCATTGCTTAGATTAGAGGCAATGTTTAAACTTAGTGACCGCATTCAAGCTTTTTTGTCGGAGCTATTGCAATGGTCCACAAAACACCCGAGCAACGCCAGGTACGCCTGCTAGTGCTCATAAAAAGTTCCTGTACAGAAGACGGATAGAAGCAGACACGATTGTGTGGCCAAGGCATTACATTGGGACATAGGGAATTTGAAGTAGGCAGAAAATGGTACCAGATAATGTAATGGAGAACGATAAGTTTAAGGTCTTACGGGACTTTACTGTACAGACTAATCACAAACTTCAAGCAAAGTGACCAGATATTATCGTTCTGAACAAAGGGAAAAATGAGTGTATCATCATAGATGTGGCTATACCTGCGGACATGAATGTAGCGGCTAAAGAACAGGAGAAAATAGGAAAATAACAGGATTTGGCTAGGGAAATGCGAAGACTGGAGGATTTCTACAAAAGTAACCGCAGTAGTTATAGGTGCCCTAGGTACCGTCACCAGCAGACTTGATAGTTTCCTTTTGGAGTTTGGTGTAACTTTCTTTATTGGTTACACGAGCCGGGAAAAGCATTTAGGACAATACAAAGACCAAAAAACAGTGGAGATTTACATAAAACTGTGTAAAAATAAATAACAATTTAGAAAAAACTAACAAAATTCACCAGTGGGGAAATTTCACTCAGTGGCAACCAAGGAACTCCATAGATCCCCAGCTTCCCTAGTCACCAGGAGAACCATGGCAAAAGCTCCTTTCTTTTTCGTACTCCTCTACCTACAGGCGCCAACTAAGAGTTGGCCCACTTACACGGGTCATCATCGCCACATCCACTCACCTTTCAAAAAAACTACTGGTGAGCAGGGGAAGCCACATCCTCCTCAACCTTCACCTTTCTTTTCAAATGTCAGTTAAAAATAGTCGATGAAAATAGCTGAAGAAGAAAGTGTCCGTCTCCAGTCTTTTCAGTTTCCTTCACCACACAAACTCTTTTGCCAAAGCCACCAGACAGAGAAAAACTGTTTGCCCTTCCCGACCAAAAGAAGACAGCGAGAAGATCGACGATGGAGTCGGTCTACTGTCGGGTTTATCCTACGCGTGATAGCAGCTGTTCGACATAATTCTACAAGTAAGCAATGCCCGAGCACTGTTCGAGTACATGCGGAACGGTTTCATCGCTCTGCGCGTATCTGCGTATCTGCGTATCTCGGGAAGGTGCGCCTAACGGCCCTATCATACTTGTAGAGTTTATTCCGAACTAGCAATGCTTCCCGTTCTGGATTTCTGGAAATTATTCATGGTCCTCGGCTCGAAAGTCCACCGAAAAATCGACGCCCAGAGTTTTCCCCGAGAACATCGCGCTCTCTTACCCACTCCTAAGCCTCTATAGAATGCGATGGTGGAACATCGACCGACCTGGAGGAGGGCTATTAGTTCCCGTGACACTCAAGGTGCTCGACCCCCTGCTTCGGTTTACGCTAATTCCAGGACCGCGGCTCTGTCAAAGAGATGAGCTGCGGAATAGTGCGTCTAACAATCGGCGACCACACCTGTCCACCGTCAAGGAAACATTGCAGATGTCTTAGTCTCAGTGCATGTCTGCGCATCATGAGCTACAGCATGTCCAGTCCTCCATTTAGTGAATGCTAGCAGCAAATGGACCGTCTGACAAATTGAACGAATCCCTCTACAGAAAGCGGAAGAGTATACCCCCCCTTCTGGTCAGCCATGAAATGGGGCAAAGCATGACTGTCAGACAATACTATATGACTGATGCGACTTAGGTGTTCACCACCTCTCCCTGACCCTTCAGGGATAGTTTCCTCTTAACCTATTTCTGGGTGAGACTAGCCATCGTTCTCGTCACCTCTTCCCAGATCTAATCCACTTGGAGGTCTGAGTCAACCAAATCCCGAGCAATTTAACTGGTCCGTCTGTCCAGCATCCAACGATAATGTTAGACAGTATGGGCGTGCCCCACCAGGTGTTGAGCTGCAGGCTCAACGATATCTCCTAGTTAATTTTTGCTCCTGTCACTGCCTTGTATTCCCTTAGAATAGTATCGATCACCTCGATATGTTTGATGTCTGACACTATTATGGTGACGTCGTTCACATATGCAAACATGGACCTTCCACATCCTAGTATTCGCGGGATGCTTTTCGGAAACTTCAACTTCTACAGTAGTTGCTCTAGTGTCAGTACGTACAGAAAGGAAGAGAGAGGGGGGGGGAACCATTGACGGACCGATCGCATGATGCTGCACGATTCTGACAGGCAGCCATTTACTCTGAACACTGAGCAAATATCGCTGTACATTGCATCGATTCAGCCTCTGAAGATGAGACCAAAATTAGCCGCCTTCTGAATACCCGCCAAGTATTGATGGTCGACCCTATCGAAAGCTTTCAACTGATTTAAATTGATCAAAGCCGCACCCACTCTAGGTTATTTATCTACCCTTTTTATGTCGTATCGCGTGAAGTGAAAATTGTCGTGGATAGATCTGTTTGGTTTGGTGCATGTCTGTGCCTCACCCATCAGAGTATCGACGACAACCGCCAAACCCCTGCGCTATTACCTTGGCCAAAATCTTCAACTCTGCATTTAGCAGAGTTATGAGCCTGAAGTTGTTAAATCATCCTCCACGTTCAGGTCCTTTCTTAGTAGCACCGCCCACCTCTTTTCGCAGGACTTTAAATTTTCTTGTGCTGCTGCCAGTTGCTGTAGACATCTGCCAAGAGACCCGCGAACAAGTCTGGTGTATGAATATAAAGCTCGTAGGACAGACAACCAAGACCCAGCGACCTTTTCCCCGACTAGCCCGTCATCGCTTACCGAATTTCGTCAGCTGTTTTCGGCCTTTAACAGAACTCTGCATCCCCAAATTGAGAGCCGCAGCAGGCTGTCGAGGTAGGTGGTAAAGTTTGCCACTTCTCCGATCCACCGTATGTTCCAATCAGTCGAGCGAAGTGCTAATCTTGCTGCCTGCACGTTAGTCACAATATCTTATTAGCGCGTCTTCTGGGTTATTAACTATTTCTTTATCAACTCTAGAATTCTCTATTGCTATTTTCTTACTATACCTAATCGATTCAGATCTAATAGCTCTTTTTAGGGCTAACCACCATCGGTTGTTGACGACTGCCCCCGTCAACTCACTCTTAACTAATTCTCTAATCCAGTTTCTGCAACTTGGTGCACCGGGAAAGGTGCATTCATTTTGCAGGAATCCTGTTCATACAGTCAACCGTACAAATCACGAATTTGTGGTCTGTGTAGTCAACAACTTTGAATTGTGGAGACCCTATCTACAAGCCTAAAGAATACTCTATCTAGCTACTATCTCGACGACCCAATGCTGTTTGTCCATGTCAACGTTGGCGCATTCGGGAAATTCAGTTGCTACCTGTCAGCCGCTTGGAAATGACTAAGCAGGTTTGCAATGCTTTTAGACCTCCTCTCCTATCAGCTAGCTCCGCACAAACAAGACGTGCATCCAAAATGGCGTTCTAATCGCCCACTAGCACTACAGAGTGGGACGTCCCAGGGAAATCTCTAGACGGCTGAAAAATCCAGTCGCCCCTTCCCAGTCGGGGCATACACGGCAACATCTTCGCTGCTGTTCACTAGCTTATCGTCCGGGTCTAAGAAAATGTACCGTATTTCGAGGTCCAGGCTGTTGCAAAACAGAGCCGCCACCCCGCCACCCACTATTCCGGGCCAAGTAAGAGATTTGAATATCTCAAAATCACTAAAAATAGGTGCTAAGACGCATTTGTCGGAAATTTTGGATTTACTGATGGCTATAACATCCAAACATAGCAACCTAAGGTCATTGAGTAGGCCACCTTGCATCAAGGGTAACCCCAGGCCATGTGCTGCATTTATATTCCTCACCGTTAGAACTGCCATGCTGCTAGAAATGAAGGAGGAGAAAAGGAAACGCACTATTCCTTTCGTGGTCCAAGAGACCGACTGACAAGGTTTCCATGAAATTTTGAGGTTCCTTTGGCAAGTCCTTTCATAGCCAATGCTAGCCCTTGCGCTGGAATTTCTCACATTGGAGAAATTATACCTCATTATACTGTATGTCTCCAGCCTTTATTATCTTCGAGTTTTGTGGCACTTTGAAAGTGCTGGACCCCAAGTACTCTCTCTCTCTCTCTCCTGTCAATCTTTTGCCTTTTACTTGTTTCAGTCATTAGACTGGGGCACACCCTTGAGGAATTTTAGTCGAATGAATCGACCCCAGTACTTATTTACTTTTTGTGCGATAAAAGACATCAGTCATTTTAATAGTGCTCCTTATCAGCACAAAGTTTGGGAGGTTGTGTGTGTGTTTTTTTTTTAATGTTGTTGTGTTTTGAGTGTCTATCTGCTACTGTTGTTGGGGGTGGGCAGCGGTTGGAGGTCGGGAGAAATGATATGAAAAGTAGCAAAGTTTGTGTTGTCAATGCGTCTTTAGTTATCTTATTCTCACATTACCCTCTCCCTGCTTTTGCTTAAGATACTTTTAAGAGTGCCATAGTAAATATGATAACGATAAGTTAAAAGTTCGATACGCATGTACTGATAATATAATATAATAACGATACATTAAATAACGATAAATATAATAAAGATAAGTTAAAAGTTC
>JAOPUL010000001.1:145718536-145729777 GCA_027564515.1 Octopus rubescens | reverse complement strand
TGTGTGTGTGTGTGTGTGTGTGTGTGTGTGTGTGTGTGTGTGTGTGTGTGTGTGTGTGTGTGTGTGTGTGATCTTGTTAAATTTCTTCCAACCACTTGAAGTATTTCAAATTTTCACCATTCTTTTCAAAAAATGTATTTTTGATGTAGTTTTGCATGTGTGTTTATGTATACACCAGTGGTTGTTATCTATAATATTTAATATTACAAACTCTTCTCTCGAACACACTGAGTATGTGTTTAAGCAATGTGTTTATGAGTGCATATGATAAACATATTTAGTGCCGCTGTGAATGTAGGACCATATTATGACGCATTGGTGCTCTAATTAGAAATGAAAGAAACCAATTCGTAATCAAATAAATCTCTTATCAATGGCATTCAAACCAATTCCATCTTACTTTCTGAAATAGTCTTCCTTCAAATACGTTATATAATGTGTCGTCCTTTTTTTGTTTTTTTAGACGTGGTGTAGTTTAAAGAAGATTTGGCTGCTATTTCTAGCAGGTCGAGAGACGACGTAAAGGTTTCGTCTTCTTTGACTAATTCATGTGTGTGCTAATTTCCATGACAACAGACAGTTGCAATTTCCGATATGTCGGCAATGGGGTTTCCGGCAGACTAAAGTTACATAAGTTTGTAACTTTATTATTATTCATTTCTAAAAACAACCAATGCGATTTTCGCTATCAGCACGCAAAACTACATCAAAATTGTTTAACATAATCTGGTGAAAATTTGAAGTAGTTTGAAGAAATTTAACAAGATCCATAATACACACACACGCACACACGTATGTATGAAAGTATTTCCGTTTTAAAAAATGACTCAGGGCAAAGTGGTAATTACAAGGGGAGATGACTCTCACATAAATATATTTCTACTTTCTTCGTATTTAAATAAATACATTATAACTTAACTAATGTTATTGTTACAACTTTAATACTAATTAAAATTGCCACAATTTGTTTTGTTTTTAATAAATCATAGTAACAAAAATACGCTCTTTTTAATTTTAAATTTAATATAAAGTATTTATTACATGTAATTCTATAACTATTTATAATCATGAAAGAGATGACAAATATTTATACGAATATTTGGGCTGCGGATCAAGTTCACGTGTCAACCTTAACTGACTTCCGGCAGTTGTGTCATAAACAGTGATTCACCATTGAAACTCTGTTGTTTTTGTGCGTAATATAACTACTGGATTTACCAAAGAAGTAAATTATAGACTCTGTAAATAATTTAATAATGCCAACTGTTGTTAATAATATTTATGATTCTCAGTATATTTTTTAGACAATGGTTTGTCCAAAATGATGTTACTGTACGGGAGATCGGTCTACAGTCTTGACCGAATTACAGAGTGGCCTCACAGTTGTCAAAAATATTTATTCCCAGCAAATAATTATAACTAATTCATTTGGTAAAAAAAACACTAAGTTGTCATCGTTATAATTTATTTAAATCCACGTTGAAGTTGAAATTAACCGATTCCAGTCTGAATTGTTCGAGTGGGATGCTTGCTTTGCTCCGTCGTCAGTTGACCAACATGCATGGACAATTCCGTAGTAGTGTTTGGGATCCAGTGTTAATAATTGCACAGATAATCACCATGCAGTGTATCTTTTATACGTCGGCTGGATTTTGGCTTTATCTCACCAGTTATATCACAAACTTCGACAGACACATCAGCCAATTTTTTACGCATTCTGTAAGTTTGTTTCAATTTTTTACGCATTCTGTAAGTTTGTTTCGATTTTTTACTCTCCAGTTTTCATTTTCATTCTACAAAAATGTTATTTCTTTACTTTTACACCCGTCTCTTCCGAAATTACGCCATATTTTATGTACTGGGTCATCTTGAATAATTCATTATGAGAAAGTAAAACAGTACAAATACTAAAACTTTGTTCGTTGTATTGCCAGGGTTATTCTACATACAGTTGGAATATTGAGATGAGCTGCCAAATACTTCTTTCAGAAAAGTTTATGCTCATACATATGTGTGTGTGTTAATAGATAAAATGTGTGAATGTAATAAAAAAAAGACCTTAATTAATATAATTATAAATTGTAACAATTGCGCAGCAAAAAACAAGCATTTTTTTTTCGTCTTTTAGGGATGTTTCCAGTTGTTTTTTTTAAACTATTATTATTATTACTACTACTACTACTACACTTTCAGTTTCCGCCTACTTATTTTATCGACCCTGAAAGGATAAGACGGTCTCGGCGAAATTTGAACTCAGAACGTAGAGACGGACGAAATGATGCCAACCATTTTATCCAGCGTACTAACGATTCTGCCAGCTCGTCGCTTTCAAATTGACCCTAGTACATAATCTATTAGCTTCTATTCTATTGGAACGTAAACAAACCAACACCAGTTGTCAAGCGGCGGTGGGGGACAAATACAAAGACGCACTGAGCCTCATCTGTTTTGAAAACAAACGGCAGTTTGTGTGACAGTGAAGTGAACACAATGAAATCTACACATTTGCACACACAACACGCACATATATATATATGACAGGTTTCTTTCAGTTTCCGTCTACCAAATCCACTCACAAGGCTTTGGTTGGCTTGAGGCTATAATAGCAGATACTTGCCCAAGGTGCCACACATTGGGACTGAACCTGAAACCATGTGGTTGGGAAGCAAACTTCTTACCACACACAGCCACACACATTATTTGTTAACAAGAATAGTATTGACTGACTTTGAAGTTTTGGTCAGCTAAACCTTCATTAGTATATATATTTTGTTTCAATCATTAGACTGCGGCCATGCTGGGGCACTGCCTTGAAGAATTTTTAATCAAACAAATCAACCCAAGTACTTATTTTTTTTAAAGACTGGTAGTTATTCTATTAGTCTCTTTTGCCGAACAGCTAATTTACAGGGATGTAACAAGACATCACCGGTTGTCAAACAGTGGTGGGGGACAAACAAAGACACATACACACATATGTATATATACGATGGGCTTCTTTCAGTTTCCATCTACCAAATCCACTCCCAAAGCTTTAGTCGGCCCGATACTATAGTAGAAAACTCTTGCCCAAGGTGCCACACAGTGGGGCTGAACCCGAAACCATGTGGTCTGGAAGCAAGCTTCTTACCACATAGCCACGCCTGCACATATATATAATTTATGAGAGGGAAATGATAAGAAAGAAATTCAATCAACATATTCAATATAAAATGTGTTTATTCATTCCGACACGTTTCGTTTATACGGAATAGCATTTCCGAAGCAATGGAGGAGTATATTTCTGTATAAACGAAATGTGTCGGAATGAATAAACACATTTTATATCGA
The DNA here is from genome assembly GCA_027564515.1 of Octopus rubescens. Lineage (NCBI taxonomy): Eukaryota > Metazoa > Mollusca > Cephalopoda > Octopoda > Octopodidae > Octopus > Octopus rubescens. The sequence continues at coordinate 145,726,447 of JAOPUL010000001.1, read as the reverse complement.
GTATGTTGATTTAATTTCTTTCTCATCATTTCTCTCTCATAAATTACATAAAAAAAAGTTTTTCTCACTCTTTGTTAGAAGTTGTAAACTTCAATTCTGGTGAAAACCTACTAGGAAAACCTACCCGAATACAACCCTTGTAGCTTCGAATACTTCATGTAATATTAACAAAGAAAATAAACGCTATTCGTTTGGATATTTAGGAAATCTCCCTACCTAAAAAATAATATATATATATCTTTATTATCATCATCATCTAACATCCATTTTCCATACTGGCATGGGTTGGACGTTTTGACAGAAGCTGGTAAAGCCAGAGGCTACACCAGGTTCCATATGTTTTGGCATGGTTTCTGCAACTGGATGCCCTTCCTAATGCCAACCACTTTACAGAGTGTACTGGGTGCTCTTTTTGTGGCACCAGCACCAGTACTTATATTACTATTACAACAGCTATCAAACCCTCACTCATTTCTATTCACCTCATACCTTGAGGGTCTGTCTTGATTATCTCCACCCTATCTTCTAAAATGTGAATAGCCATCTAGCTACTCTTCAGCAAGAAACCTATTCTGCTCTGACCCCTCGTTCCCTAGCATAAAGCCACCCGCTTTAGGGTTCGTAGTCTTGCAGGCTGCATGGGGGCATGAAAAAAGCACTCCGTAGATACTGTAAAGTGGTTGGCATTAGGAAGAGTATCCAGTTATAGAACCCATGCCAATGTAGACAATGCAGTCTTTGGACCCATCAGATCCAGTCAAATGTCCAACCCATGCCAGCATGGACCTTCATCATCATTGTTTTAACGTCCACTTTCCCATACTTGCATGGATCAGACTGAATTTGTTGAGGCAGATTTTTTACAGCAGGATGCTCTTCCTTTCACCAATCCTCACCTGTTTCCCCTTGACTGGACATGTTTACATGGGAGATTGGAAATGGACACCACTTACATGATGGCGGCACTATCACATGATGTCAAAGCAAGGAGACTAATATGCACACACACACACACACACACATATATAAATATATCATCCTTTAACATCCATTTTCCATGCATCGATATATAAGGCTAGGATCCAGGGATTCAAGTGTAGGAAGTTTGTAAGCTTCAAGTAGTCCGTGAAAGGTATAGAAAACAAAAAGTGAACAGTGTACAGTCAGGAACAATAATAATTTATTGGCGTCGAAGTTTCCTCATTTTGTTCTCATATCAAAGCTACGAGGAAATTCAATAAGCTGAAAATTTCTATGTAGCTCACAGTTAGCAACTAGAGTTGCAATGAATGAGAATAAAAATACGGGGAACGGGTAAAAATCCAGGCTACATATGTTTTTTAGCTAGCTGATCCTCTGATGTGATAAATACTCAATGAGGGGTACTCAGCTAAACTATTGATCAGGCCAAGAATACCTTAATTACATGAAGGTAACATTGTCGTTTGGGAATCCCAAGTTAACTCACTGCAGATGTGAGTTGAAATGAGTGGTGAAGCCGGAAGAACAATAAAAAAAAAAGAGGTTTGAAGAAATAAAACGGTCAAGATGTAAGAAAAGGAAAGGATGAGATCAAATATTTGAGAGTGGAAATCGTATAAAGTTGTTAGGAATGAAGAAAAGGAGAGGGGGGAGATAGGAGTAGATGGTTGCTGTCTTTAAGGGGAAAGAATGGCTGTTATAAATATTAAGTTGGGATGGGTAAAGATTGTAGTGGATAGTTGGCACTGGTACTGTTGGCCACTTGACAACATCACAGTAAACATACACATTTGTGCACCCATGCATACACACGTACACAGAATATGTTTACCTTCATGTAATTAACCCTTTAGTATTCAAACCGGCCATATCTGGCCCAAATATTTTACCTTTTTTTATGTTCAAACTAACCAGAGCTGGCTTCTCACACCTACCCTACAATGTCATTTTGAAAGTATACAATCACAGCATCAAAATCTCAAAGCTATCAGATGATGCATGAATAATTAAAAGCAATGTGAATAAATAAGCATTACATTTGATAGTAATCTGAATGCTATGGGGGTATTCTCGGTCTAATGAATAGCTTAGCTGAGTACCTCTTGTTGAGTAATTATTACATCAAAAGAAACATATGTAGCCTGGATTTTACCAATTGCACTCCCTCAATTTAGATTTATATGTATATATATATATATATATATACATACACACACACACAATGGACCGCTTTCAGTTTCCATCTATCAAATCCACTCACAAGGCTTTGATCAGCCCGAGGCTATAGTCACAGGTACTTGGCCAAAGATTCCACACAGTGGAACTGAACTCAAAACCATGTGGTTTGGAAACAAGCTTCTTACCACCCAGCTACATTAAATGATAATAATGATACTACCAAGTTCATTCATATTGGTCAACACTGGGCTATAGTAGAAGACATTTGACCATGGTGCTGTGCATTGGGACTGAACCTGAAATCATGTGATTGCAAAGCGATCTTCTTAATCACACACCCATGCTTGTGCTTGAATATTGGGGAAATTTCACCCCCAGACAAGTGTTCCCCACCCTGGAAATAAAAGCTCCCTAGTTTTTTAGTCAGATAGTTTTGTTATTAGTAAAGACCGTTACTTGGTTATTCTTCACCCTCTTGACACTAACGATGGTCTGTCATTTTCTCAGTTAATTAGATTGTGCTTTAAGTGTCTTGGCAAGACCATAACAGAACTTTTTTTGTTCACATTTTATTAATACCTTCCCCTCAACCGTTGTTTTAATGAAGGAGCCCCATTGTTAGGAGAGTGTCACTTGACTTGCTAAAAATAGCAACCAATTCTCCCTCAAACCACACCCCTTTGCTCTTAAATACAGAGAAGACATGTTGGATAATGTAGACCTACATACTTCTGAATCACTGACATACATTTGATCATGATAGGTCTGCTTTCTGAAACCTAGCCTAGGGTTTAACAAGAAATAGATTGGGATATACCGGTAGATGCTTTTTACACCAAACTACATATAGTCATGGACAGTGATTTTACTTGCATCAGGTGTCTACTGCTCCAGAGCAAGGCTGGTGTGAGTTATCTTGTTTGTCCATGGCAAATTTTTATTAGTTTTTTTTTTAAGCCAGGCACATCATTGAGAATATGTTCTCTTAGGCTGAAAAACCACTGCCAACCCACAAACTAGAAACACTGACGTTAAAGGAGGATGATGATATATATATATTCTCTTATTCTTTGATTTGTTTCAGTCATTAGACTGTGACTATGCTGGGGCACTACCTTAAAGAATTTTTAGTCGAACAAATCGACCCCAGTACTTATTCTATCGGTCTCTTTTGCCGAACCATTAAGTTATGGGGATGTAATAAACCATCACCGCTTGTCAAGTGGTGATGGGGGACAAACATAAATATATATATATATATACACACACACGACAGACTTCTTTCAGTTTCCGTCTACCAAATCCACTCACTTGCCCAAGGTGCCACGAGCACAAGACTCTCAGCGCAACTGGTTTTTAATTGGCAACATCACGAGTGTATTTTATTTAGTACAGGCACAGAACTCTCGGCGCGAGTGCTTTTTATGTGGCCCAGGCACAGGACTCGCGGCGCATGTGCTTTTTACATATGTATGTCACATTAAAATCACAGGCACTCCGAGAGTCCTATGCTGGTGCCGCGTAAAAGGCACCCGTATTGAGAGTCCTGTGCTGGTGCTACATGAAAAAAGGCACACCCGCCATGTTCCAGTCTGATTTGGCTTGGTTTCTACGGTTGGATGCCCTTCCTAACGCCAACCACATTACAGTGTGTGCTGGTTGCTTTTAACGTGCCACCAACACTATGGTATTTGTAATTTTCATTGGGAAATTTTCATTTCAAAGTGAGTTTTGTCTCTTGTTGAAATGGTTTTTATTTCATTAAATTCTCCTTCTTGATGATTCGCATATCTTATTTGAAATCTTAAAAGAGGATCACGATGGTGCTATTATTATTGTTATAGCTGTTTCTTTTAAAATACCAAATTGTCAAATTCATGTAAGGCACCGATCACATTAGGTTGACTTCTATTCCCAAACTGTAGAACAAAGTTTTTTCTTATTATAAACATGCTATCTAGGGTTTTTGAAATGCAGCTATCGTTACATGTAGGTTTGTGGTTGCATCCGTCCCATAACGGTGGGTAACGTCGTTCGTCGTCTTGCGGCCAGGTTAGCGACGACATGAGCAAGGCACTCAGCCCGTTCCAGCTGGGAGTGGGAGTCAAGAGCGGATGCGAGGCTGCGGCTCACGTCACCAGGCACTTCATTCAGCGCTCGCCTCCTTCGTTTCCTCGCCTCCTATTGAAGTTGGATATCAAAAACGTCTTCAACAGCGTTAGACGAGACCACGTCCTGGAGACTTGCCTCAGACGCACCCCTTCGCTGTACCCACTTGCATACTTCGCATACTGTACACCCAGCTCACTCATGGCTGCCGACAACAGGGTCGCTTCCTCCACAGGTGTCCTGCAGGGCGACACTCTTGGTCCGCTCCTTTTCGCGCTTGCGGTCGACGACGTTGCTCGATCGGTCCGCTCGCTCTTTAATGTCTGGTACCTGGACGACGCGACCCTGGGTGATTCAGCTGAGACCGTCGTCAGAGACCTGCAGGTCATCCCGTCCCTAAAGCTTCTCGGACTCAAGATCAACCCGTGCAAGTCGGAGGTGATTAACGTGAGTTACGGCGAAGCCGAATTCTGAGGCGCCGTATCAGCATCCAGTCCGTCTTAGCGGGGGATCGACTGACTCCCAGGGACACTATCCACATCCTCGGCTCGCCAATCCTTCCGGAAACCATACTGGAGTGCTTGGAGGTTAAGCTCGAGGACCTCTCCAGGATGACGGAGAGAATGCGCCTCATTGACGCGCACCTGGCGCTCTTCCCCTTGAGGAATTTCTTTTACACGCCGCCTCAGTGACTTTGACCGCGACATCCAGCCCTGTGCCTAACTGATATACAACGCCAGTTTCGACAGCGCTGGTCGGCAGCAGGCCAAACCACCCATCAGATTCGGTGACCTTGGTCTGCGATCGGCGGTGGACCTGGCCCTGCTGTCCTACCTGTCTTCGGTTTCCTCCAGTCACAACCTCCTTAGTCACATACTCCACGGGTCAGCCGAGACGGATGTCGACCAGTTACCCGAATCAGTCTTTGCCACTTGGACCACTGATGGGCTAGCGGTCCCCCAGATCACGAACGTCTAACGTAACTTGGACGACATCCTATGTAAGTCCACCCTCGAGTGGTTAGAGGCATCACTCGATCAGCACCGCTTGTCTGCCTCCGTTCTGCCTCGAAGCCCAATAATGGTGCATGGCTCAATGCGGTACCTTCCTCATCTACCGGTACCCTTCTAGATGATGCGTGCACCTGCATCGGAGTGGCTCAATGTCCCGGTCCCCTTGTGTGCAAGCTGCACAAATATCGCTGCGGAGCGGTAGTAGACGAATTCGGCCTGCATCCATTGTCCTGCAGCCTTAGCGCGGGTCGATTCCCCCGACACACCGCGATGAATGACATTGCCAGAAAGGGCCTTGACACGACCGGCTTCCCGTCCCAAACTGAGCCTGCAGGTTTCGACCGCGGGGGCGGTAAGCGCTCCAACGGGATAACACTCTTCCAATTCGAGGGAGGCAGATTCCTAATCTGGGACGCGACGTGCTGCGATACGTTCTCCGGCACAAACCTCGTGGCTTCTGCCGCAAACCCCGGTGCCGCAGCCCGCAACCCGGAGGAGAGGAAGGTCAACAAGTACAGGAGCTTGGCCGGCCGCTATCAGTTCGTGCCAGTAGCCGTCGAGATGTCCGGTGTTCTTGGTCCTCGTACCACTGACTTCCTCCGCAAAATAAGGATTGCTGCGTCCGCCGGAGAAATGAGCCCCGCGAGATGGAGTCGCTACTGCAGCGAGTGTCGCTAGCCATTCTCCGTGGCAACGCCACCGAGGTCATTGCCGCGGGGCGCGGCTGAATACTTCCCTGTCCTGGGACACGTGCTCTCCCCTGCCCCTGTACCCGCCTGCCCTTTTCTCTACATTTCTTTCTTTCTTTCTTTTCCTTGTTTTTATATTAATTTGTACCTGTATCTATTGTTCAGTTAACAAATAAAATTTATCTGTTTGGGAGAAGGTACATTTCAGATCTTTTTTTAATAAAGTTACTTTCACTAAAATAAAATTCAACCTCATATCATCATTTATCTCTTTCTAAAGTGATTATATATTGTTATTTATTGTCTTGTACATGTAGGAACACTCTCATCATTACAATGCGTCTTCCACCTTTGGGTAAATATCTTCTCGCACTGCTATTTTTATATAGTCTAAAATAATTGTTTACAGTCTTCAGATTAATGCCTAATGATGGAAATAGTGCCTTGTGGTCTGATCTACGATCATAAAATTCAATAATTTAATTGCAAATGACGTTGGATACTGATATTTTCGTTCCACGGCCACTTGACGCTGCTTGTCCAGGTACCAAGACGAACATTTAGACACATCACGAAATAAATATGAAGTGAATACAACAGATTTCGCGTCTGTGTTTTCGCGTGCCCAAAATAGATCTTCCACGATGTTCAGAAAAATGCTGTTCAACTCTGGGTACGGCACAGTGAGAAAATAAATCCTTTCGTGCATATATGTATGTGTATGAAAGATTTTCTTTAACTAATAGAAAGTGATTGAAAAAAAGAGATTTTCCGTTTTTTAAATAATAGCATTTGCATTATATTCTCCAACTGATAACGTCTTTTCTGTTTTATTATATATTCTTTGCCTATATCCTTGGCTAAATTAAACCAAATAAATTTAAATTTGTTTAAGTCACATGCGCTCACGGAAATTGCTAATTTCACTTTGAAGTGATATGTACTCACTTAGAATTACAAATATTGTATTATTTCATTGGCTCCAGAAAAGTCGACCCCCACCTGGTTTTCAAGTTATACTGTAAAGAGACATAAACAAATACCACCAGGCATTTTGCCAACATTTTCTTATTTTCTTTACACAACGTTCCTATAATGTAATGCAGTTGACAGAATATATCTCTAGACATTACTGCTACTTATTAACAGATCTTACAGGGATGAGATGTAACGTAAAGAAGGCGATTAAATACGGCATTTCGATTCTGCTATCCATTATACCGATTATACTATCAACCGCCATTTAGTTTAGCGCTTTACAGATTCTTTCGGCCACCCCGCTCACTGTGATACAAGGTAGATTGGAACTTAGAACATAAAGAGACATAAATAAATAGTATTTTATCTGACATTGTGCTAATTCTGCCGATCCACCATCCTTCATGGTACAAATTAAAATATTATTGAGTTTTGAGACTGTAACTTCTGTTGCCTGAATTGTAAGCATTCCTAACTGAATTAATATATTCCTAAATGAATTTTTATCAACGATTCCTTCGAAAGTTTGTTGAGCCCATTATTAACATATGACCGAGATTTCATTTTTGTGTTATCTTTTTCGTTATTGTATCAACATGCAGGTGTTTTTTAATCATAGTTCACAAATCTTCGAACACCTGTTGAAAATAAACATTTTCTTTTTACATTTCGCATATATATATATATATATATATACCCCTATCACTTATACATTATAGTAACTTTAGTTATTTGTATTTCAAGTATGCCTTACACGTTGCTTTTCCTTACCATATCCCTGGCGATATGCTATACACCCATATTGGTATGTATTCTTTTAAACAATTCATGCTCTTTTTTGATGAACGCTAACGATATGATCTATCTCTAGAGTATATCATTTCTCTGAAAATGTATGTATGTATGTATGTATGTATGTATGTATGTATGTATGTATGTATGTATGTATGTATGTATGTATG
>JAOPUL010000001.1:145678715-145690950 GCA_027564515.1 Octopus rubescens | reverse complement strand
TCATATCATTGAAATCTCAAAACTATGATATAATGTATGATTAATTTAAAACAATGAGAATAAATAAGTATTACATTTGACAGAGTAATTTGAATGTTAAAGGGTTAAACTGGCCAGATTCTGTCTCTTACACCTACCCTACAATGTCATTCTAAAAATATACAGTCATATCATTGAAATCTCAAAACTATGATATAATGTATGATTAATTTAAAACAATGAGAATAAATAAGTATTACATTGGACAGAGTAATCTGATTGGGTTATAGAAAGAGTTAACTGTTTAGCTTTGAGATTCCTTTGTCAAATGTATCGCTTATTTATTCACATTGTATATTTTTAGAATGACATTGTAGGGTAAGTGTGAGAGGTTGGATCTGGTCAGTTTTAACATAAAATATTTGATTTATAGTCCATCCCCTGTTATCCATCATCATGTGGCGAACACGATCGATGTTTTTCTTGTTGGTGGCAGTTGCAGGACGTCCAGACCCTGGATGATCTTCAAGACACTCTCTTCTCCTCCTAAATTCAGCTGCCCACTTTCGCACCGTTGATAAAGCAGGAGCATCGTCTCCTAATATAGGCAGAATATTTGAGCCGGATAGGGCCGAAATAAATGCTAAAGGGTTACTGCAGGGAAATGTAACTAAGATTTTGATGATGTGATTGTTTATTTTTATAATGACATTGTAGGGTAGGTGTGAAAAGCCAGATCTGGCCAATTTGAACATAAAACACGATAGGTAGTAGTGGTGAATTAAAAGTCAAATCAGGTAGGTTGGTTTCAAAAGAGTTAAATAAAATACAGGTACAACTCATTTTTGCCAGCTGAGTAGACTGGAGCAACATGAAATAAAGTGGACACAACGCGCTGTCAGGAATCGAACTCACGACTTTATGATCAAATAATGATCAAGGAAATATTCCCCATAGTCCTTCACACCGCACAAATGCGCTGGACATGTTTACAAAGAGGATTGCAAACAAATGACATCGTTTGTATGGCAATGACATTTATTTACAGTTAGCACGCAATGTTGAGACAAAAAGAGACAAACATGTACACACACACACACACACATGTAGGTGTGTGTGTGTGCGTGCACACTTTGGAACCATGGCAAAGCAGACACTGGAGAACAACACAGCCCTCAGGCTTATTAGATCCTGAACGGTGCCACGTTAAGAGCACTCGTGACAGTGCCACGTTAAGAGCACTCGCAACGGTGCCCCGTTAAGAGCACTCGCAACGGTGCCCCGTTAAGAGCACTCGTGATGGCGCCACGTTAAGAGCACTCGCGACGGTGCCACGTTAAAAGCACTCGCGACCGTGCCACGTTAAGAGCACTCGCGACCATGCCACGTTAAGAGCACTCGTGACCATGCCACGTTAAGAGCACTCGTGACCGTGCCACGTTAAGAAGACTCGTGATGGTGCCACGTTAAAACGACTCGTGACGGTCCCACATTTAAAGCACTCGTGTCAAGAGCCCTGTGCCAGTGGCACATTAAAGCACCCAGCACACACTGTAAAGTGGTTGGCGTTAGGAAGGGCATCCAGCCATAGAAACCAAGCCAGACTGGAATCTGGTACAGCCTCCCAGCTTGCCAGTTCCGGTCAAACCGTCCAACCTATGCCAGCATGGAAAACGGGTGTTAAAGGAGGATGCTGATGGATGATGAGAGAGAGAGAGAGAGAGAGAGAGAGAGAGAGAGAGAGAGAGAGAGAGAGAGAGAGATGGACAGACAAATAGATAGATGTATATGAAAGATTATTTATTTTTTGAGAAATAGATATAATAGACATATTTACCTGACAATTGGCATAGAACTGACAATGATTAAAGATACATCCTACAGTTCTGTAAGGCATAGGATGAGCATATTTCTTGGCCAGAGGTGGATTATTTTGATCTAAAGGTTTATGAATATACCTACAAAAGAAATTAAATATTTTTTTTAATAAATTATCTCTCCCAGCTTTATGGAGCAAATCAATTTCTGAGTTGAAAATTATTTTTTAATTAACCCTTTTGATACCAGCCTGCCTAAAACTGCCCCCTGGTTCTAGGATACAAACTTCTATTTTTAAAGTATTCTAAATTCAAACCTCCCATCAAAATTTCCTGTTAAATCATGTCCCCCAAACCAGCTTAACAATAACCAAAGTTATTTTACTATTCATTAATATCAAAATTAATTGAAACAAAAGCGATGTAATTCAACAGAAATATGGTAACAAAAAGTTAAAGTGATCTAAATTTAATATCTCCCAACAAAATTTAGAGTTGTACAGCAGTGCTTGTTGAGGCAAATTTTCTATGGCTGGATGCCCTTCCTGTCACAAACCCTCACCTGTTTCCAAGCAAAGTAGTATTTACTCATTGCCAGACAAATATTGTCTATGGAAGACTGGAAACGAACAACATCGCTTGTATGAGGGTGATGCTTGTTTACAACCATTACATGATGTCAAGACAAGGTTACACTCAAACACACATATATATGACAGGCTTCTTTTCAGTTTCTCTCAACCAAATCCATTCACCAGGCTTTGGTCGGCCCAAGACTATAGTGGAAAGACTTGCCCAAGGTACCATGCAGTGGGATTGAACCCAAAACCACATAGTCTGAGTATGGTGTGTTGATGCTGTTTAATAACTAATTAACGACATATTCTTGGTTATAATTACATTATGACCCTCCAATTTAACACTATGTTTATTTCTTGAAGAATTCCAAGTTTCAAAAAAATGTTGAGACTAACTTACGTAAGACCAGTTAAACTCTCCCAAAATGTTACCAGTCCTTCACGGCTGATTGTAACAACCCAAAAGTGGATACTGCCTTTTGACTTGGTTCCTACACATACATAGGCATTTAGACCAAAGCCAAGCAACAGACTACACAGTAAAATAGCATGATCCATGGCTCCCTGAAGAAATAAAATTACAACATTGATAATAATATACACACTTGAAACAGCCTTACATTAAGGTTGTGTATAAAATTTATATGCATAAAAGTGGTATGTATAAAATTTGTGTATAAAAACAGTGTGCATAAAATTTGTGTATAAAATTTATATGGTGTATAAAAATTGTATATAAAATTTCTATGTATAAAAACAGTGTATAAAAATGGTGTGCACAAAATTTGTGTATATAAAATGCGTGTTTAACATTTAAAATGTGCATAAAATTTATATTATATATAGTATGTATTAAATTTCTATGTATAAAAACAGTGTGTAAAATGTTTAATATAAAAACAATGTGTATAAAATTTATAAGGTGTATAAAAATTGTATATAAAATTTATATGTATAAAAACAGTGTGTATAAAATTTATGTGTATAAAAATGTAGAACAGCACTAGTTGTAATATTTTGTCTCAGAAGTTCCTTTAAGACAACATTCCACCTAATGTTATTCAATATTTGTATACAGATTATAAATGTTATATACACAGGAACATCAATAATAATTGTTACTATTGAAACATCTGGAAATCATTACAATATAATTAATTACTTCTATTTGTGAGTAACTAATTTGATTGTTAGCTAATGTTAATTTAATCAATGAGAGTTAAATAAATACTGTGAGGAATGTAGAATCTAACATTTAGATCAGTGGTTCTCAACTGCGGCTCTCAGGGCCTCATGCATCCTTCTAGCGGCTCTTGGTCTTCCCCTCTATAAATATAATTTTTTCTTTGACTTGTGTTTAATTTTCTTTTGTACGCCCCCCACCCCACCCACATACACACAAAAATCCAGGTTTTGGATTTGGCCAGGATATTAAAAAGGGTGAGAACCACTAATTTAAATGCTTCCCTTTTAAATGAAATGGTGAGGAAAAAAGATAAAGTATAGGTATACAACACAAATAACAACACCACTCACTCTCTCTCTCTCTCTCTCTCTTCCTCCCTCACTCTCTCTCTCTCTCTCTCTCTCTTCCTCTCTCACTCTCTCAAAAGAAAAGGAAAGTCCTGAAATGTTATACTTTACATTGATCACTACAACTAAGCCCTCGAAATTTCATGTTAATTTATGTTCCGAACACCAGCTTAATAATGGACAAAATTATTTTACTAAATTCTTCAATATTTTCAAAATTAATTGAAACAAAAGCACTGTTTCAACAGAAATATGGTAATGAAAGGGTTAAATCTTTCCTGCCATACAAATTTGCAGAATCTGTTTGAAGACCCCACAGAAGTTTGATACTTAAATATCTAGGCTTTGGTCAAATTGTCTGAAAGCAAACTGACATTAGCTAATAAGAGTCATAAAAGAAATGACTTTGTTCACTAAGTAAGAAGTGGGTTGGGTAGCAAGTGAAGGCTATGTAAAACAATGATAGATGAGATCTCTGGCAGAGCAATAGGGAGACAGAAATTCATGTAAAAGAACGAGCAGAAATGAATAAATGAGTAGTAGTTAATATACACCATAAACTTGTATAAGATAGCTTGCTAGAAGTAGTAAATGTATAGTATCAGTGAGAAGATATATTCAGTAACGGAGGTGGATGTCAGGGCAATATGGCAGATAGGTTTTGAGGTGGAGCAATGAAGTTTATCAGATTCCAATGTCTGTTGGCAATAAAAAGATTTCACTCTATATAAAAGTCATTGTATGAGATACATTTAAGAAAAGTGAAGTTGTATAATAGTGAATCAAGGGTAATGAGTAGAGTAAGTAAAGAGGAATGAGTTGTAATTAGATTGGCAGTAATTAGAGAGGAAGGAGTTGAATATGGTCGACTGGTTGTTCAAATTTAATAGAAAAACTACTGGAGCATCAGCAATATTGCTAAATGTCTCCAGAAGAGAAACTGATGTGGTATAGACGCTGCTGCCACCATCATCATCATTGAACGTCCATTTTCCATGCTGGCATGGGTTGGACGGTTTGAAAAGAGCTGGTATGGCCGAGAAAAGCACCAGGCTCCATTGTCCGTTTTGGCATGGTTTCTACAGCTGGATGCCCTTCCTAATGCCAACCACTTTACAGAGTGTACTGGGTGCTTTTTATGTAGCACCATTGCAGGGGGAATATAACAATACAACAATGTCATCATCATCATTATCATTTAACATCCATGTTCTATATTGGCATGAGTTGGACAATTTGACAAGATCCAATGGGTTCAAGGACTGCATCATGTTTCAATGCCTGCTTTGGCATGCTTCCTACAGCTGGATACCCTTCCTAATGCCAACCACTTTACAGAATGTACCAGGTGCATATTTTGTGGAATCAGGACTAGGGAGGTCACCATACAGTTTGCAAGACTAACATCCTCTTTGATTGAGTGGAGCCACAGTAAAGAGTGAAGTGGTTTTATGCTAAGAGATAAGAGGTTAAAGTGTGAGAGAAGGGACCAGAAAAAGAACAGGTTTCTTGCTGTATAGGAGCTACATGGCTATTCACATTATAGAAAAAGTTTGGGAGTGGCCAAGGAAAGAAACTTTCAGAAGTCGCATGACCCATGACCAACAAGGAAATCAACCTGTACTAGACAAGCCAGGAAGACTACAGTTACAAAATCCAACTGCTACATCTTTTGTATCATCATCATCATCTTTTAACATCCATTTTCCATGCTGACATAGGTTGAACAGCTTGGCATGATTCACTGGGTCCAAGGACTGCATCATGCTCCCATATCTGCTTTGACAAAGTTTCTATGGCTGGATGCCCTTCCTATCACCAACCGATTTACAGAGTGTACTGGGTGCCTTTTTTATGTGACACCAGCAGGGCCAGATTTACAGATGGACGAAGGGGGTGGTTGCCCCGGGCCACCCTCGATATCAGGGGGCCCTTGCTACGAAGGGTATGGAGCACTCAAGACAGAGAGGGCCCACCTCCCAACAATCTTGCATGAAGAGGCTCTCTTTCAATATACAAACATATCTTGATGTCTTTAAAAATGTAATGGATTCTCTTTTGTGATAAATAACCTCAGATTTCTCCACATTACCAACACCAATAATTTTCCAAGATATTAATTCTTGTGTATGAGGGGCCCCCCGAACTTGAAGTGCCTCGGGACCCCCATAGTTTAAATCTGGTCCTGGACACCAGCACAAGTGAGGTTACCATGCAGCTTGTAAGGCTAAGATGCCCTTTGACTAAGTGGAGCCCCAGTAGAGAGGGAGATGACTTTATGCTAGGAGATGAGAGGTTAAAGTATGAAAGAAGTAGTCAGAACTGAATAGGTTTCTTGCTCAGTAACTAATATTGACCATTTTCTGTACAAACTAACCCTCAACCAGGGCTTCATCACTCATGGAGGAGGAACCCCTCCCTGGACTCCTTCCACCGCTGTCTGTCTCTGGCCAATCGTGGCCATGTAGGTCCCAGGTAGCGAGTTAGATCATCTCACATCTTGTCTTTGGTCAGCCTCTTGACCTTGTCCATTGTTTTGGTGTCCATTCCGTCACCCTGATTATCCATCAGTCGTGCAATGTGGCCCACCCATCTATATTTGTTCTCCTTGATGGTTCTTATGATGTCATTGACTCTTGTGTGATGGTGGTGGTGTTGGCAGTGGTCCTAGTTTAATGCCAACCCATGTAAACATTATACAGCAACAATAAAAACTAACCACTAATCTACAAATACCACAGACATGAAAGATACTAATAACAGAAATCAACTTAGCATTGATGGACAAAAAGAAAAGAAAAGGATAATAAAATTACTCACTCCTTTATTACAACATAGAAAGGCATGCATTGAAGTGCAGCTTTCTGATGTCATTGCATGTCCTATCGTCTCTGATTTTCCAACAGGGATTAGACTGACAAAACGGGCTGCCTCTCGTGCAGAACTCAACAATCGGTTGGCTTTCAGCCGTTTTACAAATGAACAAACAAAACGGTTTTTGGGGTTTTCCTGCTAAAACACGAAAATGAAAACATAAAAATGTCTTCAACAAGAGATATTAGTTAACAAAATTATTTGATTTCATTCAGTTTGACAGGATCTAATAGATCCAATAACTACATTGCATTCCAACACCTGCTTTAGCATGGTTTTTATGGCTGGATGCCCTTCCTAATGCCAACCACATTACAGCATGTACTAGGTGGGGATTTTTTGTGACACCAGCACTAGTGAAGTTACAAAATGGTCTTCCAGTTTTAATATTTCTGTAATTTTGGCAGCTATAGGGAACTGATTTACATGAGCATATGGGTCCAAAGACTGCATTGTGTTCTACTGTCTACTTTAGCATGGTTTCAACACAAATTTAAAATTTAACTCATTTTAAAAAGAAAGACATGACTTCTGAACCATAGTGAGGGCAATTCATTTTAGAAAGTTAGGTACCCCAAACAAACTGAACATCATCATCATCATTATTTAATGTCCATATTCCATGCTGGCATGGGTTGGACAGGATTCAATGGATCCAAGACTATATTGTGCGCCAGTGTATGCATTAGCATGTTTTTTATGGCTGGATGCCCTTCCTAACATCAACCATTTTACAGCATGTACTAGGTGCTTTTTGGTGCCACTATCACTAGAGGAGTTGCCAAAATGGTCTCCCAGTTTTAATAATTCTTGTTTCATCACACAGACAGCTTTTAGAAAAGAGTGTAAAGCCATGATATTAAACCCTGAAGATAGCATGACAAATGACAGACGATCGACTTTCGTCAGATCGGACCGAGGAAAGAATGTTTTTCATTTGTCTTTCAATTGCCAATACTATCTATCAGTCACAACTCCAGGTAGAAGGAGCAACGTGAAATTAAGTGTCTTGCTCAAGGACATAACGCATCACCCAGTCTGGGGATCGAACTCACAACTATAAAGACAGAAAGACCACCACCTCCTCCATGATGGTGGAGTGGGCAGTGGTCTTACTTTAATGCCAACCCATGTAAACATTATACAGCAACAATACAATTTCAGTCTGACAATAATTTAATAAATCAATTAGAACAACTCAAACCTGAGCAAATATTTTAACAATTCTATCTTTGAAGGTTTCGTTTATTTGTAGATATTCACTCCACCAACTGTTGGCATAAGCTATAAACTTCTTCTCTTTCATGCGCTGACTTTCCATTTCAGACTCAGTTTGTTTGGTAACAGCTTCCTTTGATGGATGCATAGATAAATTCGGAAACAACTGTAATTGTATTTCCAACAAACCCACAGGAACTCCACCTAAGAGAGAATACAAGAAAACACTTTACTTTATTTTACTAATTTTAAAATCATCATCATTATCATCATTTTATGTCTATTTTTCCATGCTGGCATGGACTGAATGCGTCAACAAGATCTGAAAGGCCAGAGGACCAAGTCTTACTCCAATACATCTTATAATAATAACAAATTAATATAACATATATATAATAGATAAATTAATATAACATATATATAATAGATAAATAAATAATAATATATCACATATAAATAGGTTTTCTAAATAGTCTCTATATAAATTTATAAATAATATAATTATAGGGATGTTTTTACAAGACACATCTCTAGTGGCCTTAGAATGTCACTGAGACTACTTGGTAGATAAACCCATTCCCTACATCAGAGAGATATGGCTTCTCACTTTAAAACAAAAAGTTTGTATCACAGAACCAAGGAAGGTTTTGAATGGGTCAAACCAGATGATGGATTAAATCTATTATCCAGAATTAACAACAGTCCATCTGGACAGGATTCCACAATTTCCAACTACCAAATTTCACCCACCATGGCCTTTGTTGACAGTTACCTAAGGAGTACATGATAGGATCAAACCCCAAATCATATACTGCAAAGCAAAGTCATTGAATATTCTTCAATAACCACTCAGCCAAAGAGTTTTGTCTTGCATGTTGGTTGGTGACCCTGTCAGTGCTGGTGCAACATAAAAAGCACCCAGTACACTATAAAGTAGTTGGTGTTGGGAAGGGCATCCAGCTGTACAAACCATGCCATAACAGACAATGGAGCCTGGTGTGGCCCCTGGCCTTACCAGCTCCTGTCAAGCTGCCCAACCCATGCCAGCATGGAAAACGGACATTAAATGATGATGATGAACCACAAAACCATAGATTATTCATCAGTAACTTATTCCAAAGATGTAAAATACCCAAAAAGTTTACTTATAATAAAGGTAGTTCAATTACAAATAAGAATTACTCCAACTTCACAGTTCAGTGATTAATGTTAAGAGAAGCAAGTAATGTCTTTAATTCCTTTGTTACTGTCATATCAAAGACATTGATGAAGTGTACAGGACTTACCAGTCTTGACTAAGGGACAAGACTTGCGTGTGTCAAGGAATGGTGGTGGTTGTGTCTGTGGCACCACCACCCACCTGACCTTCAGCCGTGACAATCGTAAGATTCATTCATTCAATCCATTATCATAAGCATTTAATTCATTCAGGTTTGGTAAACACAAATGTAAATTAATTCCAGAAATCAAGATTACCTGTTCCTATTAAATCAATGGAGGCGGTCATTTCTCCTTTAGACAGAACAGGTCGCCAGTCATACAAGTGGGAAGCAACCAAGAAGTTCTCACCCATAGTATTAGTCCGTATTAAAACAATATTGATTTTATCTGATATTGTTAATAAATCAGCAACATTTGTAAATGCTGAAAGAAAAATAAATATCAGACATTAACAAAAAAAAAGAATATGCGTTAATAATTAACTATTTAATAATTAATTATTAAAAATCGATGAAACTGGCTTATTTTATTTTTGTATTTAGTTTGCAATATTCTTGATGCGAATTGGTGCGTTGAAACAGATTATGGTGTATCTCCGGAGAGGGGGGGGATGTCATTGCGCCAATAATAAACACACACGCACACACACTGGTTCTATTTTACTTCTTTATTATTGATTGGTCAATTGGTTAACTATTTAACCAATTAACTGCTAGTGGCTAGTGACCTTAGACTTACAGCCAGAAGGATTCGGAGATGCAAGCTGATATGGCAAAGGAAGGTGTGGAAGCTAAAGGATCTACCAAATGGGCAGAGGTTTAGGAATGTTCTTAATGAAACCTTCGATGAGAAGAAGGAAGAGATAGACACATATGTAGAGAGTAATTGGAAATTCCTATGGGACAATCTGCTAAGGGCAACAGACCAAGTCTGCGGGTGGAGCAATACCTCTGCCAGACCAAGTTTGCAGTTGGAGCAACACCGCCGCCAGACCAAGTCTGCAGGTGGAGCAACACTTCCACCAGACCAAGTCTGCGGGTGGAGCAACACTGCCGCCAGACCAAGTCTGTGGGTGGAGCAACACTGCCGCCAGACCAAGCCTATGGGTGGAGCAACACCTCCACCAGACCAAGGGTGATATGGAGGTGGAACAGTGACATAGACGGGGCCATAAAGAGAGTTCTTACTTCTGTTGGGAACGAAAGGCCTCTCTCTCCATGTAAAAGGACTGTATGATGCATTCAAATGGCAATTCTACATGGAAGTGAGACATGGGCCTTAAATATAGAGGACATGCAAGGGCTAGAGAGAAAGGAGGCTAGTATGCTCCGCTGGATGTGTAATGTAAGTATACATGTGTGAAAGAGTTCGATCTGTAGGAAAGGCGTAAGCAGGAATTCCATACAGTGTACCCAGTGTAAGCTATGGACACACAAGAGGTGCAGTGGATAAATGGGAAGATTATCAAGGAAAAGAGAGTTCATATGTGAGGCACAGGAGCCATAAAAACTATAGATACCCATGAAATCGAGTCTATCAAATGCCCTGGGAGCTCTTTAAAAGTAGTGGATGATTTCTGCTACCTAGGAGACAAGATTAGTAGAGGGGGAGGATGTACAGATAGTGTAGAATAAGAACAGGATGGAGAAAATTCAGAGAGCTCTTACTTCTGTTGGGAACAAAAGGCCTCTCTTTCCGTGTAAAAGGAAGACTGTATGACGCATGTATTCGAACGGCAATTCTACATGGAAGTGAGACATTGGCCCTAAACATAGAGGACATGTGAAGGCTACAGAGAAATGAGGATAGTATGCTCCACTGGATGTGTAATGTAAGTATACATGTGTGAAAAAGTGTCAGTGAAATAAGAGAGAAGCTGGACATAAGGGGAATCAGAGGCAGTGTGCAAGAGAGAAGATTGCGCTGGTTTTGTCATGTGACGAGGATGGAGGCCGATAGTCCCATAAAGAAGTGTTGATCACTCAAAGTGGATGGAACCCGGGGAAGAGGGAAATCCATGAAGACATGGGACGAAGTACTGAAGGACAACCTCAGAACGCTGAACCTTTCAGATGAGATGACAGGGAACCGTGATGCTTGGCACCTTGCTGTATTAAAGAAGACCCGCCTGCATCGAGAGTCCTGTGCCCGTAAGGCACCCATGCTGAGAGTGCTGATGATAAAAGCGGAAGCAGCTGCGTCAAGAGTTCTGTTGCAAGAAGTGGCAGTGTCGAGAGTCCTGTTGTATCCTGAAAAGCAAGTTTTTGTTCGCCTAAGCTTGTCTTATTTCGTCTCTGCTATATTGCTATGCTAGAAATGTGAAAATATGTCCTTAAATGAGAGTTTCACACTCTACCTTGCTGTATGAAAACTACCAATATTATTAAGCACTCGTGATTCGGTCAGGCTTGACATTTCGGTATGGTAGGGCAGACGAGTTCCATCCACAGAACAGCACTTCTTTATGGAGCTGTCGGCTTATGCCTAGCTTCTCTCTCAATACACTAACACTCTGTTGCAGATGTACACTGACATTACACATCCAGCAGAGCATACTAGCCTCATTCCTCTCTATCCTTCGCGTGTCCTCTGTATTCAGGGCCTATGTCTCATTCCATGTAAAATTGCTGTCCGCATACATGCATCATATATACATAGACATCTCTCTCTCTCTCTGTATATATATACGCATACATATTTATATACACATATGCATGTGCATACATATACATATATGTATGCATGTGTGAATGTGTGGGCGCATGTGTATGCTTGTTTACATTTTTTAGATCAATGAAATCAGTAATACATGTTATCCTTTACTTGGAAAAGGAAATAAGGGCTTGTATCAGAAAGGGCAAGCATGGAAAAATGGACTAAAACAAAAGAAAAAAATGAAAGTAGATATATATATATACTTTTATTAAAGCTGGAAAAATCTTCACAAATTGTTACTCAGAGTTTCACGTTCCCGTTCGTTGGACAGTTGTGATCACAACTGTCCGACGAACGGGA
>JAOPUL010000001.1:145661016-145672587 GCA_027564515.1 Octopus rubescens | reverse complement strand
GTTGGGAAGCAAGCTTCTTACCACACAGCCACGCTTCCATTACTTTTGACATGCAGGAAGTGAGGGCAGGTCCATAGTTGGCAGATCAGAGAGGTTACTCTTCTTAGGAATAGGGGCATTGTTGCACATTTCCATATATTACAACAGACCCTTGTAGAGAATGACTGAAATGTGTAGGGAGTGTAAGAAATAGCTCTGGGGTATAGTTTAAAAGCAATGGAAGAAACATTCTCATAGATATTTGAATTGTTGGGCTGGAAGGATGGTACTTTTTACACTTGTTGGCAACTGTGTGAACATAAGGGCTGTGTGTGTTGAGCAGTTGGAAAGAAAATGAGCAATTAATGTGTTGACTTTATCTGTAAAAGTGCTTCTTACAGGAGTGGTCGACAGAAGGGTATAATGGAATAGGAATGGTAAGTAACTTAATACCACCGCCAAGGGTAATAGTGAAATAAATGGAGCACTATTAAAAAACCAAATGAAAAGGTTTGGTTCAACACAGTAGCAACAATGACAATTATTGTATTCTCAAAAAAACACCAAGTGAGTAAAGACTGAAAGCAAGGAGGTAGAAAGAATCTTAGCTAGAATTTTTACTAAATCAACAATTCACCAGTTATAGGAATGCTTTCAATAGACAAATAGTCAGGGAATCCAATATAGATCTGTAAAACTACTTGTGTCTCAGGCACTTCCTGCTATCAAATTAGTATGCAACCATATTCCTTTAGACTGACGAGGCTGAAAAGAGATTCTGACATCTAAGTATGCAGTTCAGGACCAGAATTACATTATACAACGCTGATTCCATGGGACTACCATCCCTAAAGAAATAAATTGATATCAAATTTACTTAGTAAGGTGTGAAGAGTAGGGTTGTTAATGTACAACTCTTGAGAGGATGGGAAACGTATACAACTTGAGTGGTAAACGGATATGGAAACTAGAAAATAATTATTGTATCAGTTAGAATCGTATTAATTTATTCAATCAGATTGAGCATGTGTTATCATAATTAGTTGAACCTTCAACATTTACTGGAAAGGTATGAGAGATATTTCAGGGATCTTGAAACAAGAGGATTGAAATAAAGACATGATGGGTTTTAAGAGTCAGAAACGGAAGCACATACTGAAAATATATGGGATGTAAAGGATGTTGCTGTGAAGATGCTTTATATCAGATGACCTGGTTCACCTTAACACATTTTAGGAACTAAAAACCATTAAGGAAGTTTAATCACAAAATCTAGACTTTTAAATGTTTCGATAAATTTTAGATTAGTTAATGATAATATTTGTTGACATAAAAATTATTGTCAAAAGCTATCATCGTTACTATCGCTGTTATCTACAAAATTACTATGAACAATTTAATAAATTCGGGTAAAAATGTCAGGCATATATTAGTGTGTGTGTGTGTGTGTGTTATGATCAATATTAATTTTAATGATAAAATATTAAATGAAAAGAAAATGTTGCAATCTGCAACTTTTATGCGTAATTTTTACAACTGAAATGAACAGGGAGGGTAAAAGGGTACATTATACGATTCAAATTTCAAATAAAAATATTGAACTTCGATCATTAATCACAAAACAAAAAGAATAGATTAAATAGATACGACGTCGATGACTTAAAATGTGCCTAATTACACATACTTTAATTCATTTTAATTTCTAAAACATTTAGGTAAAATAGAAACTATTTGCAAATGTTAGAGGAAGGTCGAAACTTTGATTTAAATATAGATAATAATAAATATTATATTCGGATAAATATATCAACTTTAAGTATATTAAATGTAAATATAAATTGTTTTTTTTTATAGAGAAAAGGTGACAATATCATACAGAAACGTCTTTTATTTGACAACAATATCATTATAAAGACATTCAACAAACAGCGCTGCTTGTGACATGTGCTGACATGACAACTTACTGTCATAACAACTTCCTCCACAAACACATCGTTACCTAAACCGTTATAATATTTTTTACAATGTCCTTCCTTACCTGCGATAAATGGTTTTGGACCCTCTGTTTTAACTGAATTACTTTGTCTGATTTTAAATCCATATTTACGACAGGTCCATCACCAAATTTGTCGGACGTGCTTTCGAAAATGGCCGCGTTGCTCTGCGCATGCCCTAATACCTTGGTAACCCCGCGAAATATTTTGCGGGATTTTTAAGAATTACTTCCGAAATATCGATATATTCCAGTTGAATATATCGTTCAATTTAATGGTAATATTTTCTTCTTCCAGGTATTATTAGTGACCACTAATAATGGACTTCAGTAATATTCCCTTGTTTTGAAATGTAATACAACCATTTGTTGTTGATTTTTAAAAATGAGAAACGTATTGTTGACTTTATGTTACAAAACACACACCAAAAATATCGGACCAAATTTAGATGATACACACAAATAAATAGTGTTTGTGGATAGAATACTTGTATATATAGTATATATACTTGGTATAGACAGATTTTCAAAACACGATGAAACAGCAGAAATTGGAATGGGAACAGGAAAAAGAATTTTTGTTCGTGATGAATAAAAAGAAATGATAGGTGAAAGAATATTTATATATTTATTTATCTCTTCAAATGTTTTTAAAATTTCCTCATAAAATCGCAACTCTAAGTTGTATTTAAAGATTTGTGGTAACTGCCGTAAATTGAATTGCCACACTTATACTGTATGGAAAGCATATTTATGTGTGTCTATATATAAACACACACACTAACGGACAGTATAACCACAACTTCGACCACCAAATACTCCTTAACCAGGTAAATTCATGCAGAACCTGGCAAAAGGGATTCAGAAAAGTATCTTGGCTATCACACAGTACCATCCCAGTACAAAAACTACCCTCCTTACTACTGTCACTAC
The DNA here is from genome assembly GCA_027564515.1 of Octopus rubescens. Taxonomy (NCBI): domain Eukaryota; kingdom Metazoa; phylum Mollusca; class Cephalopoda; order Octopoda; family Octopodidae; genus Octopus; species Octopus rubescens. The sequence goes on along the minus strand of JAOPUL010000001.1, from coordinate 145,669,682 downwards.
CCCAGTACAAAAACTACCCTCCTCACTGCCATTAAGTTATAAGTCTCTTTCAAGGCTCCTAAAAAGTTGTAATAAAGCCACTATTGTAATCGCGACATTTCTGCTGAATTCATAAGGCATCAGTCCATCCTGTAATGCAAAAAGATGGAAAATTCAATTCATTGAAGATTGGGTTGCCGACCACTCTCATCACATTCTTTTCTTCGTTCTTACTGAGACACAGATGACCCCAGACACATTGGATGCGGGAGTACATATATTAGGTTATATACTGCATAGAACTAATCGTAGAATACGGAAATAAGGAGGAGTAGTGCTCTTCATCTATGAAGACCTAGCCACAAATGTCCTCTCCCACTCCAACACAATACACTGATCGACCTCAATTTGATCACCTGATGCGGCTAACCAGGAAGATCACTTCAGCTCAAACCCTATGTGATGCCAGAAATTTACCAATAATACGCATGATGCCCCCCACCCCTGTTTCTTCCTTTTTTTTTAAAGATTTTTTATTCACTGTTCACTTCCTGTCCATATTCTATGTACTATTCGTGCAGTTTTTATTACTTTTTCTGATAAGTTGTAGTGCACCTGAGCACTGTCTCCATCACCACCCTGATAGAGGGTCTGCTCCATGCAGACCTCCTCCGCCATAGCCAAGATCTCTTCTCAGCCAACTTGATAGCACTGAAGAAAAAGGACGGAGGCATCCATCCTATAGCGGTGGATAACATCTTTCGTTGTCTTGCGGCCAGGTTGGCCTGCAGATCAGCCAGTGACAACTTGAGCAAGACACTCAGCCCTGTCCAGCTGGGAGTGGGAGTCAAGAGCGGATGTGAGGCTGCGGCTGCCAGACACATCATTCAGCACTCACCTCCCTCGTCGCCTTGCCTCCTATTAAAATTGGACATTAAAAACGCCTTCAACAGCGTTAGACGAGACCATGTCCTTGAGACTTGCCTCAGATGCACCCCCCTCGCTGTACCTGTTTGCATACCTTGCCTATGGCACACCCAGCTCCCTCATGGCTGCCGACAGCAGGGTCGCCTCCTCCACGAGTGTCCAGCAGGGTGACCCGCTTGGTCTGCTCCTTTTCGCGCTTGTGGTCACTGACGACGCTCGAACAGTCCACTCGCCCTTTAATGTCTGGTATTTGGACAATGTGACCTTGGGTGGGCCGACTGAGTCCATTGTCAGAGACCTCCTACAGATCATACCATCCCTCAAGCTTCTCGAGCTTGAGATCAACCCGTCCAAGTTGGAGATGATGAACGTGAGCTAATGCGAGGCTGAATTCCGAGGCGCCGTACTAAGCATCCTGTACGTCTGCGATTGGTGGTGGACCTGGCCCTATCGGCCTACCTCTCTTCAATCTCCTTCAGTCACAACCTCCTTTGTGACATACTCCACGGGTCAGTCATGACGGATGTCAACCAGTTACCCGAGCCAGCCCTTGCTGCTTGGAACTCTGGAGGCGGTTAGCAGTTCCACAGATCACGAGTGTCCAACGTAACTGGGACAACATCCAAGGTAAGTCCATCCTCAAGTGGTTAGAGGCATCATTCGACCAGCACTACCTCACCTGTCTCCGTTCCGCCTCGCAGCCCAATTGTAGTGCTTGGCTCAATGCGGTGCCCTCATCTACCGGTACCCTACTAGATGATGAGTGCACCCACATCGGGGTGGCCCAGTACCTTGGTCTCCGCATGTGCGAGCCACACAAATGTCGTTAAAGAGTGGTAGTGGACATATTCGGCCTGCAGCCTTAGCGTGGGCCGATTCCACCAACATGCTACCTTAAATGACATTGTCAACTTCGGCTTCCCATCCCAAATTGAGCCTGCTGGCCTCGACCGCGGGGACGGTAAGTGCGCAGACAGGATAACCCTCTTCCCGTTCGTGGGAGGTAGATCTCTAATCTGCAACACGTTCTCCAGCACCAACCTCGCGGTTTCTGTCGCAAACCCCGATGTCACAGCCCGCAACACAGAGGAGAGGAAGGTCCATAAGTGCAGTAGCTTAGCCGGTAGCCATCGAGATGTCTGGTGTCCTTGGTCTTCAAGCCACAGCCTTCTTCTTCCTTGTTTAACGTCCGTTTCCATGCTAGCATGGGTTGGACGGGTTTTACCTAATGGCTCTACTCCAGGCCTCTCGATCTTGTGCAAGGCCTTCTTCCACAAAATAGGGTCTGCTGCGGCCCACCAGAGAAATGAGCCCCACGAGATGGAGTGGCTACTGCAGCGAGTGTTGCTGGCCATTCTTTGTGGCAACGCCACCGCAGTCATTACTGCGGGGCACGGCTGAATACCTCACTGTCCTGAGACCCGTGCCACCTTCACTACTTACCTTCCCTCTAGTTTTCTCTACATTTCTCCTTTCGGTTTTTCTTTCTTTCTTTCACAATTAATGAAATAAAATCAGTGTAGACCCAGGAAAAACAAATATTGAATTAATTATATTATTATTGTGAAAAGAAAAATAAAATAAAGAACATTGAACTGAATCTAAAAATATTTTATGAAAAAAGAAACTTTGCTAAAGGAACACTGAGCAGTGGAGAATATATAATCTTATCCTAAGTTCTTTTTCCACTTTGCTAAATAAAAATCATCTACACATAACCCGATTGGCCGTCTAATGGACCAAAATAGATCATATACTAACGATTCATCACAAATATGTGCACTCTTGAGTCAATAATATAACAGTGTAGTTTCACAACCTATAATTAACAAAATAGTACATAATCCAAATGAATTCTTTGATCCCTAGATCTCAACTGCAGAGATACATCTAGAAATTAATGATATTATGGAAGATGATATAATTGCAGCTATTAATTCAAACTCAAACTCAGCATCTGGACCTGATGGTCTCCCAGCCATCTTGTTAAAAACATGCAAAAACAGCCTTGTCAGACCAGTAAAGATGTTATTTCAAAAGTCACTAGATACCAGCATATTTCGAGAACTACTGAAAGACACAATAGTAACACCTATACACAAAGGAGCAAGCAGGGCTGAACCTGTATCTCACACATCTACAATTATCGAACACGTCTTAAAAAGAATAATTACATACCATGAGGAAAACAACCTCTTAGACGATACACAGTATGGTTTTTAGACTGGATGAAGTTGCCTGTCACAACTATTACAGCACCATATCGCTATCTCCAATAATCTCTTGAGAGTAGTGGACACTGACTGCATATACCTTGATTTTGTTAAAGCATTTGACAGGATTGATCATGGTATCATTTCACATAGGATAAGGGATCTTGCTCTCACAGGAAAACTTGGAAAATAGCTCTTTGGCTTCTAATGGTGTAGGAATCAATTTGTTGCTGCAAATGGTTTTTTTCTCCGTAAAGTCACTTGTAATGAGTGGTCTACCTAAGGGCACAGGTCTAAGACCATTATTATTTATCATTATTCTATCAAGTATAAGCTCACAGGTGCACTCGGGCTAACATAACAAGTTATGCTGATGGCACAAAAATATCAATGGCTATCCAAACTCCAGAAGATGCCATCACACTCCAAAATGAGCTAAACTTCATTTATTAATGGGCAAATGAAAATAATATGAAATTCAATGCATCAAATTTCAGATTCTTTGTTATGAAGGGAATACATTCAAATCACATTATTTGACAACGGATAACACAGTGATTTGGAGCACTAATGACTTAGAGGACTTAGGAGTAATCATGTCAAATGGTGCTTCTTTCATCAGTCACATCGCCAAACTGACCTCTAAATACAGACATCTCATAGGATGAATCCTACGAATTTTCATGACAAGAGAACCGCAGTTATGCTGACTCTATGGAAAACCTTAGCTCTGAGCAGATTAGATTACTGCTCACAGCTTTGGTCTCCAAACATATTCAGTCTCCTAGGACTGAAGGGGTGCTGACATCAACTCGCATTTCCTTTAGCTATTCTCTGGAGGAAATCACTGGATGCTGACTATATTCCCGATAATTTCCTGTTCCAGTCTTCAAAAAGGGCAACAAATCGCTGGCAGTGAATTACCAACTGATCTTCCCTCTCATGTCATCAAATTATTTGAGTGGTGAGGTTTCCAGTTACTCACTTCCTGGAAGATAACAGCCTACTTATTCCCAACCAGCATGGTTTCCGCAATGGCACAGGCTGCTTAACACAACTTCTGCATCACTGTGATGACATCCTAAAGGCCCTGGGAGAGGGTTCCAATGTTACATATCTTGCAATGTTACATATCTTACATATCCAAGATGTTACATATCTTGACTTTAGCAAGGTTGAACACAGCATCCTATTAGAGAAATTATCCAACATTGGAGTCCAAGGGAAACTATTAAAATGGATTGAATGGTTTCTGGTGAACAGAATCCAGCATGTAGTGATCAATTGTGTTCAATCAAGCTCAGCAAAAGTCAACAGTGCAGTCCCACATGGCACTGTATTGGGCCCACTACTCTTCATTATTTACATTAATGACATCATCAAACACAGCAATATTAAAAATTTCGCAAATGACCCTAAACTTCTGAAGGTTGACAACAGTGTAGGAGACCTACAAATCTCCAATTGGATCTGCTCGTTATTAACCAATGGCTGGGGAAAAAAATATGCAGCTTAATGAGAATAAAATATATTTGAATTAATCCACTTCAATAAACAGGCTTCACTTAAGCTACTATACATTCTTCCCCCGGGTGAAAATCTCATGGCATCAAACACCGCTAAGGACCTCAGAGTAACTATTGTCAACAACTTCAGGTGGAATTCCCTCATAAACAGCAAAGTTGACATGGCCCATAGAGTGTACTCCTGGATCCTCAGGACTTTCCTATCTTCAGATAGTCCTACCATTATCCTTCTCTTCTCTACCTTCACCTGTCCTCATCTTAAATAGTGTTGTTTGCTGTGGTCTCCCTACACAAAACAAAATATAAAACAACTGAAGCACCCCAGAGATCAATCACAAGAAAAAATAGACATGACAGGTCTTGATTATTGGGATCAGCTCAAATTTGATTCCCTCCAATGCTGCTGTGAGCGCTATATCATTTATGCGATGTGGAACATATGCCAGCAGCATTGCTCAAGTAATGCTGGCATCAATTTTAAAATTTACCCTAGGCTTGGTCCCCATGCCATCCGTCTTCTACAAAAATCATGCTCATGTCACATCATAACACTATTTCACCTCAACTGGCACTGCTCTCTTTAGCATCATGCCAAGATCTCATAACATTCGAATGGTTCCTGAATGAATACCTCCAACAAATTCCAGATTAACCACTTACACCTGGATATATACCTGCAAACAATACCTCTACTCAAATGGGATATGGTGGCCAGAGACTGGCTGTAATATAAAACATCATTAAATGTCTTTTCCAGGTGGAGCTATTAAGTTAGTAATGGCCTGGGCCAATTCTGGATGAAACTTATCTAAGTATATATATATATAGATAGATAGATATCATCATTTAATGTCCATGTTGCCATGGGTTAGACGGTTTGACCAAAGCTGTACCAGGTTCCAGTCTGATTTGGCTTAGTTTCTACAGCTGGGTGCTTTTAACGTGGCACCGGCACAAGCACTTTTATATGGACCTGGCACAGGGCCAATCTTCTGCATCAGGGGAAGCAGCATTAACACTTCTGAGTACAGCATGGTGCCAGGTATCTCGGTCCTTTGCCATCTCCTCCATAAGGTTCAGTGTTCTGAGGTTATCTTTCAGTACTTCAGCCCATGTCTTCCTGGGCCTCCCTCTTCCATCCACTTTGAGTGATCAGCACTTTATGGAGCTGTCGACATCCATCCGCATCACATGACCAAACCAGCACTGTCTTTTCTCTTGCACACTGCATCTAATTCTTTTCTCTCAGCATACTTGCAGTCTGTTGCACACATACACTGACATTGTACATCAAGTGGAGCATACTAGCCTTTGCATGTCCTCTGCATTCAAGGCCCATGTCTCACTACCATGTAAAATTCCTGTTCATATACCATCCAACCCATGCCAGCATAGAAAACGGACGTTAAAGGATGATGATGATACATGCATTATACAATCTTTCTTTCACTCAGAGAAACCTTTAGTTGCCAATAGAGGTAAATACACTCTCTGAATTTTCTCCATCCTATTTTTATTCTAGCTATTTCACTTTCTGTACATCCTCCCTCACTACCAATTTGATCCCCTAGGTAGCAGAAATTATCCACAACCTCTAAAGAGCCTCTGGGGCATTTGATAGACTTGATTTCTTGGGTATCTGCAATTTTTATAGTTCCTCTGCATCTTCCACATATGAACACTACTTTTTCTGATAACCTTCCTATCATTCCACTGCATCTTTCTTGTCCATAGCTTACACTGTATGGAATTACTGCCTGCACCTTTATTACAAATCGAGCAGGGTCATGTCTATTTTCTTGCTTACTAAAACTTTAAGGCCCTTAGATTCCAGGTTTTGCTTCCACAGCTGGAATTTCTTTTCTAGCTCCAATATAGAATCTGTTATGAGGGCAAGATCATCAGCACATAAAAGTTCCCAGGGGCTGAATTCCTGTTATGGCCTGAAAGACAATGATGAAAAGTAGGGGACTGAGCCTTGATGAACACCTACCTGTACACCAGATTCTTCACTGTACTGGTGGTTAACACCTTACTAACATCATCTCTACATGGACTGTACAACTTTCACAAGCCACTCATCTAACCCTAGCCTCCTCAGAGCCTACCATATCACACAGAAAGATACTCTTGAAGGCCTTCTCTAGATCAACAAATGCCAAGTATAGCGGTTTGTTCTTATCTAAATACTTCTCTTGCCTGACTATGAAAATAGCATCTATATGTTACATATATAGTGTACAGGAGTTATATGAGGACACAGCTTGGATTATAACTTCTTTACACTATTCTGCTCTAATATAATCTACTGGATTATATATTTCATGTTTGAGCACCTGTGATGCTCATTTACAACCATCATGTGATGTCTAGACAAAGGTACATACAAACATGTATGTATACATATACACAACAGTTTCCATCTCCCAAAGCTTTGCTCAGCCCAGGGCTATAGTAGAAAACACTTGCTCAAGGAGCCACACCATGAGACTGAACCCAAGACCACATGATTTGAAAACAAGCTTCTTATGTTTCTTTATTACTGTTCAATATCAGCAAATGGTGCCTGTGCATATGTAAATTCTATTTTACACCATGCCCCTGCGTATCAGCAACAAAGACTCTTGTTTGCTCTGGTTCAAAGCCCTCCTACTTTCCATTTGTTAACCATGGTGGCCCCATAAGCAGTACTCCCACAGTGAAAGCATATCTAGCTGCCAACTATCCCCTTCTGTTAACCTTAAATAATGTGAAGCCCCTCCCCACCAGGAATGATGACTAACACACATAAATCCTTCAACCTATCTACAAAGGCAAGATCTCACAATCAATGATGATACCAGGTCATCAAATCTACATTGCAAAACACTAGCCTTCTTCATAGTCAGAAAATCAGCCTGTCAGTTACCAACTTTATACCAAGCTCAAATCCTTCTATGGAATTCTATTCTTAAATACAAATGTCTTAATCAACACCCAAAAGAGATAAATACCTCCTCATTTCCATTAAGTTGTTCTCCATCCTCTGCTAACAGTGTCCTCTGTCTATTATTTCTAGTGGCTACTTGCTACATGGAGCTTGTTGAGATCATGCCACCCCTCTCAGACCCTTGTTTACCATCCCAAACCTGGTACCAGGAACTTTATCCAAACATTCCTTCTTTGTAACTGCTCAAGAATGTAACATCTACTTCCATTTAAAGTAATTTCATAGAATTATTAATATTTAAGATTGTTCTGGCCTAAATACCATCGGTTAATATGGCAAGCAGTAACAGTTAATAAGAAACTTTCCCTTGTTATTCTGATTTAGTAAGAATATCATATATTTTTAAGCAGTTTTGTAAAAATTGTTCTTTAAACTTAATGGTTAAGCATATCCATACATATTACAACTTAGTTTCATTTGACTTATTAACATCACTAAGATCTTGGGAATATTGCTACTAATCCTAATGAAATCTGTCCACTCTTGTTTATATATGCTACCCTCCACCCCTAAACAAGGACAAAACTACCCACTGCTGGCATGAAGTCACCTATCAGTTTATAAATCCAGGACTACTTGCTGTCTCTATTCTCTTAACACTACTGAAGGCACCCATACACAGACCTCTATGTCTAGTCTTTCATAAATTTATTATCCCTTTGCCTTTCCATATTTTATCCCCACAACTATCTAAAAGTAATATTAATTGCACATCTCACTAGGCCTGAAAACACAAATAGAAAAAAAGTACAATGCCCAGTCATATACCTAATACAAGTACCTCAATATTGCCTAACAGATTTCTTTGTGAGCACCTCCTCCCTAGATCTTCAATTATAAAATATTCATAACTGAGCTTGCTGTGTTCCTTCTGAACGTGGAAAATTGCAGATCTATATTCTCATTTCTTACCTCAATAAGGCACCAAAATTATGATACATATCTATTTTTCCAAGCAGGCATGGGTTAGACGGTTTGACTGGAAACTGGCAAGCTGCACCAGACTCCAGTCTATTTTTGGCTTGGTTTCTA
>JAOPUL010000001.1:145649371-145660916 GCA_027564515.1 Octopus rubescens | reverse complement strand
ACACTTTCCCAAGATGCCACGCAGTGGGATTGAACCCAGAACCATGTGGTTGGGAAGCAAGCTTCTTACCACACAGCGCCATAGTGCAATGTTAATTTCCAGTGAATAAAACATGTCACTTTGTGATAAATGATTTAACTCCCCTGATCCAGCTTTTTATGACGTTCGTATCAACAATTTTCAAATTAACAGACCTAATGTAAGGAATTTTGTTTTCAAAATTGTACCCCAAAAGATAATCTTCCTATTGTAATCAGAAGTGCTCATTTCACAACTACACATCTAATTCACTGAAAATAGTTTAGGGGAGCTCCCAGGGCTAGTAACCTTAAATTAAAAGCAAATGTTTTACAGTTAAGGGACATTATATAATGTCCTAAGGTAAGATACTGGATTTAGCTGCAATTTCTATATCTCCAGATATATTCCTTTGTAGATAACACTATGAAACAAGCTTTACATTTTCCAAGATGTGAGCTTTTAGTTATTTGCAATGTTGAGTGACAGAACACTTTTGTTTTGCAATGTTGAATACAGAACACTTTTCATTTCATAGCTAGGAGCATATTCCACAGAAATGTCAGATTAACAAAAGCATTAGCATATTCAGGTACAAGAGAATTCTAACTCATTCATTTAAGTAATATAGCAGGTGTCAAGGTCACACAACATATTTATATATATATATAGTTCTTAGAGGAATAAGACTAGTCCATAGTAAGCCCTGGTTTCCTACATTATAATTGGTTGGAACAGGTTACCAATGAGCACAAGAATGGGAGTTTAACGTATTGAATACATAATGTAGCAATAGCTGAAAACACACCATCCTGAAGTAACATACCCAGCACATTTTTGCTTCATTTGCACACAGCCTGTAAAATGTCCAGAATTGTCATCTTAGAGCTAACACAGATCAGGTCTCAACATATTGTTCCTACTGCCCTAGGCTGTCTTTCAGCTCTCCCAACCTGTATTTGCAATAAAACAGCTGAATTTCCATGCAAAAGAGGACCAGAATTATAAGGCAAATAGCAGATGAGATTTGCTAGTTAGTTGACTATCCAGGAATCATGACCTAGTTGCAGGAGACCCTTTGCTCAGTAACTGATCATTACATATCCAGTTTTCTAGAAAAAATAGCAAGCAGGTTTTCTTAACTGTTAACATAAAGTTGAATTTTTCTTCAGATTAAAACATTTTTTTTTAAATTTATTATTTGTCTTAACTATCTAATATGGTCATGGCAGAAAACGGATATGCTTTGTATAAATAGATTTGATTGGTCCAGATGTGAAGATACCAAGTGGAGATTTCATTTTTCTTTTATTCTCTTGTGGCTGAGCACATTTCTGCAGAAGATTGGGAAAGAACCTGTACACCGTAGCTTTTTGGTTTCCATCAACCAAATCCACTCACAAGGTGCCATGTAGTGTTATTAAGTCCGAGCCCACATGGTCAGGAACTGAAAATGTAACTAGACCTTTTTTATTACCTGCAACATTTCAAAATCAAAATACTTACATTCCACTTTTTCTGAATTTCCAAAACTAAAAAGCATGGGAAAACAAAAACCTTTACAATTGAGTCCAGTCAGATAAATTCAGAATCATTATTTCAGTTGTATACAGCCTACTACATCTCTCCTCTTATGGTCAGCACATCACCGCTACCAATGGGCAGAATCTAGTGTTGCAAATATCTTGGTAGTTTTCAGAGTTTAGCATATTACTTCACACAATCTCCTGTATATATTAAAACTTAAACTGGCTGGTCAACTCCCAACACTGGTGGAATTGGATCAAACAGGCCTTAATTCTTCTTGCATTTCCTGTCAGCCCTTCTCACTGGACACAAAGACATCAATGCCAATTCTTTTATTCCTCAGAACAGATTGTAATTCCAGTCTTTTTACCTGGAGCTCTTCCCTCAACAAGCCAGGAATAGTTGATCTAACCCACTGTGCCGTCAAATGCCATATACACACTTTAGCATATAGCAATCCATGCTGGAGACATACAGTACTTTCTAGACACAAAGATTTGCAACAAAAAAAAAAATGCATTTCCTGTCATATTATACCACAAAAATGACCAGAAATATAAATAAAGCAACACCAGTTTGTAATATACCAATTTATTAATGACTAAAAAAAATTTTCTTCCCTTCTCTTGATGAACCACACAAAAATGTATTTATTTACCTTGAAGTAAACCAGAATTGAATTGGCAATTTTTCCCTCTTTGGATTCCTTCTATACGGCTTTTCTTCTGGTACTGTACAGCTCAAAAACACCCTCATTCTGCCAATGTATGGCTATCACATATAGTGAAGACGGGTTTTTTAAAATATATCTGTCGATTGGTAAACTTGAAACTCCATTTGTAAGACATCCATTATACTATTCTGGTACGATGTCTGAAGCGGATTTTAATTCAAAACTACACAACCATCCAATCTAGCCAGAGCTGAAACTTTGATTCCAAGTTCCCAAAAGATCATTCTTACTATCTGCAGAAGTTGTAAAAGACAGCCTGTGTGGTTGCAGCAGTAGACATTAATGAAGGACAGCACATAATGACAACAGTACTGTTTATTAGAACGGTTTTCACAGCACCTTCGTTGATACAGCAATCATCAAACTTTGTGGAAACCAGCAAAATCAAAAAGTGATTATGGTACTGGTGCGAGTGAAATTAAATGACTGGATAAAGTAGAAGCATAATTACAGAAGTCAAGGAAGATTTGATTAAAAGGGTGCTCACCTCCAGATCAGCAAGGTTTAAAGTAGTCCACAGCTGGTTAAACTGGAAAAAGCTGTTACATTACCTTCATCATAAATCACAGCTTCATTGGTTATTAGTAAGTAAAAAACCAACTAGAGTACTCATCCAAACATTAAATTCTTCTTCCCCAGAAAGCACACTTAATACTCCATATTCACATGATTACTCCCATGCCCATGTTTGACTTCAAGAAAAATCGTGCTCTTTGGATATAGTTAAATGATTTAATATGTATTATTTACAGGATCCGTTTCGTAAATGTTTCAGAAAAGGGGAAACTAAAATAACTTCTTGATTTCAGATGGCTGATTTCTATTTCAAAACTACTGGGTGTTGTTTTTGTTGACTATCTAAAGCACAAAGGTCATCTTCAACTGTTGCAGCCTGCACAGCATCCTCTCTTTTCAGACTTACATCAAGCCTTGAATCTTACTTACCTTTATTTCTTAAGAATTACTCTAACATCGTGCGTCCATCATACAAACTGACTTTGCAGTGTTTTGTCGGGTTACCATAAAGTTAAAATTTTATTTCATGTAAAAAATAAAGATAAAAAATAACCACACAATGAACCAGCCTTTATATTACCATTAAATATGTCACACCGACATAGCCATTTCTTTACAACCCTGGCATAATTGTTACAGTGATCACAAGTAACGGTATTTACTAGCCAGGCAATCCACAATATATGGCCGTTTTGTCGTTTGAAGCAGTTTACTGGGAACTGTTATGTAACAATATTTCATTTGCACTTATAATTAACATAAGTGCTTATGGATGAATGTAGGATTTAGTCGTCAAAAATGTGAACCTTTCACATTTTGATCCTAAATGATACCCTTCAATTGAAGGGAAAATGGATGCAGTGCAAGAGATGGAATCCGGAATTCATATTCGCAAATTTAAGTTGTATAAATGAAAATTGTATTTTAAGTAATTTTGCATCACATAAACATTCAATTTTCAGATTTCAGTTATCAATTTTATTTTCATCACTTCAACCTTTGATCTTCAATTTTTACAGCCTAAAATAAAACAGCTACAAACGAATAAACCCATACCCTATTCTATGTACCTGACCATAATAATTGCAGTTGAAATATCCTAACTGCATTATTCTTAACATTCAAATAACCGTTTTTATGTAATAAAAACCTCGCTATCAAGCCATATTTCAGTGAATAAACTTATATTTCAGATTCTACAAATCACAAGACACGCTATTTGGGGGTGGGTGCCCAGGTTATAACACCAAAAATGAAAACTAGTTGGAGAAAAAATAAAACACGAGAATTGGTTCTGGAATCCCTACAGATCGAAGCAAGAAACTCATTTTCATTCTGCCTCAGTGATTATTGAACTTCAAAAGCAGTGACAGCCCGAGCAGCAAAGGTTTATACACATTAAACCTCCAGCAAAATTTCGAGGTAATTTCCAGAGCACCCAAACGTTTCATTTTAACACCAATCCCCTAAACTGCAATAAACAAAAGTTAAAAATGAAAAGCTGTTAATAAAAATGACCTTATTGGTGTTTAAGAGTTAGAATGACATAAATAAAACTAAACACCAGTATGTTAAAATGTATTTTATGAAGAAATTACAGTTGATGGTAAACCAGACTCTACAGTTGTTTCTCTTCATCGGGATCAGGTAGGACAAAACTTACCTGTTAGACAACAGTCATTTTCCAGCTGCATCACATCTTGAGCATATTTATAGATATAAACAGTTAAAATAACTGTCTTTAAGTCATCTGCCTTCTACAGATTACATTTCAGATTTTGTAGTTGCAAAAATTGTCACAATTTTATTTGACTAGAAAACCACAAGATGGCAGTAATAGAAAACCACAAGATGGCAGTAATTTGTGATGATTTCAGCAAAAATTTAGTTTTACACGTTTGACAAGATCAACCAGAACAGCAACTACAGGTTTAGCACACAAACCTGCCGGGAATTCATCTCATAGAGAGACAAACCCTATGCCATTGTTTAGTAGCACCCGCAGATAAATTGCAGTGCATGAGGAATGGTTGTTAACAACATGAGAAAATAAAGCATGCTAATAATGAGAGGTTTGACTCATTAAGAGAGGTCAGTTCGGTGACCTTTTTTTTTTTAAAGACCTGCATTGAAGGGAAAAAGAAATTCTGAAATACATACCTATGAAATAAGGATCAAAATGACTGAAGCACAGCAACGGGTTGTTTTGACCCAAGCAACAGCAGCAACACGGGTTTAAAATCATTCTGAGAGCGGGGTACGGCGGCACAGCAGCAGCAGCAGCACAGCTATCTCAGCCCAACAGCATTACAATAATTGGGAGCTCTGCAGCCACACAGGAGACTGGTGCAAGTGACAGCAGCCAGATTGTGTAGTTGCTGCTGTGTAAGGAACAGCAGACACCTCATCCTCTCCTCCTCCTCCACACCGACCTGCTACAAGACCAGCAGCAGCAGCACTGCCAGTGACCAGCTACAGACCAGCTACACGGCAACCAACAACAGCACCGCAGCCAACCAGCAAATACCCCTGCAGCATAGACCACACCACCCATGATAATAATTTTAACGGTCTTCACAGTTGCATATAAATTTGGTAAAGAAACAATATTAAATTGACCCTAGTCACAGGGTTAAACAGATTTATGACTTGAAGGTCATTTACAAATTACAACATTTAATTTAAAATTTAGATTAAAAAATATGTTTTAGAAACATTTAGGAATTTAAATTAGGAAACAGGACAAGCAAAAACAATAACAGTGATATAAGTAGGTTGGGTAGGTGAATTAGGGACGGCCACACCGGCAGCAGGGTATATTGGCAGATTATCATCATTATCTCAGAACTGTATACTAAAGTCAAGAACTAATTTGAAGCAAGAGGTGGGGAGGGAAAGGGGGATGGAAGCATGAGGCAGGGTTGTCAATTATGTCGTTGGATTCTTGAAAATAGCCCAAAATAATGGAAAGTCCCTTTACAGTAAAACTGCTTGAGAACAGAAAGGATGGTCTGACAATAAGAGACAGGGGGTACCCTCGTCAAAGTTTGTATAGTCGATGCTAAACTGTAATTGGTTTTTTTAGTAATGAAAAACTTAAGACTTATATTAAATTGATACCACCAAATAATGAGGTTACACTTCCAACTGCAGATGCAATGAGGCATCAAAAAAAGCAGCAACAAAACGGCAGCAATCAACAGGAACCTGGAACATGCCCCGGGTCTGAGTTGACTCCGCCCTAAAACACAAGACAGAAATATTGTCATCTCAAGTAAATCTAGACAGAAGAGGGATTTAAAATTTAGTAGGGAGGAGGTAGAAGGATGATGTCGGTTTTGTTCATAGTTCATGTTGTTGTAGTCGACACTACTCCTTGTGGAATAATGACAGCAAGGAAAGAGATAGAAACCATCATCATCAATATCTACAACAGACTGGCTGAAACTAAAAATCAATAAAGCTCAATATGGTTTCCCAACACAACAAATTTACAATTAACCAACCCAATTATTAAAATTTAACACATTTAGAGACCAATTCCTAAAATGATTATGATCGAATTTTTTTTTTAATATATATTTCAGAAGTCAAGACTACAAGGGGAATTGTTTTTATAGAGTTATTTTAAGTGTTTTTATTGCATGAGGTGAAACATTTAGAAACTAAGCAAAAAAAAAAAAATTTTTTTTAATGCATTCAAGTTAGTTTTAACTTGAGTTTTAAAATGAAAAGATACAAAAACAGTTAAGTTTGTAAACCAGCCAAAAAGCTAGCATGACGACAATATCTAAACCACATAATTTTTATCAGAACGAAAATACAATTTATCGCCAGGCATGATGACATTTTATAAAAGAAATCAGTTGATTTTTGTTTCATCTTAAACTGGTTTTTAAACCAACTGTAGTAGTAATAATAATAATAATAATGAAGAATAGGAGGGGGCAGAAAATGAGGAAATACTTCCAGACGAACACATTTTATAGGTAAAAAGCTATGGCCATGGAAATTAAGAGTGAAAAAAATGAAAATGTTTTAAAAAAAGTCAATACATTATCAGAAAGAAGTCTTACATTTGAACAGCTACACCATGCAGACAGCATCAACAGCAGCAACTCTCACCAATGTATACAGTGGTTTTTAAAAGGTGCCATTCACACTCAGCATCATCGCCAACATCTTTAAACCTCCATCTGTTTCAAATGTTTTAACATTCGCTGGAGATTTCTTTTTCTCATTCTTTGCAAAAAAAAAACTTTTTATATCTGTTCAGCTTGTGTCTTGTGATGAATGAAAAAATTGTTAAAGCCTCTTTTTTTTTTTTTCAACATTTTTTTTTAAAACATTTTCAGTCAACCACTACAATAAATTTAACCCATTCATCTCACCTGCTGCCAAGATATAACAGTGTTCTGTTGTGGTTGTATTTTCTTTTCTTTTTTTTTTTTTGTTGTGATTTTTGTCTCCACATTTCAAACATTCAGTCTTCCTCGTCCACCTGCTGCTCGAGATCGTTATGGTCGTTACTACCACGGTCTGACAATGCTTCAGGAGAACAGCTTCGGCTGTGAGGGGTTCGACTTCTGCTTCTTGATTTGGAATTTTCACGTGGAACACTACCAGAACTGCCTCCACCACCACCACCACCACCACCACCACCAGCATTAGCACCAGCACCACTTTCGCTTCCGTCGCGACCTTCACTACATCGATCTGGACTTCGTCTTGGACTGACAGGACTGCGGCTGCGAGAATGGCTCTTTCTCTCCCGGCTGGCACTCCGACTCCTCGTGCTTCTTCGACTACTAGCGCTGCTCCGTTTCTTTCCTTTACTTGATGGAGATGGACTGCGACTGTAGTGTTTACTGCGACTCGATCTCGAATATGACGCCGATCGAGATCTTGATCTACTTTTGTACGAACGACTTCTACTGCGACTCCGTGATCTTGAATATGATCTTCTTCGCCGGCGTGATGAACGAGATCGCGACCTCGATCTTGATCTCGTATATGATCGTCGTCTTGATCGATAGGAACTATAACCACCACCACCAAATCGGCGAGGTGGGGGACCTCTCCTATATGGGTCGGCCGGTCTACCATATCTAGCCATTTGGACACGTAGTTCACGTCCATCCATCATAGCACCGTCCATAGCATCCATTGCATCGTCAGCATCTCGTTTATCATGATAGCGTACAAAAGCGAATCCCCGGCTTTCCCTGGTGAAACGGTCTCGTGGTATGTACACATCTCCTACGTCGCCATATTTTTCAAATGCACGACGTAAATCCTCTGGTGTTGTTCTGTAAGTAAGATTGTCCACTTTTAGCGAAACCATGCCTTCTAAGTCTAATTCAGAAGGCCCTCGTCGTCCGTAGCTCATCTTCGTCCAATCCACCACTTGAATTGCAGTACCTTTCTCTTGGAAGAAAAAAGCCGGCAATTTAATTTTCTCGTCCCAGAAATGAGAAATATAGACAAGTCACCTTATCTCTCTTCGCTTTTCAGAACTGTGGCTTTCTTTCCGGTCAGCCTCGCTTTCGTCATAAAACTGTAAAATATCTTGCGCGCTAATAGTAGACAGCCAATAGAAGCTTGCGCTTTAGATCACATGGGTAATTATTAGGATCACGTGTATAATTAATATTCATAGTTTTGCCTCATTTTCGTACCTTACCACTTAACAATACAGGGAAATGGCGGATTAATGTCTCCTTTATATAACCCAATACACACAAACATATATATTAAGTTTTATATATATATCTTTGTGTGTCTATGTATTTTGCTAGTGAATATTTTTTTCTTCTGCTATGTCAGGACGTAGTGTTCACGAATTAAATTATATTTTTAAAAACGAAAAATTAACGTGAAATTTTCTCAAAAGCTGAACAATAGACAGACACTTGCTCTATTCAAATATTATTAATAAAATATATGTATATGAACTCATACATATATATATAATTTCTCTTACATATTCTGTCTATATGTATGTGTTCATATTGATGCTCTTATGACTGCAATATCACATGTCAAGCTAAGTTCGTTATCTTGACATGTGACAAAAATCATGTAAGCAGCAAGAAAATAAAATAGCTACCTTTATATTATCTATTCAAAACAGACGGGTTTCTTTGGATTCTGATGTTTCCCCTAAATTAATATTAAAACGAATTAAATTAAATGTTTTTATATAAATGTAAAACCCAGTTTATATGTTGGTGCGCGGGCGTCGGGTGACAGACATCTTGTCTTGTTTGTTCTTACACTTAAGCAACAATAACTGATGTTTTAAATAACAGGAAAACTTTCGTTACAAATTAAATAAAAATTAAAATAAATGAGATTCACACAATTTTAATGTAAGCAGCAAAAGTTATATGAATATTTTTTTTCAGGATATGAATTCGCGTTTTTTTCACGTGTATATTTCTAAATAAACGTGCAAGAAGCTTTAAATATAATTATATTTAACCACGGGTAATATGAGATATAGTAAGCAGTGATTTAATAAAGTAGGCCGAAATTACATAAATTCGTTGATATAAATCAATATAATTCGAAAATATTAAATTAAAATACCAATGAATAACATTTTTATCTATGGCTGAATGTTAAAACAGACACACGCTCTATATATGCAAATTATATATCTTTGATGATACATTCCAACAATTATTTCACGTATTTTGATGCAGAGTTAGTCTTTTAATCAATCATTGACAATACAAAACCAATTAGTCGAGCTGACTAAGACGTTCTTCCAAATATAAGTGCTACATTTAATGTCCAAAATAAGTGTGTATATATACACTAAACATTGCTATATAACGTTCATGTACGTTACAATACAGTGTCTTATTTAATTATTACAACATTCCTAACAGAATAGCAATATATGTTTAAAATCATGTGGAAAATTCAGCGGTGTTTTGGAATAGCCACTTCTACTACATTGAGAAGCAAAAGGGCGCCGAATGGAGGAGGGTTAAAACGAATTGAAATTTTCGGGAAAAAAGCTTTTTGAATTGTCATTTCTGTTGTAGTTCAATACAGAAGGAATGCTGAAAAAATGGAAAATAAACCACATTTTCCTTTCCCCTGACATATGGGACTTCAAGGGACAGCTATTCCAAATCTCTGCCGAAAACCCTTGATCAGAGAACCTACGCGCGAACAGTATATGTTACCATGTCCTAAAATTAAATTCCTAGTGTTAGTAACATTCCCGCCCAGACTACTACATTAATTCAACAAGGTGTGTTCGATGTAGAACCCACCTTATTGTTATAACCACGTATTTATGAAGCGTTACATCTGCGATTTGGTCGATACCTATATGTTATAGTAAGTAGACTGGATCAGAAATGACCTGGTACGTTAAAATAGCAATTACAATACAGATTCGGTAAAGTTTTGGATGAGCAGTCCCATAATCCCAAACCTTATGAGAAAACAAGTTTGCCTTCATTTTTCAGTATCCACATGTTTCGGGAGATAGAAATTACGATCCTGAAGAAAAAAATTCAATTTCTTTTTTTCTCACTTTTACCATTATCACTTCTCTATCCTTTTCCGAAGAAATAAGGATATGTGAAACATATTTTACGGTATCAAATTTAATATGACCTAAAAAAAATTATGAATATTTATATTGTTGCCATTATTAATGTAAACGAACAACATAATCACACTCTGGTGCTTTAATCTTTAACAGTCACTAATGATGGAAGCATACGATGCCAAAATAAACACACAACATGCTCAAGTCACCAACATTTACACACATGACTGATGACATGTCATTAATAACGGTCAAAATTCAAATTCTGGCGTTAATATTGGTTTCAAATTTTAGCACAAGGCCAGTAATTTCGGGGAGGGGGTAAGTCGATTACATCGACCTCAGTACTCAACTAGTACTTATTTTATCGACCCTGAAAGGACGAAAGACAAAGTCGACCTCAGCCTTTTATCCTTTCAGGGTCGATAAAATAAGTACCAGTTGAGCACTGGGGTGAATGTAATCGACTTATCCCCTTCCCCGAAATTAACCAATCACATTAACTTTTGCCAACATCAATTCACCCTCAAGGTGAAGGTATATAAATGTTGATAGATTTGGAATTTACTGTTCTAAACAGAACTCATGAAAATAAGGAAACAAAGCTTGATTACAAAAAAAAGATAAAGCTAAAATGCAGTCGTGTTTTCAATGCATTTTGTCTTATAGAAAAGTTCCATGCATAGCTATTGTGGTTAAAAAATTTGCTTCCCAACCACAGGGTTCTAGGTTTAGTCCCACTGCATGACACATTGGGCAAATGTCTTCTACTTTATCCTTGGATTGACCAAAGCCTTGTGAGTGGATGTGGTAGATGGAAACTGAAAGAAGCATGTTGTATGTGTTAGTTTGTCTCCAACCACCACTTGATAAGCAGTGTTCGGGTGAAAGAGCCGAATAGAATAAGTTACCAGACTTTTAAAATAAAATGTTCTGGGATTTATTGAACTAAACCCTTCAAGACAGTGCCCCAATATGGCTACAATCCAATGACTGAAAGAAGTAAAATATAAAAGATATATATGTAATATAGGTGCGGCGTGGCTGTGTGGTAAGAAGCTTGCTTCCCAACCACATGCTCCCGGGTTCAATCCCAATGCATGGCATCTTGGGCAAGTGTCTTCTACTATAGCCTCGAGCCGACCAAAGCCTTGTGAGTGGATTTGGTAGATGGAAAC
>JAOPUL010000001.1:145591326-145604111 GCA_027564515.1 Octopus rubescens | reverse complement strand
TGTGTGTGTGTGTGTGTGTGTGTGTGTGTGTGTGTGTGTGTGTGTGTGTGTGTGTGTGACCACTGCTTGACAACCGGAGTTGATGTGTTTACGTCCCCTTAGCGGTTCGGCAAAGAAGAGTCCGATAGAATAAGTACCAGGCTTTAAAAAATAAGAAAGTACTGGAGTCGATTCATTCGATTTGAATTCTTCGATGTGGTGCCCCAGTATGTCCGCAGTCTAATGACTGAAATAAGTAAAAGGTAAAAGATAATATTTTTTAAGAATATTTTTTCCAGATATCCATGTTTTAAGCAAATGTGATTTCAATTATGCAAATTACTGTACACGAATTCAAATATTTTCAATCTCCCAATTTCTGTTTAAATGTAATATTTATCTTAACGCAAAAACCCTAAGCTGAGTGCTAACAAATCCTTACCTTAAATCTTAACCATATCCCTTACCTAAATCCCTAACCCTAACCATATCCTTAAATCTTAAGCGCCATCCCCTGACCCTACCCTATTTTCGGCATAGCATCGCAATCTCCTATGTTTAACGAATATACTTCCAGAAAAAACTTACTGCCATGTACGTATATTGAAACGAAGTGGGTAAAAAAAAATGATAATTGTAATTTTGAATAACTTTATTTGCAGGGATTGTAATCTCTGATGTTTAAAACATAGAAATCCTAGAAAATTGAAGAAATTTTCAAAAAAATAAAAGATATCAAAGATATAAAAATAACTATGTAGGATGTTTAACCAAAACTTTGCCTAATAATATTAGGGTATCGGGTGTACCAAACTTGTACCATTGCATCAATGTGAAGTATCTAAGTTGCTGCAAAGAATAATTAAGGATCTTTTCTTCATTATGAGTCTATGAAGTGATACCCCCATGTGATTCCAGGCTGTTGAGACGCTCGCTGGGTGTAGTTTAGTTTGTTTTGGATTTAGAATAGGGTCTACAGGATTATGTACACAAATACAAAAGCCAAAGCAACACTTGATTCCCCACATCTTTACCCTGGCTACCCTCCGTTCGTCCTCCTGTCCATCCATCCGTCCGTCCGTCCGTCCGTCCGTCCGTTCGCTCTTTACGTTCTAAATTCAAATTCCACCGTGGTCGACTTTGCCTTTCATCTTTCGAGGTCTATGAAAGAAGTACAAGTTGAACACTGGGGTCGTTTTAGCCACACACCCAAACCTGCAGACCTTGTACCAGAATTTCAAACCAATATTTTCCCTTTCTCGCAATAACTATATTATTCTGTTTACCTTTTTTTTTTTTTTGCTAATCTGTCAAAATTAGTTTTAATTACATAAAGAACGAATCGCAATTTAATTACAAGAAAACAATGAAAAGGAAGGAAAATGCTTTAGCGAACCACCTCCGTGATTACAAACACTCACCCACACACAAACGAACATGAACAGACGGACGAACAAACGAACAAGTCACTCATTCATTCAATCACTCATTTTCATACAGGTAGCTGAGAATGTAATATTATTTTACTACACTGGAAGGCTGTTGCACACACGCTGCACACACGCCTAAGCGCTTGTCATTAAAAAAGTGGGCGGTGTCTTATTTACCGACGACGATTGGTCGGTTGAATATATAAAATATATATATATATAGGTTTCTTATATAGATAGGTACTAAGCCTTTGCGTCTCAGATTTGAAGTTTGTTATCGTCGGGTCTGTTATATTTAATAGCTACGAACATGGCTAGTATTAACACTGTTGCAAAAGTGGAAAATGTAAACAGAAGTTTGCATTTTTCTGAAAGTACTGATGAGAGTGATAAATTCTTTAATGATGATCTATATTTATCAATCGTCGATGAAATGCTTTATATAGAAGAAATCCAATCGCTATGTTTTCGTTTATCCATATCTCATACCGTATTTGAATATTACAAAGAAACGCACGGTAGTTTATTTGAATTAGGTGTTAATATTCTCCGTTTGTGGCGAGAAGTAAATAATTTAGGTGATTTTGAAAGCTGTCGACTATTACAAAAAAATCTCAACGAGATCGATTATTGTTTGAAAAGTTCTGAACTGATATCATCATTCATTCGATGGTGCACTACTAAGATGTGCGGTTGCGATCGTGTTCATAATGATGCATTAGCAACTATAGGCCAGTTTCAAAAACGAAATCAAGTGTTAATGAATGATGTACGAAGAAAATTTAACATCTGGTGCAAAGACTTAAATCTAAAACCAACTATGACAAACATGGCTTTTTTTCTTCAACTTAATGGAGCCGATTTTGAAACAGAAGACAAGCATTTTTCTAGAATGTTATTTGACATAAATAACATTTTGAATCATCATTTACCACGAGATGCCTTTTGGCCGACTTATTGTTTTACCGATGTCACAAATTGTATTTTAAAGAAATTTACTATCATATCGAAACCAGTCACTTGGTTTTTACACGAGAGAAGATTGATGTTAATGAAGGAGTATTTATCTAATAAGCACACAGTGTGGATGCTGGGTGTTGAATTGGATATTCTCCCTTCTAAATTAATGTCTATTCTTAAAATGAATAAAGATTCTCCCTATTATGTACTGCATGCCTGGAAACAAAAGTGGTCAAGCTTAAATGAAGAATGTCACGTCTATGAACTCATCAATGCTTTAAATTACGTTGAAAATACAGAGCTTTCAGAAAAAGTCTTAAAGGATTATGAATCATGGAAGCTGAAGCCTGTTCCTACTAAATTTTATCATATGGTAATGCGAAAAGACAAAATTCTAATTTGGGACAAAATTATATCCCAAATTAAATATTATCTCCGAATATGATTTCCAAAACACTGCTTCCTCCAAATGGATGATTATAATCGAAACAAAAGTTATTGGGTTTCCTTATGAACTAAAATGGAGATGTGTAAATATTCGTGGGTTATTTTACACAGAGATGTCTTTCAAAGGAATTTATTCTTAAAAAGGTGACTGTTATGATATGATAATTCTCTCTTCCGTTGTGTACCATTTCTTTTATTTTTACTTTTCATGTTGAATAAGAAAAACTATTTTCAATAAACGCCAAGCTCCTGGTGTATGTATTTTTTTTAATTTTTCGTGTTTTTAATTTTTCGTGTTTGTTCTCCCATGTCCGTTTGGTTTTAATTTATATACGTTATTATGTATTATATTATTTTCTCAACACGTGTATGTGTGTGTATGTTTATTTCCTTGACCGTGAAGCGAAAAAAATAAGGCAATTTTTCGGTATTCGTACAATTTACATCATTTTAAAATCAGCTGTTTTATCTGTGTTCGACAATTTACGGAACATTTTTCTTATTTCTTTATGTGCTGATGAAACTGTCATTGTCTTTGATCTGCTCTACAAAGCTAAACAGTAAAACACACACTCGGGTACACACACACACACACACACACACACACACACACACACACACACACACACACACACACACACACATTCAACTTATTACCCCTCTTTACCGGTCATCTGTGTGTGTGTGTGTGTGTGTGTGTATTTTGTACGATTCACTCTATGTATATATGTATTTTTGTATATGTATGTATATGTATTTTTTATGTTTCGCTTTATGTATATATGTATTTATGTGTATGTGTATGTATGCGTATTTGCACGTATTTTTGTGTATGTATGTGTACATAAATACAGACAGGCAGGCAGATACATATACACAAACACATGCAGACTACATAACTTTTCACCATGTGATCCACACGTGTGTTCCTGAACCTTCTCCTTTCCAGCGGATTCTTCCCTCTCCTCTTTCCGACGAAGGGCTATGCTTTTTTTCCTTCTTTTTTTTCCACTCGACCTTGAATCCAATACACTCTACATGTGCGCCCTCTTGACTGTCGTTGTTGTTTTTTATTGTTCATCACACACACACACACACACATATATATATATACATATATATACATATACATACATATACACATACATACATATACACATACACATACATACACACATATATACACACACACACACACACACACACACACACACATATACATATATATACATATACATACATATACACATACATACACATACACATACACATACATACACATACACATACACATACACAAATACATACATACACACACACACACACACACATTGTATTTTGTTGATGATTGCGTCTTGCTGGCACGATGTAAACAACTTCGCTAAGATGTTATCGCACTGCCTTGCTCCTCGCTCCAGCTTGGTCTTTCCACCGTTTTGGTGTAGAGCGAGGATCGATATTGCATCGCTGTAAAGATCTTTCAGACCTTTTCATAGGCAACAAATATACTTACATACACAAAAATACATACATACGTGTAGAAATTGCTTTTCCGGCACAGTGGTGATTCGAACCCCAATCGATAAGAATAATAATAAAGCTGAAGTGAAGAACGATTGTATATTGCGTCTGGTTATTTGGCAAAAAGAAACAGAAAAGAAAAATGGCCATCCTTAAATATAACAATATTTGTTTCAACAAACGATTTCACATCAAGAATATTGCAAAACAAATACACAAACGTATTCTTTTACTCTTCTACTTGTTTCAGTCATTAGACTGCGGCCATGCTGGGGCACCGCCTTGAAGAATTTTTAGTCGAAAAAATCGACCCCAGTACATAATTTTTAAAGCTTCGCAGTTACTCTATCAGTCTCTGTTGCCGAACCGCTAAGTTACGGGGACATAACATGCTATCACTGGTTGTCAAGCAGGTGGGGGGGGGGATAAACGCAGACACTAAGATATATACACACATATATATATTACATATATATACGACGGGATTCTTTCAGTTTCTGTCTCCCAAATCCACTCACTAGGCTTTGATCGGCCCAAGGCTATAGAAGACACTAGCCCAAGTGGGACTCAACCCGGAACCATGTGGTTGGGAAGCAAGCTTCTTACCACATAGTCACGCCTGTGACTAATGTACAAAAATATACTTGGATTTTCGTAAACATTCTGGGATTACTGTGATTACTAAAATTAATTAAACTGATGTAATTACGCATTTTATAAACAATAAAGCACCATATTTTAGAACTTTTGTAAACGTTCCGGAATTGCAGAAATATCATTTCTATGAGAACTTTGTATGACACTTAAGTAGCAGACGACAGTGGGAGTATGCGTGTCACGTGACTTTAAGAGCAGACGACAGTGGGAGTGTGCGTGTCACGTGACTTTAAGAGCAGACGACAGTGGGAGTGTGCGTGTCACGTGACTTTAAGAGCAGACGACATGGTTGTGAACCTGTAAAATTGTTTCGAATGTCAAATACTAAACAAAAAAAGTTGCAGAAAATAAAACTGGTAAACATTTTATACTTTTTAAAAAATTTGTCTTCCGTTTTCAATTTTAAAAAAAATCTAAATAGATATATACCATCTTTAAATAAGCACATCATATTTACAATGCTTGGACTACGTTGAGTAAAACAAATGTCGCTCAAATGTTTATTTAAAGTTGTTGTTTTTTCGATTAATTGCTTCATCAAACAACGAAATATAAGAAACTAAGATAGAAAAGCATTAGAGATTTGCACGGGAAAGGAAAACAAGGCAAAGAGAACAGCAAATTAATAACAGTTAAATTATTATTATTGTATATATTACTTTATTTTATAGACTCTGGAGGTATGAAAGGTAAAGTTGGCTTTAGCTGGAGAGTCAGAAGAAATACTTCACCCCTCCAGAGCCTACTTGTTGTACAAGGAAACAACTCATAAACCATGAACCCCAGCTACTTTCTGACCATTCTTTATGCGATATTTTTTAGAGTTGATACTAAAAAAGATTGAAACAGCATAATTTAGTAGGTTTTAAAAACTAACCAAACTAAAACTGATTTTAAAACTACCAAAGATGTTTCTGAAAATTTTCGTGGAGTAGTTTACCTTTATTGTTTTTAATAACAAATAATTTTGTTATAATAAAAGAACAACAACTTTCAACGAATATTTTGATTAAAATATAATACAATTTCAACGAATATTTTGATTAAATTATACAGAAACTTCAACATTTTTAAAATGTCTGTAAAACTGAAAATTTTTATAGAATGTTTTCTCGTTTCGTTATTGTTGCACACATATTGCTTCATAACCAATAAAAAAATATATAAATAAATAAACGTTTAACCACACACTTTCACAGAAGCACATCGTGCGGATACATGGACGAGCAAGGATGCATTCACATACACATCTTCTCTCTAAGACACAGAATTCACATCATGCCACACAGACAGACACATACCCCACACATTCCTCTCCCTCTCAAACTCTCTCTTCCTCCCTCTCATTCATATTTTCACGTCCCCATAAATATAGACTCTCTTATCTAGGAGACACTTTGAATAGAGAAGTCATGTCATTCATGAGGTCGCGAATATCGACGAAAGGACACTAACGAACCTAGCTGAGTGATTGATTGACCGAACAATTAATCAAACAATCGATTCGTTAATTGCGGAAATGTTTAATTAGCTGGCTAATAATAACATCAACAATAATAAAAGGATTGAAATAGAGCCAGTGTGTTTGTTTATTATTGCACAATGACTCTCTCAAGATTCAATAAAATTACTTCATACATTTTATGTTTAATTTCAGTAAGTGGAACGGTGTCCATGGCTCTTGAGGTTCATTACAGACTGGTAAGGTTGATATAGATGTTGTTTATGTTGAATTCCTGTAGCACTAGAATACCTCACTATGACAAGGTGTTAGGAAAGAACAGGAGGCTACTGATCCGGATGAGGTGCGAGATTCGATTGAGGAGTGACAAGCCAGCAAGGGTGTAGAGAGCCTGGCTAAGATGGGACCAAGCGATGGCACTTGGGAGAGGAGCCCCACCGGATAAAATTCCTAATTCAGGCAGTTTACAATGTCCTAAACCCATCCGACTTGTTCTGCCGGGAAAATTTGGAGTCACCAGCTTGCCTCTTGTGTCTGAGGGGAGCAACCCTGGGAGAGGAATGCTACTGCTGGAGGCACGACCAGGTTTTGAAGACACCATCCAAAGTGGGGTTAGCCATTGCAAGCACCTCTGCAAACGAAGAAATTCATCGATTTTGTCAGAGCTAGCATAAAGAAGTTGCCAGCTGCTAGGTTTGCAAAAGACTAGGAGCTGAAAGTCAACCTTGAAAACTAGTCTACATCAATGAAAAATATGAAATTGAATATTGTATTCCGACATTTTGGATATTTTGACTGGTTGTACTATGGCCGAAAGGTTTTCTTTTTTAAAGGGTATGGAAGATATGGTGATAGTCTTGTCGTGTAAGGAAGGTTCTACTTGGTGTTTCCGCCTTAGGTAATCGCTGATTTAGTATATCTATGACTAGAGATGTTCTAACAGTGATTATCTAATTATATTTTAAGACGGGGTACATATTTAATTCGTCATAACAGCTTTTTGAAAACGGTAAGGTGTATCTAACTACTATTTCTAGTACGTGAACCGACCACGCAGTACTCCGGTATTTATAGTGTAAGGGATGTAATTAAAAGTTCAGTAGTCTCCCTTACTTCGTAAGAAAACTAAATTTTCCACAAATTGTTTTTGCAATTCTCCAGATTTTCCATCAATATTGGCAAAAAGCTTTTGACCAGGTTTTATTGTCAGTCCTTAATTTATTTCCATAGCCGCTGTTTACACTCTAACCAACCGAAATATTTGCTTATTTGCTGCTGACATTCGCTGTGTTTGTTTAATTTAAAGCCGTTACTTTAAAAATATAACTCCAAATTTCCCGAAAAATTATATAACTATCCAAAATTTATCTTTGTTAAAACTATAATATCTGGTTTGTTTTTCGAGTTCACTTGGTCACCGTGTCATTGTACTTCATAAACCTTTTCTGATATTAGTTAACAGCGCAAAATAATGCTGATGGTTTCTTTTGTCTCAGTCTCAGGTTCTTCCACGTCATTTGGTGCATCGAGCATTAAGAACTTGCCAATGGTCACGATCAGCAGCAGCTTTCTCTCGTCCATGCCAGGTGATGCTAACTGTCAACAGGTCTTTTTGGAACGTTCTTCGCCAGGTGATTTTTGGGGTAACCCCGCCAGGTGGGGTCCAGCTCATCGCTGTTTTTAAGTGTCGTTCGTCGGGCAGTCGCAGAACATGGCCAGGTAGGCGGCATCGGCGCTCTACGACCATCTTCTCTGTAGTGTTTCTGACTTACCTCTTAGAATCTCTTCGTTTCTCATATGGTCGCACCAGGGCACACGAAGGACCGTTTGCAGGCATCTCTGGTGGAAAACGTTCAGCCCTCTTGCTATCTTTGTCATGTTCTTCCAGGTTTCACTTGTGTAAAGCACTGTTTCTTTTGTATATTAGTCTAAATCAACGATATAACATGTACGTAGTCTGGTCCATATTAAGATGTTCTCTGAAACATTTATGCTGTAATATAAAGATTCTTAGTGTAAAATAAACATAACACAGGAAGAGAAAGATTTGATTACAATTTAACAGATCAGGTGCTAGAGCATAACAAACCGGACCTAATAGTGGTGGACAAGGGGGCACCACATGTGCTATATAATTGATGTTGAGTGCCCCTTTGACTCACAAATAGTCATGAAGGAAGGCGAAAAAATAGATATATACAATCCCTTTAAGTAAGAAATAGACCAACTATGAAAAGTGAAGATAGTGCCAATTATTGTTGGGTCCTTGGGGACAGTATCAGAAGGCATCAAGAGGAATATAAAGAAAATTGGAATAGAGTGCCCTGTAGAACTGTTACAAAAGGTTTGCCTCCTTGGCACGACCAGAATAATCAGGAAAGTATTAGATAGTTGAAAAGAACAGATAGCATGGTACCATAGGCTGCAGGCAGCAAGCTGGCTATGCATGCTAGACTCCAGGAGTTCCAACAAAACCTGAGTTAAAAAGAATAATAATAATAATGGTTTCAAATTTTGGTACAAGGACAGCAATTTCGGGGGAGGGCATAAGTCAATTAAATCAACCCTGGTGCTCAACTGGTACTGGAAAAAGTTGATTGGGGCTTGACCAAAGAAGTGGGTGTCTGACTTCAGTCCTTTCAATCTGGTCCACCACACAACTTCTTTTGCTAAAGTCATCAGATATATAAAGACTGCCTGTCTTTCCCAGCCATGATAGTGGGATCTTTCCTGCAATTGACAGCAGGTGTTCAACAATGCTCAGGCACTTGATGAGCGCATGCAGACTTGTGTTGTTGCTCTGTCCACATCTCAGACAGATCAGGTTGAAGGCATTTGTATGCCTGTTGAGTTTATCTCAAGGCAGCAATCCCCGGTAACACTGCCAAGCTAAGGATTTCTGATGATTATCTCTAGGCCCCATCCCAAAAGTTCTCTGGAACAGACTCACCAGTTGATTTCTGTCGATGTCCAGAGTTTTCTTGAGAATGAATGCTTAGGTGCACTACAACTTATCTGGAAAAAAAGGGTAAATAAGGGGACAGAATGCAGCAGTAAGTCAAGTAAAGAAAGTCAGTAATGCGAGCCAAAAATAGAGGCTTTGTACACTGGATAAGACACAAGAAGACAGAAAAAGGAACAGTGTAGGAGCCTTTAAGAGGAAAAGGTGCACATGCACACAGGGAGTAGTGTTGGTGAATTTCAGGAAGCATGGAATTTTGAACGATGCCATATCCTGACAGTCAGCAGCCAACAAGAGTAGTTTTTTCTTTTCTGAGTGTGAAAAAGTATTTCCAAAATAGGGGTGCAGTACTGTTTTTTTGGTTTTATAAGCATGTTCGTGGGTAGTTGAGATATTGAATTCAAAAAGTTGGCCAAAGTTGTTGTTGGAAAAATAGATAATCTTGTGGGCTTCTACCATATCAAGTACTAGATGTCGAAACTACAGTGTGTTGGTGCCCAGAGAAGCAATATGTTCAAGATACGGTAAGTGACTGTCGTTATACCAGTTATATACTGGTGTAATTAATCACCACCTCTTTTCAATAGATGGATCTTATTTCATCATCATCATCATCATCATCTTCCTTTAACGTCCGTTTTCCATGCTGGCATGGGTTGGACAGTTTGACTGGATCTGGCAAGCCGGGGAGGGGGGGGGCTGCACCAGGTTCCAGTAAAGAATAAATAGGAAAATGTAGAGTTTATGACACAAGAGAGTATAGCCAACACTTCAGATAGAACCTGTCATCTTATTTTCAATATTTTACTGCATTTTTTTTTGTTTCCCAAATCACACATATTTTTCAGGCTTTATGATGAATCACTAATTACTCTGAAATTAGCTAGACATTATAAGCAATAATTTGTGTTAGAAAAGAGTAAGAAATATTTTGATGTTCCAACCATGGATCCATCATAACTGGCAAGTGATAGAAACTGATTTGTATTCTGACAGTCAGTCTACCTCTCCCATCCACCTCAAAGTGTGAGGTTTATAATGTCTCGTATAATTTATCTTGAAATATTGGTTTCAAATTCTGACATATTTGGCTATTTTCACAGTAGTTTTTACCGTGCTTTTCCCTGCTTTTTATGTGAGTGGTCTCATGACACACCTTGTCATTAGCACTTACATGCATGAATGAATCTGCGTTGTCTTCTATCGGTCATTTGGTCTTCCTGTTTCCTTTTTTCTTCTGTGTATTTCTTCTTTTCATTCTTCTTCTGTTCTGGTTTTTACTGTGGCCGGTGCCATCATATCTTTTAACTTGCGGTGTTTGTGCAAGTACTGTGTTTCTACGAGTGCACATGTCTGCCACCACGCGCACCGCCCCGCTGCCGAAATCATGCCCCACACACCCAATATGCCCGAGCATGAGGTAGAACATAATTCCTAACACAAGATGGGGCTAACTCCATTGTATCAGGCCTATCTCGTCCCAGGCACTCCAGCGCACAGGGCACCATCCACTGCAAGTGTGTGCATCCACACTCCACGCATCATGCTGACCCGCTGCCAAGGAGCCGATGTGCCAAGGCTTGCACTGACCCACTGCCGAGAAGCCGAACGAAAGAACGAACGAACAAACAAAACACGGACAAATGGCGGGAGCAACCCTGACACCCCAGTCTCTGCCACTGAGGAAGCGAGATTGGTCGTATCTGGTATTTGTTCCAACTTGTGAAAAGCAAGTACTGTGTTTCCAGTCATGGTCTGTATAATGTTACCATCGGAAGAGGGTCTGCCTGCCCCCTGGTCTGTATGTCTCATCCATCCCTGGCCTATATGTCTGTCTGACTAACAGTTCCCTGTCCTTATGTCCACTTGTCCCCGGTCTACATGTATCGTCCGTCTGACTAAGAGTTCCTGGTCCTTATGTCTGTTTGTCCCCCCCCCACCGGTCTACATATGTCGTCTGCACCTGGTTTATATGTACCCCGGTCCTTATGTTTGTCTGCTCCTGATCTATAGGTCTCACCTGTCCCTGGTCTATATGGCATCTGTCCCTGGTCTATATGTACCCCGGTCCTTATGTTTGTCTGCTCCTGATCTATAGGTCTCACCTGTCCCTGGTCTATATGTCGTCTGTCCCTGGTCTATATGTACCCCGGTCCTTATGTCTGTCTGCCCCCGATCTATAGATCTCATCTGTCCCTGGGCTATATGTCTCGTCCATCCCTGGTCTATATGTCCATCTGACTACTAATCGCCGGTGTGGTGCCACGTAAAAAGCTCTAGCGTCGAGAGTCTGGTGCCGGTGGCACGTTAAAAGCACTTGGCACCCACTGTAATGTAGTTGCCATTAGGAAGGGCATCCAGCCGTAGAAACCAAGCCATATCAGACTGGAACATGGTGTAGTCCCCCTCCCCCCACGGCTTGCCAGTCTCCGGTCAAACTGTTCAACCCATGCCAGCATGGAAAACAGACGTTAAAAAGATGATGACGATGATGATGATGATGTACATTGTAATTAGTGAAAAAATATACATTTTTTTTGCAAAAATTTGAATTGCACCTTTTTGTTTCCACTTATGTATTTTTTGAAAATTTTATTTATTTGTTATAAAAATTAAATGATAGCATTGTAGTTGTTGGTGGGCCCCCTTAGTTTCCTAGCAACCAATATTTTTAGACCCAGTCCGCCACTGTGTATATAATATATATAGTATTTCTATGTATGTAAGAAGCTTGCTTCCTAACCACATGATTGACGAGTTCAGTCCCACTGTGTGGCACCTTGGGCAAATGTCTTCTACTATGTTTCTTCTAAGCCATGTGAGTGGATTTGGTAGATGGAAACTGAAAGAAGCCCATCGTATATGTATATATATATATATGTATGTATCTATGTGTGTGTGTCTTTGTGTCTGTGTTTGTCCCCCACCACCGCTTGACAACTGGTACTGGTGTGTTTACGTCCCCGTAACTTAGCGGTTCAGCAAAGGGACCAATGGAGTAAGTACTTGGCTTGAAAAAAAAAAGTCCTGGGGTCAATTAATTCGACTAAAGCCCGTCAAGGTGGTACCCCAGCATGGCCGCAGTCTAATGACTTAAACAAGAGGCTGAGTTTGTATATATATATATGACAGCATGGAAAACGGACGTTAAAGGATGATGATGATGATTATTATGATGGGGGCGCAAGCGCGGCTGTGTGGGTGCAGGCGTGGCTGTGTGGTAAGAAGCTTGCTTGCCAACCCCATGGTTCCGGGTTCAGTCCCACTGCATGGCACCTTGGGAAAGTGTCTTCTACTATAACCTCAGGCCGACCAAAGCCTTGTGAGTGGATTTGGTAGACGGAAACTGAAAGAAGCCCGTCGTATA
>JAOPUL010000001.1:145357376-145372376 GCA_027564515.1 Octopus rubescens | reverse complement strand
TTATATGTTTGTGTATGTGTCTCCTTGTTTTGACGAGATGATAAAGGACTAATATACCTGGCGCCTTGCTGTACTCAAAAAGACCCGTCCTATGCACCAGAAGTGTTAAGGTTTCTCCTCCTGGTGAGGAGGATTGGCCTGCAACAGTCCTGTGCCAGTGCCACATGGAGAGCACTCGTGCCGGTGCTATGAAGGGGGAACTCGTGCCGGTGCCACATGCGGGGCACTTGTGTCAGTGCCACGTGTGGGGCACTTGTGCTGGTTCCATGTGCGGAGCAGTCGTGCCAGTGCCATGTAAAAGCACCTGGCACACACTGTAAAGTAGTTGGTGTTAGGAAAGGCATCCAACTGTAGAAACCAAACCAAATCAGACTGGAACCTGGTGCAGCTCTCCAGCTTGTCAGCTCTGGTCAAATCGTCCAACCCATGCCAGCATGGAAAACAAATGTTAAAGGATGATGATGATGATGATGATGATGATGAGTGTCACTGTCATACGAGTGGCGTCATTCATTTCCAATATTCTGCCAAAACATGTCTGGCTATGGGGAAATATTACCTTGCTTGAAAACAGGTGAGGATTGGTGATAGAAAAAACTCCATCCAACCCATGCCTGTTTGGAAAAGCGGATCTTAAGATGATGTTTTATGGCATGTGCTGTGTATAATCGTAATAAATTCAGTTTAATGGATACTAATTTCCAATGAATGGGGTTATAATTTCATTTGTTTGTTCAACATCTAGTTTTTACCATGTTAACAGAGAGGGTGTTAATTGAGGCAGGATTTTATGGCTGGATGTTCTCCTGTCACCAACACCTGTTTTCTAGTAAGGGATTTTTTATTTTATTTCAGAGGGCTCTACAAAAGAGCAGAGTGACTGGTCATAATGCCATTCACCCTTTAGCATTCAGATTATTCTGTCAAATGTAATGCTTATTTATTCACATTGTTATGAATTGATCATGAATCATCTTGTATCTTTGAGATTTCAAGGATGTGATTAATTATTTCTAGAATGACATTATAGGGTAGATGGGAGAGGTTAGATCAGGCTAGTTTGAACATAAAATAGGTAGAATATTTTGGCTGGATATAGCCGGTTTAAATGCTAAAGGGTTAAGAAATGTTAACATCACCACCACTTCGCCCAACTGGTGACAAGTGTGGAATATCAACATTCCTGTACATTTGTATGTGCTCACACACACACACACACACACACACACGCATTTATATGTATCTATGATGGGTTTCCTGTGATTTCTACATACTAAGTTCCCTCACAAGGCACTGGTTAGTGCAGAGCTTCAGTAGATGCTTACCTAAGATGCCCGATAGTGGAAAGGAACCTGAGACCATATGGTTAAGAAACAAACATTTTAACCCTGTAGTATTCAGATTACTCTGTCAAATGTAATGCTTATTTATTTGTATTGTTTTGAATTAGTCATGCATTACCATGTAGCTGTGAGATATCCATGATGTGACTCTTTACTTTACAAATGATATTGTAGGGTAGGTGTAAGAGGCTGGATTTGGCTGGTTTGAACATAAAGGAAGAAGAACATTTAGACTGGATATGGCTGGTTTGAATGATAAAAGGTTAATTATGCAGCTGTTATTTTATTGACTTAATGTTTCTGAATACTTTTGAATTTTATTTAGTATTATTTTGACAGAAATGGTTGCATAATTTAGAAGTTTGCTTCTCTACCATGTGGTTTCAGATTCACTTCCACTTTCGACAAATGTCCTACTATAGCCCTGGATTGACCAATGCCTTGAGGGAATTTGGTAGGAAACTGAAAGAAGCCTATTTGTGTATGTGTGTATGTGTATGTATGTTTGTGATTTAATTTTGTTTTCCAGTGGAATTTAAAAGTGCAGGAGTAGAAGACAATTTGTTGACAAGAAATATCAACAAAAATCACCAGTTGCAGCTCATCCACAAATGGTGACACATTATGTGTGTTTGTGTGAATGCTTACCATCTATGCTGAAGTATAGCTACATATAGTGATGTCACTGCTTGAAGCTCAACTTCAACTTCAACAATCTGTAATGTTTCCTGTTGTGAATTCTGACATTTTTTCTCAAATTATCTGCTAATTCAGCATTTTAAAATTCCCTAGCTTGAAAAACAGGTAAAGATTGGCACTAGAAAGAATATCTAGCTGTAAAAATCCTGCCTCAAAAATTTCCCCTGGCCCTTCTATGTTCTAGCATGCAAAAGCAGCTGTTAAAATAAACAAACAAACTGCATTTACGTTTCCCATAGCTTATGTGTGTTTTACTCAGTGTTTTGTGACAATGGAATGAATACACATAAAATGTACTTGTATGACTTGCAGCAAATACATGTCGATAATCTATATAGACACCATTATGGCTATTCACAATAATTATGGTAAAATGAGTTTCAAATATCTCTTATTTTTATATTAAAAGCAGAGAATAATGTTATGTATTTCCTCTGAATATACCACATTGTCTCATTATCATAATAGCTAGGAATTCAGTAAAATAAGAGCAGTTTTAAGTTATGTTGTTTATCAGTTTACACACTGACTAGATATTTAACTGAAAATATTCATAAGTGTTTACGAGATTGTTCTTGTTTCTCTGACAGATTTAAAAAAGAAAAATATTAACACTAGAACATAATAGAAATTGAAATATTTAGTGAATTTCCATTCGCATTTTGCATATAATAATCCTTTCTATACTGTGCACAAAGGCCTGAAAGTGTGTAACTGGTACTCACTTTATCGACCCCGGAAGGATGAAAGGCAAAAATCAATCCCAGTGGCATT
The DNA here is from genome assembly GCA_027564515.1 of Octopus rubescens. NCBI lineage: Eukaryota > Metazoa > Mollusca > Cephalopoda > Octopoda > Octopodidae > Octopus > Octopus rubescens. The sequence continues at coordinate 145,369,560 of JAOPUL010000001.1, read as the reverse complement.
TGAACTCAGAACATAAAGTCAGAAGAAATGCCGCTAAGCATTTTTTCTGGCGTGCTAACAATTCTGCCAGCTCGCCTCCCCATTTTGCATATAATAATAACAGGCAGTGAAGAACCCAGCGTTTATACAATTTGTTTTTTTTTTTAAACAGAAACAATAAAATCACAACAAAGATACTAATAGCTAAAGAATAGGTTCACATTGAAAAGGATTTATAATTAACAAAATTATAGAGGAAAATCATTCATAGCCATAATTTAAACTGCATAAAACCCGAAGCTACCTATATAAAAACAGACACTTCTGTTTCTTATCTGTCAGGTCATCTGGAAATTATATATTTAGAATATTTTTTCTTCTTCTGCACTGTAGAAGAATCTTTTCTTTATTCAGTACTTTTACTGAGTTTATTCCTGGTTGAATCATTTTCTGTAGTGTGTGGGTGCTTAACCTATTTGTATCTAAAATAGCTGTAGTTTAATTCATTGTGGGTTTGTGTGTCTGTCTAAGTGAATGAATGAATGGTCTTTGAAGGAATGACTTGCCATTCTTTCAGAGATCATTGAGACATTGAATATACTGTGAGGCATAACTCACAGGAATTTTCTAGCAGAAGTCGCAACAAGAATGCTTGTGATGTGTTTATTGCATACAGTTGTGGAATGAAAGACTGGTAAATATTCCACCAATGCTAGATATGAGATAGAACCAGCAGAAAATTTGTTAAAGGGGCTTAGTGTATATGAAGTGAATGGAAATGTCTTAAATGACAACAAAGTGAAATGCGGACATAATATGCCTCCCCCTCTGTCTACACACACACGCACGCGCTCATATTCCCCTTGCATTGATAGTTTGAAAAATAAAGTTATACAAGTTATAGGCATGAAAATGTTACTACTACTAATAATTATTTCTAATTTACACACAAGCCTAGTAATTTTTTTAGGGGAGGATTGGGGGCAAGTTGATTACATTGACCCCTGTACTTGACTAGTATTTTGTTTTATTGACCCCAAAAAGATGAAAGACAAAGTTGATCTTGGTGGAATTTGAGCTCATAGCATAATGAGTTGGAAGAAATAATGCAAAATATTTTTTCTGGTACTCTAACAATTCTGTCAGCTTGCCACCATAATGATAATCCTTTCTACTATTGATTGGTACAAGTCCTAGAATTCTGTGGAGTGGGACTTATCAATTACATTGATCTCAATGCTTAACTGATATTTATTTTATTGACCCTGAAAGCATGAAAGGCGAAGTTGACCTCGATGACATGTAAAGCTGGAAAAAATGCCACTAAACATTTTGTTCAATGTGATAATGATTCTGCCAGCTCATCGCTTTAATCATCATCATTGTCCTTCAACATCCATTTTCCATGCTAGCATGGGTTGAATGGTTTGACTGGAGCTGGCAAGCCAGAGGGCTGCACCAGGTTCCAGTATGAGTTGGCTAGGTTTCTATGGCTGAATGCCCTTCCTAACACCAACCACTTTACAGTGTGTGCTGGGTGCTTTAATGTGCCACTGGCACCGGACTCTTGGTGCTAGTGCTTTTTACATGGCACCGGCACTGGACTCTCGATGCGGCCACTTTTTGCAACGGGAACTCTCGACGCGGCTGTTTTTTGCAACAGGAACTCTCGACGTGGCCGCTTTTTGCAGTAGGACTCTTAACTCTATGCGGCTGCTTCTTGCAGCAGGAACTCTCGAACTCAACATGGCCACTTCTTGCAGCAGGAACTCTTGAACTCAACGCAGCCGCTTCTTGCAGCAGGACTCGAACTCGATGCAGCCGCTTCTTGCAGCAGGACTTTCGATGCGAAAAATTGTTAATGATTAAAGCACAAACCCAGCAATTCTGAAGGGCAAGGGTTAGCTGATTTCATTGAGCTTGACTGATACTTTATTTTATTCCCTGAAAGAATGAAGGATAAAGTTGACCATAGCAGGATTTGAACTCAAAATGTAAAAAAAACAGAAGAAATACTGCAAGGTATTTTTTATCTGAAGCTCTTATGATTCTGCTAATCCATTACTCTTTTAATAATGATAATAATAAACCATATATATATATATTAAAACATAAATATAAAATAAATTTGTTTGATATTTTTAAGCAGACATTACCAGAGACATTTGATACTTTTTATTTTAAAGATTTTGTTTTGATCTAATTGGGGTGAAAATCTTAAATAACAATTGAATAAATAAACAAATGCAATAAGTTTGTGCTAATTACTAAAGATAGGTGAAGTAAAATGTAGAGGGAGAATAGTTGTTATGAAGGGAGACTAAACATAAATATGAAATTAAGATGGTGGAGGACAGACAGTCTACCCAATTCTCATTGATAAGCGTTTTGAAAATTGTGAATACAAAATATTCTATAAAGACTGAGTTAAATTGTTTTTTAAATATCAACATATATCAGAATTGGTGTTCTAACTGAAAGAAAGAAAAAAAAAAAATTAGTCGGCATATGATCTTGCAGTGATCAATATTATTGATGTTTGAATTTATAACCAATAAATAAGCTAAATTGATTGATTATTTAATTGTATTACTCAGATATTTTATACGTGAAGTTAATATATTTCATTAAATTTTCTTTAATTTATATTTAGTTGCTTCTATCTTGATTTAAATATAAAGTCATGCTATTTTTTCAATACTTTCTTTTCCGCATCAGATAGAAATATGCTAAATATATTGGAACTAGTCTTGGTGAAATGTTAAGAATTTGAACTTTGTAAATGTTTAAAATATTAATCAATATTTACATTTTTTTTTCTTTTTTCTTTTTAATAAGATTCTTTGAAATTGCCTTGTATTTTATCACAATTGTTTGATTTGGCATTATCCATTTATCAATTTAATTCAATTCTGTCTCTGAGATGATGTCAGAAGGAAGATCTTGTAGAGACCAATTTAAAAACTAGAAATTTAGCATTGTGATGTAATTGAAAATATTGCTTTATTGTCTAGACAGTTAACTTGCCAAGCATTGCTATAAGGTAGCTATTTATGCTTGTGTGTGTGTCAGTGTTTAGGAGGCGTGTATGTTACTAGTATTTAGATTTACTTAAATTTATTATTAAAATTATTTGTACTGTTAATCAACTCAACAAATATTTGCAACAATGTGTATCCAGCACTTAATATCTCTCTTCTCTCTATCATGTGGTTTTGTGTGCATGCATGCATATATTCAACATAGACTTCTGAATGAATGGTCTGTATGAAATTTCCTCCATTCTACGTTCTTTCAGAAAATTGAAAAATCAAATCAAAAATGATTTGGAAAAACTTAACTTCATTTCTACCTGTTTCTACTCAGCATCGAAGAATACTTATTTCTTATGTGTCAAAATATTCTAAATGGATTTGCTAACTAAAAGATGTATGAAAAAGTTAACCATAATCCATTTTGTGGGAGAATGTCAGTATACGACAATGCTGCTTTTACTAATTGACGATGGTTGCATTCAAGTTTCTGAAGCACTCGTTTCTTGTGTTCCTCTCTGGAATTTTTTAGACATTATTGAAATGACTTTGTGGTATTATTTTTAATCTTTATTTAAAATAGCTTCTACTGCACTGATAGGTTGGTTGCACTGAACACCGACACACACGCACACACACTAAAGTGTTGTTAAAATCGTGTTAATATATTTATGTGCATGCAGACTTGAAGTAGTAGTTGGTTGTAATTCCTAAACTCTTTTCACTGCCATACTTATCTAGTGTAATTTCTCCATATATTTGGATAAAAGTGATACAAATAGTTGTTTAAATACTTGCACACAAATGTGTGTGTGTTAAGGAGTTTAAAACTGGCTGCCCATGGGAACTACTGTATGCTGATGACCTTGTTCTTACAGCAGAATCTATGAACGATTTGGGCAAGAAATTCCAGTTATAGAAGCAAAATTGGAATTGAAGGGGAAGTAAACTTAGCTAAGACTAAAGCGATCTGCATTATGAGACTGGATGTTTCGTGGTGATTTGGGAAGGTTATGTAGGAATAGGTTGAAAAGAGTGTGTGGAAGGACAGATCTGAATGGTACTCTATTCAGGAAATTTCTGTTCTTGGTGACCTGACAAGTAGTTTGCTTACCATAATTTTGTTGTTGTTTAGTCCTAGGTCAGTCCTCATCGAGCAGACCTTTGATAAAGGCATTCCAGTTATGATCATCCCTTCTTTATTCTATGTGCAAGGAATCCAGAACCACTTTATACGATGCATCGTTTTCTAAAATGGTACCATGTAATTTGAGGGAGATTTGGCTGCTGTTTCAAACAGATGAAGCAACCACACACAAACTCCTAGTTAGTTTGTGTTTTGTGTTGTCGAGTATATTTTTGTATGAATGGGTGACGGGGTAGAGGAATAGAAAGCTATGTTGATGTCAGAATGGCCTGTGGGGGACAATTTTTGTTGTTGAAGCCACTCTATATTTTCTATGAGTAGTGTTGTAATTTTGAGAGGAAGATGTGTGGCTTAGCATTATCAAAGATTAGCTTCTCTAGAATGTGTGAGGGCATGAGCGTTTGATGGTGTGAGTCTTTCTCTACTCGATATTTGATTTGCAAGAAATTGCAGCCAAATATGGCGTCTTCATAAATGGCTAAATATACAGGATAAATGAATATTCCAAAAATGGATCTAATATGTAATTGTAGGAAACCTCTGGTATAAGTGAAAAGCAAGCACTGAAATTAAGCCAGACGGATTTATTTTCATCTTTGTATGAAATAAACTGATGCATTGTTTAAACTGTATGAAGAGAATTGTAGATTGAGGTTTTTTTAAAAAAATGATTGTCAAGCTGACAATTAACCCTTTAGCATCCAGATTTCTCTGTTAAATGTAATGCTAATTTATTCATATTGATTTGAATTAGTCATGCATTATCTCATAGCTTTGAGATTTAAATGACATGATTGTTTATTTTTAGAATAATATTGTAGGGTAAGTGTGAGAGGCTGTATCTGGCCAGTTTGAAGATAAAACAGGTAGATTATTTTGGCAGGATATGGCTGGTTTAAATGCTAAAGGATTAAGGGATTTTAGGTAACTATTCATTAAAAAAAATTGACTCACTGAATGTTATAGTGCTTTTATTTTTATATTTTCTAATTGTGTAATTGTTTTAAGATAAGACGAATGAAAAATGACTCAGTTGAGAGTTGGATTTTATATACTACAGTAACCAAATCAGTATTTCTCTGTTCTCAAGTAAAATTATCTCGGGGTCAACATTACTTTAAATTCTATTAATGGCTTGATATTATTTTAGTCAACTTCAATAGTCAAGAAATATTTATCAGCTTCTGAACTTGGATCACTGTATAATAGAATTATATTGCCTGGCTTTGTGGTTAAGAGGCTTGTTTCCCAGCCATGTGGGTTCAGGTTCAGTCCCACTGTGCAACACTTGGGACAAGTGTCTTGTCTTCTACTATATTAGCCTTGGGTTGACCATAACCTTGGGAGTGGATTTGATAGATAGAAACTGAAAGAAGCCTGTCATGCATGTATGTATGTGTGTTCCTTTGTCTCTTAGTTTTGATATCATACGATGGCTGTAAATTAGTGTCATCATCACACAAGCAATGATGTTCATTTTGAGTATTCTGTGTAAAATGTGTCTGGCTAAGGGGAAAAAATGAACTTGCTTGGAAATAGGTGAAGGTTGGTGACAGGAAGGGCATCCAGCTGTAGAAAATTTTTCTAAGCAAGGAAAAGTGGACATTAAATATGATGCTGCTGCTTCTGATACAGCAAAATAATATTGATATCACCGATACGAACAATATTAAGAAAACAAACTAACAACTTCTACTGAATCTCTTTATAGATTTTAATGACTTTCCAGACAATTCAGATCTTCTTAGTCATCATCATTTTGTATCTGATTTTTCAGGTTTGCATGAGTTGAACCAGTCTTCTGGCACAGCATCTCACTTCTTCTGGCAGTTCTTTGTCATCTCAAATATGAAGTTCAGCCTCTTGATATTATCCATCACTTTTTCTTCAGTCTTTCTCTTCCACAAGTTCCTTCTACCTGGATTGATTGGCTTTTCATTACCCACTTGTTATCTTTCATACATATTACACATCCATACCATCAATCTTCTTTATTTACTCTACATTTAATTCCTCTTATACCTATTTTTTCTCTTTGCTCATTTGTGCTTTATTATTTATGCACACTAACATTGTACAGCCAGTGGGGAGCATGATTATCTCATTTCTTTCCAACCATTGCATATCCTCTGCATTGAGTTTTACTATCATGCAAATTTGCACACCAGCATCATACAATCTACCCTTCATTCAAAGAAGAAAATCCCTTTGATGCCAAACAGTTACATTTCAGAACTGTTTTCATCCCTTACTCTGGCTGCTTTGCTTTTGGAACTAATTCCACCACTAATTAAGTTACTTAGGCAGCAGAAGCTATTCATTTAAACCTAGTTTTCTTAGTGACTACTAGACTTCAGAGTGTGGTACCCTTCTTCAGGTTATGAATACTATATACTCATCATCATCCTTTAACGTCCGTTTTCCATGCTGGCATGGATTGGACGATTTGACCAGAGCTGGCAAGCTGGAGGGCTGCATCATGTTCCAGTCTTATTTGGCTTGGTTTCTACGGCTGGATGCCCTTCCTAATGCCAACCACATTACTGTGTGTGCTAGGTGCTTTTAATGTGACACTGGCACCGGACTCTCGACGCTAGTGCTATTACGTGGCACCATCACGAGTGCTTTTTACATGGCACCACACAGGCGATTGGTAGTCAGATGGACATATAGATCAGGGACGAACGCAGCTCTATTCATTCATTAAAAGTAAATTCAAAACATTTTAGTTGAGAAAATAACTTTCGTTATCATATAAAGTAATATTTTTAATATTTTAGAGAGTGGTACAATCAATAATTGGAGGAAATGCCCTGCAATATTTAGCTACTCTTCTTTATATCCTGAGTTCAAATCCTGCTGGGGTTGACCGTGGCTTTCATCCTCCAACAATTGATAATCTAAGTACCAGTCTCTTGCTAGGTTGATATAATCAAATATAGTTTGCCCCAAATTTTATGTGTTTTTTTTTGTTTGTTTTTTTAACCTATAATTAAAAATCAATATTTTAACTGGAAACTCTTGATGAGCTTATTGTATTTCATCCAACTTGCAAACAGGACATAGTAAATAAAACAGTAGTTGTAGTATGGTACTGTAGTAAATAATAGAGGAACTGTATTAGGGGCGGTAGTAAATAACACAGCAGTAGTATGGGACATTGTAAACAACGCAGCTCTAGGAATATGGGAGGCAGAAATCAACTCAGTAGTAGCTGTAGGGTTGTAGGAAATATAATTTTCTGAGACATTGATCTTCTGAGACTACTTTAAGTGGATTGCTCCTCCCACTCTTCTTTCCTGTGTCTCTCTTCCTACTCCTCCCCTTCTTTCCTGTGTCTCTCTCTTCCTACTCCTCCCCTTCTTTCCTGTGTCTCTCTTCCTACTCCTCCTTTCTTTCCTGTGTCTCTCTTCCCACTCCACCTCCCTCTTCTTTCCCCCATGTCTCTCTTCGATTACTGATACTTTTAAATCTTTACCAGTCCGAACTTCAACATTATTTATGCATTTTTTTTTTTCAGTATGTCACTGCACTTTTAAATATAGGCTTTGTGTTATTGATAAATATATAGGAATTAAATTCTTCATTAATAATTTTCTAATATATTTTTGTATTTTTGCATATTTTTGATCACTGTCAGATGTCCTTATACATCACTGGTCACGATGAGCTGCTGTTTTTCCCTTGATTGTGGCCTTCTCTTCCATTCGGGGCCAAATTGTTTGACTTTTGTCTTAGTGTTTTAGAAGTTGTCGGAGTAGCCTCTTCTGATCTCTTGGATACCATTCAACAACTGCACAGGCCCACCTGTCTGTGAGCCTTGCAACATGTCTGGCTTGGCAGGCCTTGTGCTTTCAGTACTCCACAATCATAACATTCACTCTACTTCGTTGTTAAATTACTTTGTTGTTAAATTACTTCGTTTCATATATGCTCTTTCATGTAAAACTATGATACAGTGTCTTCTGCTTATTGCATATAAAAGCTGAAACAATGTAATTTTTTAATGTAATGTCAGATATTTAATATTGTTAAGACATTGTAAGATGCAGTTATTATTAGTAATATTCTGCAAGCATTGGAGACACAGAACTATCTAAATCATATTATCAGAATAGCAGGGGAAAATCATATTAAAGTCTTATATTCCAGAAGAAAAAAGATCTTTGTTGCAACTTTTAAAATACACTTACTCTAAATTTAATTGCAGTTTTCATTTTCTCTCTTTGTAGTGTTATGATCAAATGAAAATAATTTAATGTTTATAAAAGTTATTTTTCTATATCATAGAATGGAATGGTGAGTGAGATCGAGTACACTTGCACATAACAAAAAAAAATTAGCAATTTTATATATATATATATAGAATAAAGGAATTAAAAATTACATATATGGTAAAGAGAATATGAATTAAACAATGAGAGGTAACAAGCAAAATATTGATGTCTGTTGAGATAACGTTATGGTGAGATGCAGATAAGTTCTGAAGTGCAGTGAATATGTAGCTATAGTAAATATGATGGAGATAAATCAGCATGATAGTAAGGTGAGAGGCTGAACATTTTTCAGTAAAGGAAGCTTTAGCAGATGTCTTAGCAGATGAATGTGTTCTATGATAACAGTGATTGAATGAGATGTATCACTGCAAATATGAGAGCAGCAGTACTACTGCTATCATGTAGCACACATTCTTGGAGTCTTGGAGAGAGTCAAGGCTTGCTGTGAGCTGGCATATTTCTTATCTCTATAAATGATGCCAAATCTCATTGATGTGATTTTTGCTAATGTTTAGAATATGATAGGTTGGTTCCTGAATCTAAGATGCCATCTCTGATATATTCTTTGTTCTCTCATAGGTAACTTTGTGACTTGGGATACGAAGAAAAGATTTATCAGTATTTCACCATCTGTCAATTGGTTGTGATTGTTATTGTTGTTTAACTGGCAAGCCAGTGCTGGCTAGATGCTGATCTAGCGGACCGCTGATCAATGGTTGAAGTGATGAGAATAAAAGATGAAAATGTTTATATAAAGAAGTTTTAGAATTAGATTCTGTTTTGGTTTTGTTCTTTTTTTTTATATAGTTAAACTAAAGGATAAAGAAAGTGGTTGAGAATAAAACAAGATGAATGAAAATCAGCGATGCAGATCTGTCCAATTTGTCTGCATAGAAGGAAAGAAAAAAAAAAACTCAGTGTGTGTGTGTGTGTCTTTCAATTGAAGATAAAGAACTGGATCATGGTTTGTTGGCCATGAAATGTCAGTTTGAGAGCTAAATGTATTTTCATCATGTTCACTTTTCCATGCTTGCATGGGTCAAGTCAGACAGTTTGAGACAGATTTTCTATGGTAGGATACCTTTCCTATCACCAACCCTCACCTGTTCCTAAGCAAGATATTTCCCCATGGCCAGGCATATGTTTGTAGAATATTGGAAATGAATGACACTGCTTGTATGACAGTGACACTCATTTACAACTATCATGCAATGTTAAGAAAAGGAGACACACATTCACAGGCATGTTTTTTATATCCAATTTGGGTATGAACCTTGTAGTTTGCTTTATAAAGCTTGTCCACAGGTATTGGCTACTAGGTGCACTTTCACAATGAAAACCGATCGTATTAAGGAAGATACATCTAGAAATCCATAACTATCAGAATATATATATAAAAAAATGCATAAATAGGAGAGATTGGCTTGAGCAAACATGCTTTATTGCATAATACAATTGTTTCATCTTCACTTTACCAGCAGATAATTGCCACAAGATTATTGGGCATCCAGCTGTAGAAACGAAGCCAAAAATAGACTGGAGTCTGGTGCAGCTTCTCAGCTTGCCAGTTTCCAGTCAAAACCGTCTAACCCATGCCTGCATGGAAAAAGAGACGTTAAGGGATGATGATGATGTATGTATGTGCAGGTGATACACTCTCTGGAGTGGTTGGCGTTAGGAAGGGCATCCAGCTGTAGAAATAACAAACCAAAAATAGACTGGAGTCTGGTGCAGGTCCCCAGCTTGCCAGTTTCTAGTCAAACCGTCTAATCCATGCCAGCATGGAAAACAGATGTTAAATGATGATGGATGATGATGATAAACTCTTAACTTTTTCGATGGTCTTCAGATTTTCCTTTTCAACATCAGCTTAGAATCTTGCAATTTATTTATTGATTGATAATGTAGAGCAGGCATGGGAAACATTTCCCAAGAAGTGGGCTGCATGAGATATGACTCATCATCAGGTGGGCTGCACTACTAAGAAAACTGAAGGTAATTTTTCATTAGGCGTGCCATTCTGAAAGTCCCATGGGCTGCAAGTTGCTCATAACTAAGGTAGAGGCACTTTCTCATTGACTCACATATTGTCGTTGCTGTTATTTCACCCTTGGTTATTATTATTAGCACTGAATAAACTTGTGATCAAAAGCACTCCAGCTATGACCATCTCATCCCATCCTTTTTCTCTAGGCCTTGTGTATCTTGGACTACATTATCCAATGTGTCCTTCTCTAGAGTGGTTCATGGAAAATTTAGCTGCTATTTATAGCAAGTCGAGTAATGATGTAGAGGCTGTCTCATTGACTCTCATGTGATTGTTGTTGTTATTATTTAACCCTAGGTTCGCCTTAACTGAAACAACTTGTGATCAAAAGTGCCCTGAGTAAGACTATTCTGTTCTTTTTCTCTTGGCCTAGTGTACCTGACTACATTGCCCAATACACGTATTATTCAAGATTGTAAAGTGTAGTTTAATGAAATTTGACTGCTGTTTCTAGCAGGTCAAACGACTATATAGAGGTTCCCTGATTTCATTGCCATCCTGCTATAGAAGAAATATTACAACAATTTATATAACTATTTGTGTTTCCAAAACTATCAAAACTTATTCTAAAATAAATATAAATATAATAACAATAATAGTGGTTTCAAATGTTGGCACAAGGTTGGCAATTTCGGGGGAGGGTTAAGTCAATTACATTGACCCCAGTGTTCAACTGGTACTTATTTTATCAACCCCGAAAGGGATGAGAGGCAAAGTCGACCTTGGCTCAATTTGAACTCAGAACGTAAAGATGGATGAAATGCCGCTAAGCATTCTGCCTGGCATGCTAATGTTTCTGCCAACTTGCCGCCTTAGATATAATAATAATAGTTTCAAATTTTGGCACAAAGCCGACAATTTCAGAGGAGGGGTAAGTCATTTACATCGACCCCAGTGCACTACTGGTATTTATTTTATAGATCCCTGAAAGGGAGGAAAGGTAAAGTTGACCTCGGTGGAACTTGAACTCAGAACATAAAGACAGAGACAAAAAGCCGCTAAGCATTTTGCCTAGCAATGTAACGATTCTGCTAGCTAGCCACCTTAAAAATAATAATAATAATAATAATAATAATAATACAATAAAAAAATATTTACAAACAAACTTTATTAACATAAATATTTATTTTTGTGATGGGGAGAGTCTTTCTGATTATTTGAAACACACATACACACTTTTGTTACTCTTTTCATCATTTTTCTTTTTTTTATATAAATAATTATTTTATCTGTTATAGTTCAGGTATAGCTGATGGTTGTGGAGTTAAGTTGCAGATTCAGTCTCGTTACACATCACCTTCATCAAGTATCTTCTCCCGCACCTTGGTTTGACCAAAGCCTTGCTAGATGTTTGTGTTTATGTGTAAGCTTTTCCTTGACATCACGCAATGGTTGTAGACAAACATCACCATCAAACAAGCAATGTTGTCTCTTTCCTGTTTTCTGTGGAAAACATGTCTGGCCATAGGGAATTATTATTACCTTGCTTGGAGACAGGAGAGGTTTAGCAACAAGATGGGCAGCTGGTTGTAGAAAATCTACCTCTGCAAAATCTGTTTAGGCTATGCAAGTAAGGAAAAGTGGACATTAAATAATAGTAATAATAATAATAATGATAATGGTGGTAGTGTATGTATGTATGTATGTATGTATGTATGTATGTATGTATGTATGTATGTATGTATGTATGTATGTATGTATG
>JAOPUL010000001.1:145340355-145357276 GCA_027564515.1 Octopus rubescens | reverse complement strand
GGATGCACTGAATCGGGCAAAGTGGAGGGAGGAGGTAAGGGCGATTGCTGCGAGTGTGAGGTGAATCCGGCCACCCCTGTTCACGGGGACAAAACCGGATGTAAAACTTTGGAAGAAGAAGAATTTCCTCAACTGTAAAGCGTCTAGGCCTTGCTCATTTACCAGGTGAAGTAAACAACAGCTCTGGGGATGCCTTAAACACACATGACTACAAAGTTGCAATGCTATTGGTTGTCTATTTTTAGTATTTTAATTTTTTCTATGTGAATCCAGTAGATTACATTTAGGTTATTCTCGCTATAGCGAGAACACAACATCACAGGGTTAATGTATTCATTATATAATATTTTGGTCAGTATCTGTTGGTAAAGTGAAGCTGAAACAATTGTATTATGCAATAAAGCATGTTTGCTCAATTCCAATCTCATTTACGAATTTAATATATATACATATATGACAAGCTTCCACACAGTTTCCATTTGGTGCCACACAGTGTGACTGAATGTGAAACTATCAGAAGAAAACTTCTTAATCTTACAGCCACATCTGAATCTATTAATTTATTTATACCCCCCCCTAAAAAAAAAAAGCATTGTTCAAAGTATGATATAATTTAATGTATGTTGTTGTTGTCATTAATTACATTAATTAGCAATATCAGGAGATGGGGTAAACCAAAGACATTTTATAAGTATTTAAATTCTGTTGAACATAAAGTGATGTAATATAGACAGACAGACAGATTGATTTTATATTTATTATATAGGTGCAGATGTAGCTGTGTGATTAAGTTTGCTTCTCAACCACATGGCTTCGGGTTGTCCCACTGTGTGGTACCTTGGGCAAATGTCTTCAACTGTAGACCCAGGCAAACCAAAGCCTTGGATTTGGTAGATGGAATGTGACAGAAGCCCGTTATGTGTGTATATGTATGTATGTATCTGTTGCAAGAAGCAGCCATGTTGAGAGTCAAAGCACTCGGAGTCCTGTGCCAGTGCCACGTAAAAAGTACTAGTGCCAAGAGTTCAGTGCCACTGGCACGTTAGAGCACCCAGCACACACTGTAAAGTGGTTGGCGTCAGGAAGGGCATCCAGCCATAGAAACCAAGCCAAACCAGAATGGAAGCTGGTGGAGGCCTCCGGCTTACCAGCTCTAGTCAAACCGTCCAACTCATGCCAGCATGGAAAACAGACATTAAAGGAGGTTGATGATATATAAAAGGCATCTGTGCCAGTGACACGTAAAAGACACCCAGTACTCACTGTAAAGTGGTTGGCGTTAGAAAGAGCATCCAGCTATAGTAAACCATGCCAAAACAGACGACTGGAGCCTGGTGCAACTCTCAAGCTTACCAGCTCCTTGTCAAACCGTCTAACCCATGCCAGCATACAAAACGGACGTTAAAGGATGATGATGATAATATGTGTATGTGTGTGTCTCTTTGTCTTGATATCATGTGATAGTTGTACATGAGTGTAACTGTTTCCAATATTTTGCAAGAACATGTCTGGAGATGAGGGAAATATTACCTTACTTGGAAACGGATGAAGGTTGTTGACAGGAAGGGTATTCAGCCATTGAAAATCTACCACAATAAACTGACCCACATCACCAATGAAAAGGTGATAGAAGGGCAGGGGTGGCACTACTGTCAGACATGGTCTCTGCCAGGAGAAAAAGAATGGCTAGTCACGTGCTCCGACTGCCAAAGGAGAAACCAGTGAGTGTGGCAATGGACTGGCTGCCGGAAGGCAGGAAGAGAGGGAGGCCAAAGACATGGAGACATGCATTCCAGGAGGACCTGAACGAGATGCACGTCGGCTGGTACGGTGCAAGAATGGTTGCCAGGGACTGGAGCAAATGGAGGAGACCCGTTGCTTAATGTTCCAATAGGAACAGGAGGAAATAAATATAAGTAAACTGACCCATGAAAGCATGGAAAAGTGGATGTGAGTGATGAATAAACTTTTATCTCACAAACTCTGCCCAACCCATACAAATATAGAAAAGTGGACATTAAAATGATAACTTTTTTGTTAGCGCTAGCTATACAGTAGTCTTCAGAATTTATCTTTCCACTCAATGTCTTTCTTAATTCCCACTACTCTCAAACCAATTCTTATTTATTGACATAACCACATTTAACTCCACCACTACTTCTGCTATGAGTTCTAATTCTCATCTCAATTCAGGATAATTTGTTTTAGTTTTATATCATTTTTGTCTTTAAATTCTTTTATACCCATCTTTCCTCCCAGACAATATAATATCAGCAATTTTGCTGACAGCAAAACACCTCTGGAGAGTGTTTTGCATATTTGTTCTAAATACAAATATAGTAAGGTCTCGCATACGTAATAATAGTTGGTTAGCTGAGATTATCTATGCAATCTACAGACAAAAACTCCTTTGGGAGTGTCAAATCTAAAAACAAGCAAAAGAAATAACTCCAATAAAATTATTTTGACATTTTTGGAAAATATAGAAAATGCAATTTTGAAGTGGATCTGGTCTTTAGAGCCAACTGGTGAAGGTTTTATTAGATTTCCTCAGTGAAGCTTATTTATTCTGTTCAGTTGACAAGACAATGAATGATCAGTGTGTTTGTGTAACGCACACACACACACACACACACACACACTAGGAAGGGATGTAGTGTTGCTAATTAGGTCACCAATATGGCTGAGGGAAAAACTTGTCAAGGAAGTGACCTACTCACAGAAAGGTCTCCCATATCTAACATAGTGACCTGAAAAAAGTCTCAACAGAGTATTCTTGCAATTAATATAATTTTATTTTCCTTTTATTTCTCCTCTATAAACCAACATGAGTTATATTTTTTTTTCATTCCCTTACATCTAACCCCAGATTACTTCACCCCCCTCTTTAACCTCTCTCCACTCCTTTTATAAATGTATCCTCATTGGTGTCTTAAAAGAAACTCTATGCATCATGAAAATTTAGGGAGGTAAGAAAAATATTTTGGTGAAACAGTAATGGAATGTTTGATTTGTTATAGGGTAGGGTTGGAGATAAAATAATGGTTTGTGTCTGGTGTTGTTATGATGTTTCAGAATTGTCAGGTTCTAAATATATTCCTTTAATGTAACCTATAGACAGATGTAACAGCATGAAGATAGCCTCTCCATGGTCACTCAGTTGGTTAGAAATAGCAGTGAAATCTTAAAATCACATCTTGCATCTTTAAAAAGAGGAAGGCCACATTGGATATTGTAGTCCAAGATATGCCTAAAAGAGAAAAAGACAGGATGTTATTACTGGAATACTTTTGATTATAGGTTTGTTGTGTCAGGGTTGAACTTAAAAGTAATTATTTTGCTAGGAAATGGATTAAGGTTTTCAACAGGAAATCTGCTTCCATGACTTCTATTTGAACCATTACAAGCATGGAAAAATAGATATTCATATGTGTGCATGTCTCTTTGTGACATTGTATGATGATTATAAACAATCCTTCATTTTCAATCTTCCATGAAAACATGCCTGGCCATTACATTGCTTGGAAACAGGTGAGGGTTGGCAGCAGGAAGGGCATATAGCCATAGAAAAATCTGCCTTAATTTCCATTTGGCCCATAAAAGCATGGTAAAGTGAATTTGAAAACGATGATGAGGCTCACTCGGTTTCGTCCCGAGTGCTTTTTACATGGCACCAGCACTGGACCCTCGACGCGGCTGCTTATAGTATATTCATAAGAAACTAGAATATTTTTTTTTTTTGGTTGAGTTTATTTCATGCAAGGAACACTTGTATCATCTTCATTTTAATATTCACTTTCCCATGCTTGCATGAGAGCCAGATGAAATTTCTCAAGGCAGATTTTCTATGGTTGGATGCCCTTTTTTTGTCATCAAATCTCACCTGTCTTCAAGCAAAGTAATATTTGCCCTGCCCCATCATACATGAATACAATGACTGGACATCTTTTCATGGAAGATTACAAATGAATGACATCATTTATGACAGTGGTGATTGTTGACAAATCTTGTGATGTCACCACAAGGAAACATATGCGCGCACACACACACACACATACGCGCACAAGCACACACATGCATGCATACAGGTGCATACAAACATGGGCATACACAGTCACACACACATGACAGGCTTCTGTACAGTTTCCATCTAAATTTCACTTATAAAGTATTGGTCAAATTGAGGCTATAGTAGACACATGTCCAAGGTGTCACAGTGAGATTGAACCTGAAACCATGTAGTTGGGAAGTGAACTCCTGAACCACTTCTTAACTACACAGCCATTGCCTGTGCTTATATGTGTACTGGTGTATCTCTTGTCTTGATAGTGTGCTGTAATTGTAAATGAGTGTCACCCTTATGCAAGCAGTGTAATTTGTTTCTAGTCTTCCACAAAAACCTATCCTGTTATGGGGGAATTATTACCATGCATGAAACAGGTGAGGGTTGGTGACAGGAAGGGCATCTGGTTATAGAAAATCTGCCTCAGTGATTTCCATTTCGTCCATACCAGCATGGAAAAGTGGACATTAAAAATTATATATATATATAGCTTTATATTTGTTATATTATATCAAAAGTCCGGTGCCGGTAGCACGTTAAAAGCACCCAGCACACACTGTAAATATGGTTGGCGTTAGGCAGGGTATCCAGCCGTAGAAGCCAAACCAGACTGGAACATAGTGTTAGCTCCCTGGTTTGCCAGCTCCAGTCAAACCGTCCAACCCATGCTTGCGTGGAAAACGAACGTTAAAGGAGATGATGATGATGATTTGTTTTAGTCATTACACTGTGGCCATGCTGGGGCACTGTCTTGAATTTTAGTCGAACAAATCAACCTTCGGACATTTTTTTTTAAAGCCTGGTACTTTGTCAGTCATTTTTACTGAATTGCTAAGTTACTGGGACATAAACACACCACCGGTAGTAAAGTGATGATGGTGGGGGGACAAACAAGGGCACATACACGCACACACGCGAGTAAGCACATGAATGCAAAACAAGGTGGAGAAAAATAGTACTCGAATACCGAAGGTCGAGTAATAAAGCTGAAAAAATTTTCACGAACTGTTACTCAGTTTCACGTTCACATTCATCAGACAGTTGTGATCAATACTGTATTGATCACAACTGTCTGATGAATGGGACCGTGAAACTGAGTAATAGTTCGTGAAGATTTTTTTACAGCTTTAATAAAAGTACATATATATAAAATTAATCAAAAATTAATCAAAGGCCGACAATGTCAATGTGCTTTTGTGCAGGTTTAAGAGTTATAGCTCTTATTTCTAGCAATACTGGTGTTCTTAGCACCCTCTAGTCACAATTAGTAATAATTGAATTTTATACACACACACGCACACACACGATGGGTTTCTTTCAGTTACCATCTGCCAAATTCACTCACAAGGCTTTGGTTGATCCAAGGCTTAACCCTTTAGCATTCAAACCAGCCATATCCGGGCCAAATATTTTACCTGTTTTATGTTGAAACCAACAAGATCTGGCCTCTTACACCTACCCTACAATGTCATTCTAAAAATATAGTCACATCATTGAAATCTCAAAGCTACGATATAATGTATGATTAATTCAAAACAATGTAGATAAATAAGCATTACATTGGACAGAGTAATCTGAATGCTAAAGGGTTAAAGTAGAAGACATTTGCCAAAAGTGCCATGGAGTGGGACTGAACCCGGAACCATGTGGTTGGGAAGTAAACTTCTTACCACACAGCCAAGCCTATGTATTTATATATTTATTTGTGTTGAGGTTTAGCTTTTTAACCCTTTAGCATTCAGATTACTCTGTAAAATGTAGTGCATTTTATTCACATTGTTTTGAAATAATCATGCATTATCTTGTAGCTTTGAGATTTTTATGAGGTAACTGATCATTTTTAGAAAGATATTGTAGGGTTGGTGTGAGAGGCCAGATGTGGTCAGTTTGAACATAAAGCGGGTAGAATACTTTGGCTGGAAATGGCCGGTTTAAATTCTAAAGGGTTAAACACTAGTTTGAGACTTTGTGGAAGTTACAGGGTTTATTTGTGGCTTTGTACTCTACTCTGTCTCCTCTTTCATATGAAATGAAAACATTCTCTCTCAGATCTAAGAATTTTTTGTATTTTCTTTCATTTTTCTGACCTCTTTTTATTTGCTATTGTCACCAATCTAACAATGTATCTTGTTTCTAAGTGAAAAACTGAAATGAACATTTTGTAAACGTGTCAGTTACAGAACTAGAGGGGTGTGTTGTAGAAGCAATGATAATGTCTCTCTCCTCTAATAATTATTTTCTATGTGTAAAATAGATTGTTGTAGAAGAAAATATTTTTACATATCAAATTCTGTGTCAACAAGATGAATATTATTTTAGATAGTTTTACTGATAATTTTACTTCATATAAAGTTTATATAAAGCTAGAGTATATTTTTGTTGCATTGTACCGTGTATTTATACTACATATTTGTATTTTACATACATGTTCATTTGTTGTTTACATAACTTGTGAAATTGTGTGTATGTTTAATCTTGCTAGATAAATGTTTATATATTTATAAAATAAACTAAAGTGTAGGCTAATGTCAGACAATCAATAATGCTATGCAAATGTTAAATTCATCAGCGAAATTGACATTTCTGTTAATTTCAAAGTTGAAAAATATTATTGATATTGACTATTTCAAGTAATATTGGATGAACTTTGCAAGAGTTAGAACACCGAAAAAGAAAGCCTAGCAAAATTTCAGAGGCTAAAGCAATTATTTCAAAATTGTAAACCTGTTGGATTAAATAGAATACTTAAAAGCTGTTTTTGTTATAATATTCTAGACAAATCTGGCTGAGTAATATATTATTGTAAGCGGTTACATTTCACCTTGTGAAGTCAGTGAAGAATTAATGAAAGTTTACAACTATTTAGGAAGGATAGTTATGGAAATTTATCTTTTAACATCTGGTATGAAACTGATTTTGTGATGGAATAATTAAAATGGATATTATGTAGTTTAGGTTTATGACTATATAATCTTTATTTTTTAATGATAGGAGTGAAAAAGTAGTAAAATAAAAAAAAAGGTCTCTTCATTTTTGTTGACCTAAAAAAAAGATTTGATTTTATAGATACCACATGTTGTAGTAGTTTAGGGAGGCAGGGGCTATGATTTATGTTCGAGGAAGCCTAAATTTAGGATTAACAATACATTTAGTGTAGGAGTAATTCTACTTGTACTTAGCTACATGCTACATCTTCAGTCTAAATTTGGAATCTTATAGTATTCAGAACTAAGGGTACCTGAGAGCTCTTTGATTCCCTGTGACTGGTGGTAGAAAGAGAGGAATTTATTCTCAATTCAGAGACTTAGCCCTACGGGTGCTTGCAACAGAGTAAAAGGCACCCAAGGGTCAGGTGGTGGTGTTAATTGGACAACAGGTTAAGCCTACTCCACCCAACATAACTTGGTTATTTTCAAATTAATGCTAGTATTATGGGAGAATTTAAATGTTAAAAGATGAAAACAAGAGGGATCATTTTTATATCTATTTTACCACACTAGTATGGGTTAGATGAATATATTGAGGCATTGCTTTACAGCTGGGTGCCCTTTCCGTTCCTAAACTTAGCTGATTTTTTTTTTCTAGCAAGGTATCTCTTATTCCACACATCTTCAAAGGCACAAAACTAGCAGAGAATTTGCTGATGGGGAAATTACATCACCACTATTTGTAGCTCGGTGATTTTTCTTAAGTGCAAATGTAAACACACACACACACACACACACACACGATCGCGCGTGCATGTTAAGGCTGATATCAAAACGCTGAGCCTTATGAAGGAGACGAGAGGACTAAGATGTGGTGCATTGCAGTACTCAAGAAAACCCGCCCACCCCAACAGAATTGATATCCTAAAACCAAAATGCCATGTAAAAAGCATTGGTGCTGGTGCCACGTAAATAGTGATGGTGCTACATAAAAAGTGCTGGTGCCATGTAAAAAGCATCCAGTATAATCTGTGAAGTGGTTGGTGTTAGGAAGGGCATCCAGCCGTAAAAACCATTCCAAAACAGACTATGGAACCTGGTGCGGCCCCTGATCTTGCCAGTTCTTGTCAAGCCATCCAACCTATGCCAGCATGGAAAACAGACATTAAATGATTATTATATATATATATATATATAATCAATTTAATATATAATATCAATTTAATGTCCACTTTTGCATGGATTGGATGCAAATTGTCATGGCAGATGTTCTAGAGCCAGGTGCCCATCTTGTCACCAACCCCCACTTGTTTCCAAATATTTCCCCATGGCCAAACATGTTTGCCCAGAATATTGGAAATGATAGACATTGCTTGTATGACTCTGGCACTCATTTACAACTATCATACAATGTCAAGACAAGGCGACCCTTACACACTGACATACACCTACCTACCTACCTACTCATCCACTCGTGTATCTAGCTTCTTTCAGTTTCTGTTTACCAAATCTACTTACAAGGCTTGGTTGGCCCAGTCTTATTGCAGAAGACACTTGCTCAAGGTGCTTTGCAGTAAAACTGAACCACACAACCTCACCCACACTATCAGCCATAGTTCAAGCCATGCTAGCAAGGAACATGGATGTTAAAGGTGATAATGATGTGTGTGTGTGTGTGTGTGGCATGATATGGCAATGTAGTAAGTTTGTTTCCCAACCATATGGTTCCGGGCTCAGTCCCACAGCATGGCACCTTGGGCAAGTTTCTTCTACTATAGCCCTAGGTTGACCAAATCCTTGTGAGTGAATTTGGTAGCCAGAAAGTGGTGAAAGAAGCCTGTTGTGTGTGTGTGTGTGAGAGAGAGAGAGAACATATATGACCATGGGGGGAAATATTATCTTGCTTGGAAACGGGTGTTAGGAAAGGCATCTGGCCAAAGAAAATTTGTTTCAAACTCTGTCTGATCCATGCAAGTTTGGAAAAGTAGACATTAAAATGATAAAGAAAAAGTTAGTCTTCTTTTTTCAGTTTCTGTTCACCAGATCCTATACACAAGGTATTGGTCAAGTTGTGAGTGTAGAAGAAAATAACCTGTCCAAGGTGCTATGCAGTAGGATAGAACCTGAAACCATATGGTTGGGAAGCAAACTTCTTAGCTATATCTGCACCTAAGTTTGATAATGAATATTATCATTTCTGTTTAAACAACCCTAGTGCAGAAATAACTTACTAAACGCTTGGTGGTAATGTTTTAGATACAGTGTAGCTTTTTGACAATTTATTCCAGCATACCACTGATATATGCAGTAGTTAGTTTGTTTATTGGTTGTAAAATCTTGGCAGCATTGTAAACTACAAGAACAGCTAACCTAGTATAAACAAATATCTAACCTGATAGAACTATTAGCTTGTGCTTATATGTCAAGTGCTGGTTTTAACAACATTTCATTGTTCAGTTAGCTTCCTCACTATGATGAATCAAATCTTTTGGGCATGTTGCCTTAGCATTCAAGATATTAAATGTATGTTTCAGCAAGATTTAGTTGTATCAGCAGATTGGTTGGTTAATAATATAGAGGAGAAACTAATCTCATGGTGGGCTGTGTCCATTGTGTAAATATGGATTCAGTTTCAATTCTAGCTCTTTATATTAGAGTTGGCTTTTATAGAATAGATCACCATTTCGTGTTTTCCGCTTCCTCACTGTCTGTGAAACATTCATTCTTCCTTTGTTTTTGAATATAAAATGCTTGGCAGCCAACTTTATCATATTTGCATGGGATAAAATTGTGATTGATAGATTATTGACGGATAGAAACTCCTTTATTTATTCAAGAAGCTCTTTCATATTTTAGTCAGATATTGACATTGTAAAAAAGGGTGAGAAAGTCGTTATTTTAGTGATTGTGAATTGTTCGATAAGGATGTATGTGTGCAAGAATAAATATCAGAAAGCGTGTTTATATTTAATATAGATATTTATTTCTGGTTGTTAACCAGAGCTGACCTGTTAATCTGAGTGAGAGGATAGAGCGGAGTCAGAGCGAGTTGAGTTGGTGGAGAGGAATTAGCAGATATCAGTGTCCTTGGTTGAATCTCCAGAGTCAGACTGATGGTGAGTTAGTGGAAAGGTGATGTTCACTGTTCAGTCTCTGCAGGTTAACTGGAGCAAGACATGACTTAACTGACAGAAAACTGCCTTTACACGTTAATGTGCATCCAGCTCTGATTGGTTGAAATAGCCACAGCATGACTGCGTCACATCACTATAGCTGACTCTGCTACAACATAACCATATTCACAATAGCACCAGAAGTAATTAACTTTAGTATACAGGATATAGAAAAGTATGTCACCGTAATTTCGTTGGATATTTTATATAAAAAAAATTTGACTGTGTAACCAATAGTATATGGTATGGTTTTGGCTATATTGACAACATGATCATCATTTAATGTCTATGTTCCATGCTGGCATGGGTTGGATAGTTTGATAGAATCCAACAGGTCTGAAGGCTACATTGTGCTCCAGTGTTTGCTTTGGCATAGTTTCTACAGTTTGATGCACTTTCTGATGCCAACCACTTTAGTGTGTACTGGGTGCTTTTTTCATGGCACCAGCACTAATGAGGTTGTCATGTAACCCCCAAGACCAAGATCTCTTGACTGAGTGGGGCTACACAGTAGAGAGGAAGGCAACCTTATGTTGTAGGATAACACAAATGCATCACATGATGATTGTGAACAAGCATCACCATCATACAAGTGCCTTTTGTGTTCATTTTTCCGTAAAAAACATGTCTGTCTATGGGAAAATATGCACTTGCTTGGAAACAAGTGCAGGAAGGGCATCTGGCCATGGAAAAATCTACTTCAATGAATTATGTCTGATCCATTGCAAGCATAAAAAAGTGGACATTAAAATGATGAGTTATATTCAATGTCTCTTTGCTATAATTTATAGTATTGTAATCTTTGATACTCTCTCATTCCAAGTAATAAATATGTCTTGGACATGTTTCTGGGTTAGGATTATTTAAACTTTAGCTTCATTTAATCAATTGATATACCATTTTTGATTTGGGTGAGAAATCTTATCTATAACTTTCTCATTAAGAGGCATTTGGTATTGAAACTATTGAGTGTAGATGCATTTGTGTATACTTGCATGTGTGTATATCAGAGAAATGTTTTGTTGGCTTGAAGGGGATTCTCTCCTTTACTCTGGTTGAGGATTAACTTGAAGCTGTGTTAAATGTGTTATTGTGGATCCTATCAAACTGATAAGATGGCAAAGTTGAGTAAGATCCTCTTGATGTAAAATCTGAAGGATAGTTTGAGTATATAAAATTGATAGACAGTGTGAGATGTCTTGCATGACGTTTAGAGAGAGAATGAGGCATGTTAAAATTATCTTAAGAATAATGAAGAGTGAATTGAACATAACTTGTAAGAAGTAGCTATCACATTGCACAATAAATTACAAAGATAATCTGATTAAAAAGTTGTTGCTTACATGCCTCAGTGCCAGTGACACATTAAAAACACCTGTGCCGGTGACACGTTGAAAATACCCGTGCCGGTGACACGTTAAAAACACCCCGTGCCGGTGACACGCTAAAAACACCCCGTGCCAGTGACAGGTTGAAAACACCCGTGCCGGTGACAGGTTGAAAATACCCCGTGCCGCTGACAGGTTGAAAACACCCCGTGCCGGTGACAGGTTAAAAACACCCCGTGCCGGTGACATGTTTAAGGCACCCATTACACTCTCTGGAGTGGTTGGTGTTAGGAAGGGCATCTAGCTGTAAAAACCAAACCAAAACACTGTAGTCTGGTGCAGCTGCCCAACTTGCCAGTCTCCAGTCAAACATGGAAAACGGACGTTAAGTGATGATGATGGTGCTTACTTTATGACAGCTAAGAAAAACAGTAGCTTTGAAAAATTTAGTGTTTCATTAATTATATATTCTTGAACTCTTATCAACAATAAATACATTCGTTGCTCATATGTGTGGCTGGATTTATTGAAGTACCACGCCTACAAACAGAAGGCTAGATTCTATTTTTACCTCGGTTATAGTTTATACAATGTATAGTTTATATTTGTCTTTGTTTTATTTTCTCCTCTGTTTACTCACTATGTTTACAGCAATTTCTAACTTTCATAAAATAGTTGGTTTTGGTAATTTCCAGTGTTTTCAGCATCAGAAATAATTACAGTAGGGTTAAATATGGACATAAGGAAAAATATTAGGAGTTAGCTCATATTCTTTGAATGAGCAAGTAAGGGAAACAACTGAGTGTTTCTGGATATAATATGGCTTTGTCAGCAGAAATATGGCATCCTATTAATTAGTTTTAGCTTGCTTTATAAAACTGTTTGTGGAGAACATTGTGTAATGCTTGGAATTGGTATTAATAATTCAAATATATATGTTAATATACATTAAAAACACTTGTGCCAGTGACGCGTTAAAAACACTCGTGCCGGTGACGTGCTAAAAACACCCATGCTGGTGATGCAATAAAAACACTCGTGCCGGTGACTCGTTAAAAACACTCGTGCCGGTGACGCATTAAAAACACCCGTGCCGGTGATGTGCTAAAAACACCCGTGCTGGTGACTCACTAAAAACTCGCGCCAATGATGCGCTAAAACCGATCGTGTCAGTGACACGCTAAGAACGCTCACGCCAGTGATGTGCTAAGAACACCCGTGCCGGTGATACGTTAAAGGCACTCAGTACATTCTCTCTGGTGTGGTTGATGTTAGGTGTTAGGAAGGGCATCCAGCTGTAGAAACCAAGCCAAAATGGACTGGAGTCTGGTGCAGCTCCCCAGCTTGCCAGTCTCCAATCAGACCATCTAACTCATACCAGCATGGAAAACAGATGCTAAATGGTGATGATGATGAGTCAAACAAAAAGATTAAATAGCAAATAAATATTTATAGTCCTTTTCTTTTAAATTGAGACAAAGGCTCTGTAGTGTAATCAGTAATGTATTTGCTGGCAAAAGATAGATTTGTGACTTGAGACTCATCAGTGAGCTTGTTTTTGTTTCAAATTAGTGATTATAATGTCTAATGTAATTTATATTAAAATTTTAGCTGTTAATTTATTATGTTTAAGGCAGTAAGCTGGCAGAATTGTTACTGCGCCAGACAAATTGCTTAATGGCATTTCTTCCAGCTTTCTACTCTGAGTTCAAATGTTGCTGAGGTTGACTTTTCCTATCATCATTTTGGAGTCAATAAAATATATGCCAGTTCAGCACTGGCTTGATGGAATCGACTAGCCCCTCCTCACAAGATGTCAGGCCTTGTGCCTATAGTAAAAGGCTAAGTGAAATCAAGGCTGTGGCCAGTGCTGGTGACACATAAAAGGCACCCAGTACACTCTGTAGAGTGGTTGGCATTAGGACGGGCATCCAGCCGTAGAAAACAAGCCGAAACAGACGACTGGAGCCTGGTGCAGCTCTCCAGCTTACCAACTCTGGTCAAACCATCTAACCCATGCCAACATGGAAAACAGACGTTAAATGATGATAATGTGAGCTGTCTTATTAGCTCAATCCCTCTGCCCTCTATAATATAGAGACTTCTTTTGTTCCCAGTGACTGTATAATGCCATTGGGAACCTATTAGCTAAACTTACTTCCTGTATTATGTAGAGACATGGCTTTTTAGCCATAGTGAAGGCAGTCCTTCTAGGAAGTCAGGCACTCTGAACAAACACAAAAGTGATCATACAGGAGAGATGTGGACTCTTCAAGCTGCAGTGTAGGCAATTTGTCTAGTAGAACTAACTCTGAATGTAAACACTGATACAGAGTATATGAGAGCCATTAGTCCATCTGTAGACAATCTATTGAGATACCTGAAGCATGCTAAAATACACCCAGTCCATGTTGTAAAGAGGTTGATGTTAGCTGTAAGAAATAATGAAAAGAAAAACATGATATACACAACAACAATGATGGCAGTTTTCCTAGTTGTTGCATGTGCTAAATGACAAAAGACTGGGTCAAGTGATAAGATGCTGTGAGACCTGTCCTACTCATGCCACCAGAAAAACAAGACATAAAATGATTATATATATATATATATATATATATATGTATTATATATTAGTCTCACCTTGAGAGAATGTATCTTCCATTGTGCAAGCCAGTTGTCATTTACCATGCTGTCTAATGTATCCTGGAAGTTTGTCTGTTGCAGTGTATTACCCACTTGGACAGGAACAAACATAGATGGAAGTTTCTCTGAAGCTTTTAAACTTGTAGCCATATTGGAAAGTCCTTGAGTTGCCAACTTAGTTTCAGACATTGGTCCTCGGCACCGGAAACAAATATGTCTCTTACATAGTTCTTCCAAACCCTGTCTCTCGTGATGTATTTTAATCTGTTGTTCGGCCAACTCTTTTTCCCTTTCAGTCAAAGTATCCATCTGTTTCAGCAAGTCTTTCCATCGTTGTTTATGCTCCATATCAAGTTTGCTGCTTTTGGTGAGGGATAACTCACCTTCCTCTCTTACTCTGTTGGCATTCTAAATTAGGAAAAATCACTGTCAGCAGCTTGGGAGAGAGATATCCCACTGGCTTTAATGAAGTACCAGTAATATACTGAATTCAAACAAATCATCTATACACCTTTAGCCCCTTCAAAATAAGGGAAAAGGGTACTGCACCAAAGAAAAATATAAAATATTGTTGAAAATTATAATGAAACTATCAGAAAGGTTGACATTATAACATAAAAAGACTTCTTGTCTTATTGAGGACTATATAATTCTCACCATTCATCTCCCAATCACTCATTCTCTTCACTTTCCTATCAACTGCTGTTGTAGGTAATGAAAGCAGAACTTATTACTATATACAATATCATATCATCATTTTTGTACTGCCACCTCTATTGCCAGTCACCACTCCCTCTCCTCTGAGCTACTCCCCTCATTCTTATTACCATCGACCATCCCCACCTCTGTTTTCCATTCACTATGTTTACCCCTATAAACATCTGACCACCCCCATCCTATGTTTCTATCTATCCCTCACACTCTTACAACTTTATCCATCCTTCTTGATTCTTCTGTCTCCATGCTCTCCTCTAGTCACCTTGTTTGATACATTAAGTTGAGGGTACACTCTGGCACCTCATCACCACCATGTACATATCTCCAGCCTTTCCCACAAACCTATGTGAAGTAGCCATGAATCTTTCCCACAATAAACCTGTTCTTGCCCCTCCCATCAAACTTTGACCTCCCAACACTTTGCATAAAGCAAGAACTCTATTTATTCTTCTTCTTCTCAGTCTTGTGAGTTACAAAGCAACCTCACTAAGGTTGGTGTCATAAAAAAAAGCACGTAGTACATTCTGTCAAGTGGTTAGTATTAAGAAGAATATCGACTCATCGAAACCATGCCGAAAAAAAAACAGTGGACTAAGACGTTGATCCTGTCAAAAAATTTAACCCATGCTAGCATGGAAAGCAGACATAAAAATGTACCAATTGACAGTGGAACTGTGAACTCAGATCTATAGTTAGATTCACTGGATCATTGTGGTGAGACAGTTGAATCTAGTCTCTTGCAATATCTTTTTAATAGTTTAATTAGAGGGAGAGAAATAAAGCATAATTTTACTCTTTGATATGCGAGTCTGCACTAAGCACTTTTCCTTCAATCCTTCCTCCTCAATATTGCAATCTCCCTGGAATTACCACCCTGCTCACATTTTCCAAGCAATTGCCACCACTACTGCCATTTAACATGTGAGCATGGGTTGAAAAGTTTGACATGATCTGGCAAGTCATAGGACCACATCATACTCTAATGTCTGTTTCTACCACCAGATGCCCTTCTTAATGCCAACCACTTTGCAGTGTATACTGAGTGCTTTCTTCATGGCACCAGCACTAATGAGGTCACCTACAACTTGCAAGACTAATGAGCCTAAAGAGGTCTCTGTAACTAAAGGAGGATAGGAGAAAGGGTGTAATGATCTTAAGTGAGGTGATGCGAAGGGGTAAAGTATGATGATTGGAACAGATTTATAGTTATGAGAGTGTGGTGGTGGTGGAGAGAGTAATAGAATAGATACTGTTGGAGGAGGGAGTATGAAAAAAAGATGGAAGAAAGGGAAGGGATTAATGTCAGGGTTTAAATAGAAAAGGAGGGACAAAATGGTAAGGGCAATGAGGAGAGTTGTGTAGAGAGGATCCAGAGCTATATCCACATAAAGACAAATATGGACAAAAGGTGCAAGGAGGGAAGGGAACATGAAAACACGAGAAATAGATTAGGGTGGTGAAGATCCAAAGAAATGAGGTGTTCAGAGAAAATGGGGAAGAGGAGAGAGAGTATAATGGAAATACAGATTGAACAGTGACATTACTAACATTACCACTTTGAGAGAGCTTTCAAGGCCATCAAGATAATTAAAAGAAAAAAAAACTGCAGTTAATTAATGGAAGATATTATTGCCAAGGACATGGTATGAATGACTCCAAAAACCCATCATCATTATTGTTTTAACATCTACTTCTACATGCTTGCTTATGTCAGACAAAATTTGTTCAGGCAGATTTTCTACAGCTGGGTGCTCTTCCTGTCACCAAACCTCAAATGTTTCCAAGCAAGATATTTCCCACAGTCAGATATGTTTTCACAAAAGATTGCAAACAAAACAATACTGCTTGTATGATGGTGATATTCATTTTATAAATATTATGTGATGTAAAGACAATAAGACACACACACATATATACACACACATGCACATATATATACACATGTGTATGTATATATACACATATGTGTATATATACATACATATATGTTGTGAGGTGCAGGCGTGGCTGTGTGGTAAGAAGCTTGCTTCCCAACCCCATGGTTCCGGGTTCAGTCCCACTGCATGGCAC